>JAPTHN010000006.1:37814211-38306463 GCA_026936325.1 Platynereis dumerilii | reverse complement strand
CAGGCTTATATATATCACTTCACTAACAGCTTTCTGGGTGATAGATATAAATAATAGGGCCAAAATAATTTTACCTGGACAATAGGCCTAAGCCTGCATGAATACAAATAATTCATTTTATGAATTTTTTTCCGGGAAATAAAATACAGTCGGCAGTTTAGCTGCAATCCATCATTACTGTGGTTTGAGGCCAACAGAGTTGTAACTTTGATTGGCTTATGATTATAGGCCTATATATTAGAGTGGTGGTTTCCGAATTATAATGTGCACATTAAAAGCAATTTTTAATTTTATGCATTTTTTTTCAGCTAGTAAAATACAGTCAGTGGTTTATCTGCAACCATAGCAATTTATCAATAAAATTTCTAGATACACAGCATCCCATGCCAGCCAGGTTGGGCTGAGCAGAATTATTTGCCACAAAAGGGTATTTTGCTTGAACATTCAAACAAGATTATTCTGTCAGTTTAATCTAATTTTCTGTCACTTTATCTTATCTAATGGACCTATTATCCTGTGAATTCCCTCGAAGGTTTTGAATAGAAGGGACAAGTTTGCAGTCTGTCCATTCTTCCATGTATTCTCTGGGGGGGGGGGGGCTTGGGAGTTTTTTTTTAAAATAATAATTTGGTGGCAAATTGGTGCTCAGTTTTTGTGAAATAAATAAATAATTTTTGGGCAGTCTTGAAATAGATCATTTCTAAATTCTGGGGGGTATTTCTAAACAAGGTGTTGCTTGTTTTAGGAATATTTGGATCGCATGCACTGAAAATAAATAATTACTGCCACCATCGCCGTGAAATAAATAATTTCCCGCAAAGGAAAACTCCTAGACACCCCCCCCCCATGAAAAATGATTGGTCGCCCCAGCCGCTCTTGCCTTCTCCACCTTTGCCTTCTCCCTCAACCTTTCTCTTCTCCGGGAGTTCTCCCACTCTGCCTACTCTATAGCTATTATACTTCCTTTGAACCCAAATAGACCTATAACTTTTACATAATTTGATAGCTCTTGCTTTCTGACTCTCAGCCTCACCCTCTTCACTCTGTGTTTAGCCTGCTACACACCCTTTCCAACCCCTTCCACTCTGCCTTGTCTCTCTCTGTATACCTTCTCTGGTGGTCTGCCTGATCCCCCCTCCCCCCGGTCTCTCTCTCTGCTCTCACCCTGCTCTCCTCTCCTTTAGTCTGTTCCAGTCCTTGTCCTGCTCTCTCCACTATACCATCACTGTACTCTCCTTACCCTCTGTTCTCTCTCCTATTCTCCCCCCCCCCCCCCCCCGCTCCGCTCTCCATAATTAATTATGCTATCCCGCTACTCTTCTCTCCCAAAGCTCTCCTCTCCCAAACTCAGATGTCTGTAACCCTTTCTCTCTGCTCTCCCTCTGCTCTTCACTACCAAAGCTCTCCCATCCTAAACCTCAGTGCAATCCACTCCCTCTGTTCTCTGTTCTCTGCTTTACGTTATCGTCTTCTCTCCTCTTCCATTGCCCTCTCCTCCTCACCCTCTCATCTTCCATTGCCCTCTCCTCCTCCCCCTCTCCCTCCTCCCCCTCTCCTCCTCCCCCTCTCCTCCTCCCCCTCTCCTTCCCCCCTCTCCTCCTCCCCCCCTCTCCTCCTCCCCCTCTCCTCCTCCCCCTCTCCTCCTATCCCTCTCCTCCTCCCCCTCTCCTCCTCCCCCTCTCCTCCTCCCCCTCTCCTCCTCCCCCTCCCTCCTCCCCCTCTCCTCCTCCCCCTCTCCCCCCTAGGGGAGGAGGGGAGGAAGGACCAAAATTTTATTATTTTTGTAAACATGTTAATTTTATCATTGTGCGGTCGTGTTATGTCGCGAACTATACGTTCCGCGACGCGATAGCCCGATGGACCCCCCCACCGGAATTTTTCTGGATCTCCCCCTGGGGAGGAGGGGTCCAAGGGGAGGGGATGGGAGGAGGGGTCCAAGGGGAGGGGAGGAGGAAAGGGATGGAGGGGAAATGGAGAGGAGAGAAGGGGGAAATGGAGAGGAGAGGAGGGGGAAATGGAGAGGAGAGGCCCTCCTCCCCTCCCTCTCATTCTTTCCCTCTGCTCTCCAGGACTCTCTCCCTCCTTTTCCTCCTCTTCTCCCCCCCTCCTCTCACAACGTCTCCCCACTCTCCCCTTCCTATCTACTCTTCTCCCCCTCCTCTCTCCTCTTTAAGCAATGTTTATTTTTACAGTTAAGGCATTGATATTTTATATGAATGCTAATTTTAGTCATTTATGTAACAATTTTTACCAATTTGCAAATTTAGATCACTTTAATCAACTGTGTATTTAAATAAACTTTACGAAATACCTCTCTTTATTCAATTGGTTTTAAATTGCGCATAATCTTGAAAATATGAATGATTTCTAAAATTAACTTATAGAGCAAAAAACTGCATCTTCCTATCTGTAATAGGTCTCTTGCAATCTCAGAAAGCATATTCCATTGTTATACTTTTCTTGAGATAATAGTTTGAGGCCTATTGAAAACAATTCGAAAAAAAACTATTGTCATGAACTGATTAATTAGAATTAAAGTAACAGAACCTCATGACTCCACATTAACCCAGAAGGGTTCAATTGCACTATTAGCATAGAGGGATTCATTCACAGTTGTGAATTGCAATGGCAAAATACTGTTAAGTTCTATGGTATATTGGACACACCAAACACACATAAGGCCACGCCAAATAAATTTTATGGATGACGGATTTTTGAGAGAAAAAAATGGAGCGAGCGAGCGAATTTTTTTTTTTAATTAATTTTTGACAGATTTTCAAAGGGCAAGCGAGCGAATAATTTTTTTTTTCAAATTTACTTTGCGAAAAGGTGCAAATTCGAGAGAGCGAAAAATTTAAAAGGTCTTCATGACGCTCGATTCCCAGGTTGAAAACTTAAAAGTGAGTGACTGTCAGTGACAGCTTTTAGCAATGAGTGTCTGTGGTTTGCCAGCTGTCCAACCAGACTAGTTGTTCTAATGTCATTATGACCTTCTGGTTGACCTTTCTTGCTTTTTGAAATATTTGCGATTTACAAGCTTCCAAATCATTTTAAATTTGTTTAAATGAATTGTATTAACTTATTCAAGGAAATAAATAGGTAATTTCCAAACAGTATGATTAAGATTACTATGTATCATATAATTTTTCTTACCATTGGTATTTAAATTAGAAGTATGATTCTTTTTTTCAGAGTTTTTTCCGAAAAAGAAAACCTGTTTTAGTGTTATATTTGCTGATGAACTATGGTTGAAATAATTTCTTTATTTAGGGCTAGATCCATAAATATTTCCTAATATGTCTTTAAATTTGTGGCTTCTTCAAGACTCATTGTTGCGGGGTCTATACTGGGCAAGTAAAGATCTCTCACATCAGGTGAATGTGTAACATATTCAGGGCTCTTTTCTCAACAATCAACTGGGTTTAGAGGGCTGCACTTACCATATCTACCTTTCTGAGGCAGGTAAAACAGATAATGTTAACAGTAGCAGGCATTCAAATTGATAAAGAAAGGGCAAAAAGAGATTTAGTAAAGTTAGAGTTGCCAAGGCAAGAGAGAGAGAAACTTTGTGCTTATGTGCTACCCGAAACAAATGATCAATGGTTCTGATTAATTCCAACAATGAATTTTTTAACTGTCTTTAAAACATTTAAAAGTCATCCATACAACTACTAATCTGCTTTGAGCAAGCTCAGCATAATCTGCGATTTCTAAAATGGGGTCTACCATTTTTTTTACACCCAGTGGTTGTGTTTTTATGTTCATTTGAGTTGGAAAAAATTATTTTTTTCCCAGGCTCTCTAAATCCATGCGGGTGCAAAATTAATTTTGAAATTAATTTTAATTTTAAATTCACAATTTTAGGAGCGGCGATTCCGTCATCCATAAAATTATTTTGGTGTGGCCTAATGGCCATTTTACATCAGAACTGATTATGCTTAAATTTTTCAAGTTATTTGCTATTTGCTTTACAGTTATTATATAACATTCTTTCATTCAACCAAATTTTACCAGAACACCTGCTACTGTGTACAGACTATAATTCCTGCTGTATATGTGATAAAATGTGTTTCTTAATTTTCTTCGCAAGTTCTGTGATATTCTTTGGACAGTGAAGAAAATGCTTCATGCTGCCAGCCATGTACTGCCTGCTGGTCAGATGTAGATCTACTTGCAGCAGTAGGCTATAGCCTGACTTAACCACTTCAATTGTCTTCGTTTAATGCCAACTTTGGCATTTCTATGCCATATACAAGATTCTGTCTGGTTCATATTGAATATGTTTGATTTGCAACTCATTGCAAAATATGAGCCTCTAAGCATGCCGGATTACCACAAAATTTAGTGAAAAAGTACTTTTTTTGGTCTCTAAATGTTGTATTTCAAGAACTAAGCTTTCTGTAGGAATGTGGAATGTAATTTTTGTATTAGTCCTTTTTATTACACAACTTTTGACATCATCACTGTTTTTGTATGTATTGCCATCACTGAGAAAATCTCTTTTTTTCTGAAAGCAAAAATGGTTTCTGAAGTTTACGAATTTTTTTCGTGAGAAAATCATGGATTAAAACCCGATTTTTTTACATGACTAGCTAGGTATTATTCTATGCTCTGTGACTCTTTTTAAATTTTGTAAATCGGTTGAGTATTAAGGTCAGGAGAGCCATTTTTGTGACTCAGGTCACAGCATCTCCCACTGTTCTGCTGCCTGCATGCAGCGTCACGCCACCATTCTGGGACTGAGTTGACGTTCAGCGCCCTCTGCAGGTAATGGCGGCGCGCGGGGACCCCATTGATCGATCTTATTTCATAAAAATAGACAATTACACATACACATGTTAGGTAAAGTTAATTTTTGGTGTCAGAATACCTGTCTGCTGTTTTTATTTTATCTCATTACCTCCAGTAAAATCAGTTTTATAGCCCTTAGACAAACTTGCACTCCAGCTGTAGTTGTATATCTCTATCAGCAGCACTGCAGCAGATTAAAATAGAACAACATTCTTCTTTTTCTTCTTCTATACTGATAAAGGCACCATTCCGGATGTTTTGGTCCCTCTAAAGTGGCATCTGGGTGACCCATGACCGCCAAATTCGCACAGTGTACCTGTAATGATGTCCTGCAAAAAGTGGGCAACTTTTTTTCCAATTTCCAAAAAAAAAAATTTCCAATTTTTTTTTTTCAAGATTCAGAGAAAAAATTTTTTTGTTCTATTTCCAATTTTCAATTTCACTAATTTTTTTTTTCAAAAGAGGAAATTACGCAACTTTTTTTAAAAAAAATTTTTAAATTTTATTTTTCAAACATTTTATTCACTTTTTTTTTCAACTTTCTCTCAAATCTTACTATAAAGGCAGCTTTGTTGATGCTACAGTCCCTGCTACGAGGCGTCTTTGCACAGGGTCAACATTTTTTACCTGAGGGGACTAGGCTATCTTTTTTTCCCACAGTGCACTTACATGTTGTCCTGAGGAGAGTGGGCTACTGCTTTTTCCAATTTCAGATATTTTTTTTTCAACATTTTTTCTGCACACTTAATTTTTCCAAAATGTGTTCCCTGCTTGCATTGCCTCACCATGGCAACTGAACTGCCTCACTTAATGATAATTTGGTAGCTATAAGTACACACAATTTTTTTGATACTCTATTTTGCCACAATGGTCATTTCTAGTCTCACTATATAAAGGGAGCTTTCTGGATGCTTTGGTTCCTCTTACGAGGCGTCTGGGTGACTCACGACCCCCAAATTCGCACAGTGTACTTATATTGTTGTCCTGCAAAAAGTTGGCAACTTTATTTTTTCAATTTCAAATTTTTTTTTTTCCTAGATTTGAAAAAAAAAAACTATTTCCAAAATTCCTTCAATTCCATTAATTTTTTTTTCATTAAAGAGGAAATCTCGCATCTTCTGTTTTTCAAATTTTAAAAAATTTTTGTTAAACGATTTCACTTTTTTTTTTCAATTTTAAAATTTTTTTTATTTTCAACGGCAACAAGATTTTTAAAAATCGTAAACAGTCTTTTTTCCCCAATTTTTTTTTTTTCAAACATTTTATTCGAATTTTTTTTCCCAACATTTTTCCCCAAAAATCTTACTGTATAAAGGCAGCTTTCTGCATGGATGCTTCAGTTCCTGCTACGAAGTGTCTGTTTGAACCACGACCGCCAAACTTGCACAGGGTCAACATTGTTTACCTGAAGGGACTGGGCTATCTTTTTTTCACACAGCGCACTCACATTAATTGTTGTCCTGAGGCTGAGGGGACTGGGCCACTGCTTTTTCCAAAATGTTTTCGCCAAAACTTCTTACCATACCAGGTGACCTGCATTGCATCACCATGGCAACCAGACTGCCTCACTTAACTACCCACAGTTTTTAAATGCCCTGTTTTGCCACAATGGGCAATTCTAGTCTATACTAATAAAGGCGCTATTCTGGATGCTTCTGTCCCTCTTACAAGGTGTCTGGCTGACCCACGACCGCCAAATTCACAATGGGCATTTCTAGTATTATATAAAGGGAGCTTTCTGAATGCTTCAGTCCCTCTTACGAGAGTGACCCACGACCACCAAATTTGCACAGTGTACTTATATTGTTGTCCTGAAAAAAGTGGCAACTTCTTTTTCACAATTTCTAAATTTTCTTTTTTTCAAAAAATTAAAAAAAAAAATTTTGCAATTTCACAATTTTTTTTTTTTTCAAAAGAAAATTTGCTGACTTTTTTTTCCAATTTCAATTTTTTTTTCCACGATTTCAAAAAATTATTTTAAAAATTGTCCCCAAATATTATTTTTTTTAATCAAACATTTTACTCTAAAATTTTTTCCCCTAATCTTTCTATATAATTTTATATAATAGCAGCTTTCTGCATGCTTCAGTCCCTGCTACAAGGCTTCTCTTTGAAACAAGACCGCCAAATTTGCCGAGTTTACCTGAGACGGCTGCATGGGCTATCTTTTTTACCACAGTGCACTAACATTGTTGTCCTGACGGGACTGGGCTACTGCTTTTTCCAATTTCGGAAAAAAAAACTTCCCAAATTGGTTTTTCCAACATTTTTTTTGCACAACCATTTTTTCCTAAATGTGTTCCCCTAGATTTCTCAGCACACCATGCATATGAACCACACTGCCTCACTTAAAGTTAATTTGGTAGCTATAAGAACATACAGTATTTAAATACCCTATTTTGCCAAAATGGGCATTTCTAGTCTTAACTAAATAAAGGCACCTTTCTGCATGCCTTAGTCCCTGCTACCAGGCATCTGGGTAACCCACCACTGCCAAATTTGCACAGTGTACTGTGTTGTTGTCCTGAAGCAAGTGGGCAACTCTTTTTTTTCACATTCAAAACTTTTGTTTTCCCAATTTTTTTTAACTACTTACTGGTTTAAAAAACCCCAATTTCCCATAATGGGCATTTTTAGTCTATCTATCTATCTATCTATCTATCTATCTATCTATCTATCTATCTATCTATCTATCTATCTATCTATCTATCTATAAATATTGATCTATTTCAATTAACTTATCTATCTATCTTTTCCTCGAGTCTTATAATTTAAATAAAATAATTTTAGAAGGATTCATGTTTTTTTTCTCCATGTTTTGCGGTTGTTTTGTCTTCCACAAGTTCAGCACTCAGCCTGTCAAGAGAGGCAGAAATGGAAAGATGGAAAAGGAGCAAAATGAACAGTATTTTGGTAAAATCAAGAAGCACCTTTGGCCATGGCCCCAAAATCAGCCATGCCTTTCTTGTAAAATTTACCCATATGGTCTTTGAAGCTGTGGGGAGTAGCTCATGAAGGTTCATATATCTATAGCCATGCCTCATCAGAATACAGGGGTGGATTAGTTCCATGAAGGAGAGGGAGGGGCTAAGTCAGTATCACCTAGGCTTTTAATAATTCTTTTAAACTGACACCCCAACCCCTTTCAATGATACTTTCCTCCCCTGGTTGTTGTCTTGGTCCTGGGTTATCTGCTTGTTAAAGTGGACACATGCTCCTGATATGCTGATAGCCTGTTCTGAAATAAAAGAGCACCCCCTGCTCCCCCCCCCCCCAAAGCAGCTGCAAAATTTACTGATAACTTTTATCTCTCTGGCAGCTCCTCATAAACATGAAATAACTTAAGAGCAAGTGGCATTGAGATTTAAACAGCCCTGATTAATAAATGATAATATGACAGTGATAGAGAAACAAAGATGGAAAAACAGTGGTAGTCAGATAAATTTGTTGTTGTTGTTAGTTTTTTTTTTCTTGAAAGGACAATTGTATATCATTTAAAGAGAGATTAAAGTGTATGTTCTAAATAGAAGAATCAGTGATAAGCAAGTGATGACACCCACCACAGGTGGTCTCTTAATGGATCTTATCTGCCTTGTATGTTATTATTATTACTAGCATAGTTAAACAGATTACTACAGACAGAAAAAAAGAAATAGGAAAGTAAAATGAACAGGGAGAAAAATAGAAAGTCAAAACATGAAAAGGATAGAAAGATACTGGAAAGAAAGAATGAAGGGGGTAAGAAAGATAGAATGAAGATTGAATGAATTATATGAAACGGAAGATAGAATGAAGATGGAAAGAAAGAAAGAAAGTACATGAAAAGAAAGATAGAAAAGATGGAAATAAAGATGGAAAGAAAGATAGAAAGAGTGAAAAAAATATAGAATGAAGATGGAAAGAAAGATGGAAAGAAAGACAAAAAGATAAAATAAAGATCGAAAGAAGGAAGGAAAGAAAGATGGAAAGATGGGAATATGGAAAGAAGGAAGAAAAGAAAGATAGAATGAAGATGGAAAGAAAGAAAGAAGATGGAAAGAAAGATAGAATGAAGATGAAAAGAAAGGAGGAAAGGAAGAAAGACAGAAGGATAGAAAGAAAGAAGGAAAGAATGAAGATGAAAGTAAAATAGAATGAGGATGGAAAGAAAGAAAGAAGGAAAGGAAGGTGAAGAAAGAAGGAGATGAGCACAGATGAAAAGAAAGATAGAATAAACATAGAATGAAGGTGGAAGGAAAGATGGAAAGAAAGATAGATAGAAAGAAGGAAAGAGAGATGGAAGAAATAAGATGAAGTTTAGAATGAAGATGGAAAGAAAGAAGGAATGAAAGAAAGGGAAAGAAAAAGAAGGATTGAATGATAGAAAGAAGGATTGAAAGATAAGGAAGGAAGGATTAAAAGGAGAAAGAAAGAAAGAAGAAAAGTGTATATATATTCTGACTTAAACAGGTTATACACCTTCTTGAACGATTGATGTCTGCTGCATAATTTTTCCTTTTAAAATGCTTGTCAACACTCTTTAAAATACTTTCACTGTGTAGTTGAATTGAAAAGAATTAAATGAATTAAACAAGCTAATAATTGGAGGGGTGCAGTAGCAACATGTGGCTGGATGGGGGTGAACTGGACATTCCCTTTTAGAGAGAGCAACCCTGACTCCACAATTTAACCCCTGCAGTGACCTGCACAGATGATTGACAGGGTGGGCTGCATGAGCTGGGGGCCTTTCTTTTGATGTTGACCACTGCCTGGTGGCGACCTCTGTTGATTAAGGACACAATAACCAAGGGTAGGTAATGAAATTGCATTACCAGCACTAGAGAAAATTCACTACTGCACAGCAGGCTTGATTGGGAGGGGTGTGGGATGCTTACTAGATACAAATTAAAAAATTAATGGCCATAGATCCAATTCAATTTTATAAACAAGAACCCAGGGGTTCAAAATGGAGGTGGTGTGGTGTCTAAGTTTGCATCCCCTGAATCCGGCAGATCATTTGTCCTGCACTGCCCTAACTATTCAGACAGGTATTTTTAGATAGATAGATAGATAGATAGATAGATAGATAGATAGATAGATACTATCATTGTAAATGTTGGTGACAAAGTTTTGTTAAAACAAATGGTTGGTCGAGGCAAACTTGTCTCAAAATTTGATGCAAATCCTTATCAAGTTGTAGAAAGAAAAGGATCAATGATTATTGAGCTATAAAACAGCTCCAAAAAAGGGTTTAGCAGACATGCAGATGTCTGTATTTTGCATTTTTTGCCTGTAGCAGACATCTGGCTCTATCAATAATTAGCCTGTAACAGACGGTCTGGATTGCAAATGCAGACGGTCTGTATAATTACATACAGACGTCTGGAATAGATGGATTTTAGAGTGCTATCAGACGTCTGGTAATGTAAAATAAAGACCACCAAGTCTTACAGACAGTCTGTATCACAAACAAATTCAGAACTTGCAGACAATAACAAGATGTATGGGCATTTACATAAATAGCGTTGCCGTCTGAAATGCCAAAAAGAGTAAGAACTAGACGTCTGTAATTTTAACTGTGCAGACTCCTGTAAAAGAAACAGCAGACAGACAAAGTGAGTGTTGAGGAATCCTCAGTTGTCTGTAAAATGATAAACCTGTAAAATGCAGACGTCTGTAAGGGCAGTAATTCTGGTCTTAGCAGACGTCTGTACAGAGCAATAAATGAGGACTTCCAGATGTCTGCAGTGACTATATTGAGGAAAATGCAGACGTCTGCATATCTGCTATCCTTAAAAAATGCCATGTTTTATATATGTGATTATTGCTCAAAGAGGTTCTGAGAGAAAGGCTCGTAATTTGATGCATTGTAAGCGTTTAATGACAAATCAACAACCATTGTTACATGTAGATCCTCATGTAGATTTCGATGAGATGGATGTCACTGACAATAGGTCAGTTCCTCCGGCAAATGTAATCGTCGAGAGTTCCCATCAGGATGCACGAACAACCACAGGTGTCAAGTCCGGAACAGCCAGTTGTTCAGGGACGTCCTAAACGTTCAAGGCAAATGCCTAAATGGTTCAATGATTACAAAGTGAATTTTCCTAAGAAGTAATTTTCTATAACAACTTTAATTGTTAAGAAGTTCATGTACTGGTGAAGTTGTATAATCACCTTTTTGATATAAAACTGTCTACTCACATATATACTTCATATAAAGTTGTTTAATTACTTTTCATAAATGTCAGCTATTTGTTTTTAAAAGCTGAAATGAATTTAATTTCATTTATAACATTTGCTAAAAACTGTAATTATAAAGAATACTTATTAGTAACCTTATTAATTATTACAAATGTAATTTAGCATAAATGACAAATCTCATTATTGTAAAAATAATGTTTATTTCAAAGACATTTTATAAATAATTACAAAGACGTTTTGTAATAACAGTATTTTAGTAATAATTGTATAGATAACCATACAGTTATATTTTGGTGTTGTACTGTTATAGTTATTTCTTTTAAAGAAAGGGAGAGATGTAACAGAGTGATGTATTTTGACCTAGCAATGATCACCTCGTCATGTAAGATGTATGGTTGTGACGTCACCACGATTGTGCGTCGCATGAAATAAATCATTCGAACGTAAGACACGAGTCTGTCCACTGTGTTATAACTAGTACTCCACAAATCCACCAACATAAGCAATGAATTAAGCGATTAACAGACATTGAAGTGAGAAAAAATACAAAATATGATGTCAATTATGATAGGGAGAATACCCAATTCTTAAATAATATTCTAATTAATGATTTCACAGTCAGAAATGCTTCTCACACATCCCTGGATATCAAATAACTCATAAACTTTGCAAGATGTTGTCCAATTTGTGTGCCTGTGGCATTTCTAGCGACCCTTGTGCAGTCTGACACTTTTAGAAAAATAAGTCAAAATTGTGAAAAAAGCGTCCCAAGTCATTATCTCAGTAATGAACAGTTGTTTTTTCATGATTTTTTGCATGAAGCCTCTGAAGATGATTAACTTTCAATAAAACTAAAGAAACTGGCCCTGAAGATGCGAGCAATACCTGGACATCATCAAAATGTACAAGCGTTGGCAGAAATCTTCAGTGAAAACTGTTAAATGACTCTCCGCAATCCCAGTTTGTTTTTGGTTTAAAATCACTAAATGTTGACCGATTTTCAAAATTTAAAGTTCTCAGAGTATGTAAACAAAATTTAGAGTTGATGTAAACTGTCAGTTTGGATCTCAGGATGGTTATAAGACCGCCGTGCACTACGTAAATCCGATGAAGTTTCACAAACGAAAATTTCTTTAAGGTATTCATGTATAAATCCCTAATAAACATCATAAAATATATGGATCTGCACAGAAGGTGGTATCATACTGAATATTTATCCAAATTATCCAATGAACGAGTGATTCGAGACTGGTTTATCATGATTTGATCATTGTCATTCTACACCACATAAAATTTAGTATAAACAGTTTAACTGCAGGCTTATATTAATGTTCAAACTTGAATTAACTCATTTCAAATGTCAAAATTGTCTAAAATATACAATCCACTGATATATAAAGAGGCTGTAAAAGATAGACTTTGATCTTTTTAGATATTTTCCGTATGTGGTTGTTCTTTTGCTTGATTTTTTACAAAATGTGAAGAAAATCCCACTTAAAGTTATGTGAATATCCTTGTTTTGCACTATAAATAGGGTGAGGCTATATCAAAATCACAATATTTGAGAAATCCACCGGTTTAGGGAATTTGAAGTGAGTGAAAATGGAAAATAAACCAGAAAACAGCATGTTACTCAGTTTCGGAAGTGCTATTTTTCAACATAAAAAGATTCGCAGTGGCATTATCCCTGGCTCAATTTTTATGAATGATGGCTTAAATTAAAGCCAACTGAATAATCTATCTATTGCAATGGGTTTTCATAGCGTATACAAACCTTACATTGGTTTAAATTTACTTTAAAATGTTATTTCCTTATTTTTAATAAGAAGCAGCATTGATGCCGACTTGAACAATCCATATACTCTAACTTTAAGTACCATACTCCATGACTGAAAAGAAAAAATAAAATATTTTAAACGTTTTTTAGCCTAAAAACACGGGAAAAAATTTGTAGTTGAGTTGGGACACTTTTGCTGAGATTTTGACAGATTTTTGGAGGCTGCAACAGTGGCGGTACCTGGAGGAGACTATTCTCCCTAATTATGATGATTATTTGTATATATTAAAAATACAAATAAATGTATTGACTCCTTTCTTTATAAAACATCATTTAACATTAACTACATCTAGTCAATTTTGCTTATTGTCCAAAGATATGCATGCATCAACTCTGACAGAAGTGAGTTTTTGAAATAATTGTTAATAGTATTGAATTCTTGAGTACTATTTGACGCCATTTGCAATTCCTCAACATGCTCAATAGCTGAATTTCAAATTGTAAAGACACATATTTCCTGAATATCTATTAGATGTGTGTGCCCTGTAGTGCCATGAGAAATACATTAGAATAACTGTTAGACTTTCCCAGTCACTTAATAACAGACAGATGAATGGCACTTCAAATAGCACCCCAGCAAGGTTTTTGTGGAAGGAACAGATATTTGAACTGAAGTTTTTTTTTCTTAAATCTGCCATATCGGCAATGTGCTTTTGGCATCGTTAATTAATGCAGATCGACAAATTTCACAAGCAACTTGGGGAGTCTTTTCTGGTAAGGAATGTTAGATTCTCGCAATTTCGATGCCACTAGATGCTGGAGGGACGGAAACTCTTTGTATTTATCAGTCAGAGCTGTTAGCTGAGCAGCAATACTTTCTTTCAATTCAGGATCAGCTATCAGATCGAGAACAGTCTGTCGCTGGTTGTTTTTAGCATACAGGTACACTCCATTCCGCAGTAATAATTCGGCTATCTTTTCCAAAGTGTCGCAACAAAGCGTTTCCCCCGAGAAGCCTGGGAAGTTTGGAGAGAACCATTGTAAGTCGGGTAAGGAGCTTACGACCATGTGTAGCAAAGTGTTGCCGTCACCATCAGTGCAATTGACATCAATCCCAATTTCAACGAACATCTCAATAAGAGAATACAAGTACTGTAAACTCCTGGGTGTCAATATGATGGTGAACATGAACGCATGATACTTCGACGACAAGAAAACGTGAGGAAGAGGACACCGATATCCAACAGAGGGCGCTACGACTTCAGGACAACGACGGAATGTTTCTTTAAAAATCTTCTCAGCAGTGCTCATGTAACGAGCAGAAGTAGACGCGTTACTCTCTTGACTATCGTGATGATTTGGGTGATTTTTTGCCTCAATTAACTTCAAAATTATTGTCCGCACAGCTACCAAGGTCGTTTCAAGCTGGCTTATCAATTCTCTAACAGCACCTGGTTTCCTTTCTGTCAATAGGGCCTCTTGCATCTTGTCACTACTCTCCAAAGCAACCTCCGAACACTTTGAAATGGTTTCAGTGTCCAGGGCATAGGCAGGCTGAAGGAGATGGTTGAGCAAACTCTGGGATTGCACAAATACGTTCACGAAATAGAGGAAGTCTCCATTCTGTCGGAAAAGGTCCAACTGGTGTCGAAGGACTTCATTGCATTGGGAAGCTAGGGTCACGGAAATCACTGCAAGAAAAAATCCACAGGCAAGTTACAATCACACACCAAAACTTGAGGCAGCAAAAACCAGCAAAGAAACAATATGCACACAATATTCTTTCTCTTAAGGATTTGAAGTTATATAATTAGAATGTGAAAGAAGGATGCTCCTGAAACATTATTTAATGATCGATTGGCCTTTGTTTTTAAGATCCTCAAACTGTTAATGAAACAGAGAAGGCAATGATCATGATCCATGACCCAGGGGCCATTTGTTGACATGACATAATTATGTAACAGCCCATTTGACCATTTATCATGTTTATCTATTATGGTAATACAACAGCAACTAACCAACAGTAATATCTCTAGTCAATAATATTTTATACCTTCCAGGGTGTCCTCCTTCATAAAATCTACGTATCGACCGGTCCATACTCTTTCCCTGGCTAAGACCGCCTGCAGTCTCAGCATTTGGTTGCCTCCTTGGCTTTTCAGTTCTTCGACAGTCTCAAATTCTTTGATGGACCCGTAGCATGACAGAGGGTCTTGAACAATTTTAGGTAGGTTATGTTTTTTCCTCAGTTCTGTTGCTTTGTGCAGGATGTCGTAAGGGCATCTTGTAATTAACGCCACAGTTTCGTGAGCCTCAATATACTGAAGATGGGGCAACGCTCTCTTTTGCATAATAGCTTTGAGGATTTTGTAGTCCTCATGCGCAGCGATATCAACAGGAGTCTGCCCCCTATGGTTCTTCAAAGTCACATCTGCTCCTTTTTCCAATAAGATTTTAACTAAATAGCGATTGTTATATTTGCAAGCATAATGAAGAGGGGTTTCTCCGTTTGAATCTTGCAAGTTAATGTCAGCACCGCTTTCTATAAGCAATCTCATCACATTCAAAGTATCGTCATTCAAGCTTGTCGGTAACTCCACTAGAAACACTGTGTTGCTACCATCGTTATTCATCGAACAAGCATGGAGAGCCGACTGTCCGAGAGCATTTGTTTGATTCACAGGAGCCCCAGCAAAGAGTAACTCTTCAATCAATGACAATCGCAATCCGGTGTTCCTCGTAGCTACAAAAAGAGCAAATATGCCATCGCGAGATCCGTAACCCCCTTCTATAGGCAACACCGTTTGGACCATGGCTTGAGCAGCTATAGAACGACGAGAGAGAAGTCCAATCATTCCTGATCCTGTTCCTCTGATATCGGCTCCATTCTTCAACAGCATACGGACCATGCGAAGTGAACCTGAGAACAGGAAAAGACCACATTGAGCTATATATAGTAGTTATACCATGGGCATATGTGGTATACGGAGATATATACAGCCGAGGTGGTAAATATAACCCGAGGGCGTAGCCCGAGGGTTATATTTACCACCGAGGCTGTATATATCCCGTATACCACAAATATGCCTTTGGTATAACTGATTTATACCATTATTCCCTGTTTCAGAAGATTATTTTGTTATAATGTGTTTGGAGATGAAGACCGATTTACTAAAAATGTCTCTATTTTATTACCAGAGATACCAAAATGGTCATACAATTTTTATTTATTTAACAAAGTTAACAACTTATTTTTTAAATCAGTATTCTAGTGTCAATAACTTAAATTATGTTCAAGCTACAAAAGCTCTTGTAAACTCCAGAGTGAGGCTCAATGGCATCTGTCATGAAGTCATGATTCAAATGCTGGCTTCTGATTGGCTGATTCAGTGTTTGTGCATTGTGACATCACCACTTGTCATGTGACCACTAAATATACGTGATATATGGCGATATATATCATGGTAAATATTGAAGGATTTATCAGCGAGTATGGTATAAATAAAGATATAAAGACTACAACAGCTGGCAAAGAGTATCACACATATTTTATCTCTACTTCTATTCCAAACTCTAACTGATAAATAATTGAGCATGCACCATATTTATGATCAAATTATCATGATTATTGCTGGGAAGGGTGGGGGGAAATCATCTGGGGGTAGAAATAAGAACCACACAACATCTTACAAAGGAAACTTGGTCATTTTTATAGTCACCAAGGTAGTGTCACTGTACCGTATTTATGATCAATTTATCATGATTATTGCCGGGAAGGGCGGGCGGGGGGAGGGGGGGTTAAATCACCGGGGTAGAAATAAGAACCATACAACATAGATCTAACAAGGGAAACCTGGACATTTTTATAGTCTCCAAGATGGTCTCACTGATCCTATACCATATTTATGACCAAATGATCATGATTATTGCCAGGAAGGGCTGGAGGAGAAATGAAATCGGGGGGGGGGGGAGATAAGAACCACACATACTATCTAACAAGGATTACGGTTACCTTGGCCCTTTTTATAATCAGAGATGGTCTCATAGATCACTGATACCTGTTCAGAAGTACACAACTAACACGTAAGATCAGATAACCTGAGCACTGATCAATACAATGGAGATTCTATGTTATTCACTTGCACCTTACCATAATGACAAGCTGCTATCAGGGGAGTGAAACCTCCTGTTGCAGACTCATACTTCTTGTTAACCAATCCAGGCTGTTTCTGAAGTATGGCCTCCACTTGTCTGTAATTACAAGCCTGTATAGCCTCAAAGAAACTCTCCACACCATCCTGAGTTGCCATTGAAGCCAGAAGGTGACCCAGTTAACACTTGACCCAGTTATTTCAGCATGACTGAAGAACCTGACTCACAGCCTACTGCAAAATGTGGGACAAAAGTGCCCAAGCTCCTAAGCAGCTGTGTTAATGTAGCGCACAGCAGCCCACAGCAGGCTTGAGATAGGGGAGGGGGTAGGGTGAGATGCTCACTAGATACAAATGCTTCAAAAAAATTAATGGACCATAGAACCAATAATTTATAAATGACACAAGTTCATCATTATCCACAGGCACACTCCAACATTAGCCAAGATAAGTCTGCTCTATAATATAAACTTGACTCCTTGACTAATATTGGAGTATGCCTGTGGGAGGAGAACAAAACACACAAATTAAGCTTATAATGATCGAGCAGAGGCATAGCGAGAGGCCCTAATTAACTTGCACAAATTAGGAAGTATAAACAAACTATTTCTGCTGAATGGAAGATAAGGATTGTTACAATGCTAAATCAGACTGCACATATTGTAAATACACATCCGTTCCATTTGTATATTCCCGTTATTCATCACAAGTA
This sequence comes from Platynereis dumerilii, assembly GCA_026936325.1. Classification (NCBI taxonomy): domain Eukaryota; kingdom Metazoa; phylum Annelida; class Polychaeta; order Phyllodocida; family Nereididae; genus Platynereis; species Platynereis dumerilii. The sequence continues at coordinate 38,288,849 of JAPTHN010000006.1, read as the reverse complement.
GGCTACAATCCGTCCATAGTCAAATGTTCACTTGCCGTCCAAGTCATTGCGTCATTTGTACAACTCTCGCTTAACGAAGGAACAGAATGGTCAAAATGATGTTAAGACAATTTAGTCACACAGCAGCAAACTGAAGTGATAGCTACCACAAACAACAAACTTAAAAACAATGAAGTTGGATCACAATCTCACTATCTGGATAACAAACTTTCTGAATACATTTAAAAACCACACTTGCAAATGATTAATAATGAAATTCACATGCTTTCTGTGACCAAGCTTTTTTTTTGAATGCATATGAAAATTTTTTTAATGCATATGCAAAGTCTTGTGTAGACATAAGAAATTGATGTAATAAATAAACAATCCAAGCCATCAAAAGTTCACAACCAAAGGAAACGGATTTGAAATTTACAAATTATCAGCCGATCAGATCCCACAAGATGAACCTGTCAAGAGTGCGGCTTCTTAAAAGTTTGATGAAATTCACAAGCTCCATGTATAGTAGGAGCTTTTTGCAATTCACATGAAAAGCAGGAGTTACAATGGGTAAAGAGATCGTATTAAAGATCTAATCATCTTGATCCCTAAGCCAATGATTATCGAACCTTTGCAAACCAACTGAATGGAGACCAAATTTGACAAACCAACCACGAAGCGATCAGTAATTTCACTGACGAAAATCACACGACATGATCGGTTAAACACACTGAAGTCCGATGAAATTCACAAGCTTTACAAGACCGCTTTTTGAAATAAGTACACTTAGAAATATCCCATTTTAAATCACAATCACCGTTCAGAATTATTTTTTTCTTGTCGAACAAGATTTTGGTTAATTTGTAATCTCATAAATCTTGTTCATCATCAGAGACCCTAAAACCCAATGAGATTGCATAATCACTTCAACTTTGATGAAATTCACAAGCTTAATAAAAATAAGCCTTTTAATAATTACTGAAAATTACCAAAATTCCAAAAGCTCTGCACATACAGATTATTGTCACTGAGGCTCTGGATGATGGGGGGGGGGGGGGGTTATTCAAAAGTAAAATGGCCAAGGGGACGGCGGACACAAAAAACCATCTAGAGCCTCAGTACTAGACGGATGGATGAATGGTTGGGGCTTTACGTCCTGTATTTATGCACTTGGGAGGCTAATTAGGACAGGAGGACAGCAATGAGGCGAAGGATGATTGAAACAGCCATCCAACACAGGCCCAGCTGGGTGACCCGGCAAGAGCTAGATTCGAACCCTGAATCCAGCGATTTACAGTCCAGCATGCTACCACTAGACCAACCCTCCCTTCTCTCCGCTGCAAAGAGATTATTGCCACCAAGGCTCTGGAAGGGGGGGTTATGGGGGGGGGGTAAGGGTATTCAAAGTAAAATTGGAACGGTGGACATAAAACCCCATCCAGAGCCTCAGTAGGTCGACAAATTCTAACATGTCAGATCTTGCCGGACCACTTCAGCACCACAAGCAAAATTACAAGGTCAAGATGACATGAAACAGAATATTTAGGTTAAATCCATAATGGAATAATACTGAACAGAAACATCATCAAAAAACTTTAATAAACTTATGACAATGTAATCATCAAAAATGTGTAATCAAAATAAATATCTTCATTACAATATTGGTACTAACAATTGCATTTGCTGTGACCATGATAATAAAAGTAGGTACAATTCTTACAATGAATCATTTTATAGCAGCAATTGAACTTCATAACTATCAAAATCACCTAATCGAAGATTATCTATTCTAGCTATTAGGATATTCAATTTACATTTATTAATTATTTCTATCATTCTAAGTCATTAATTGCTTTCTAACCATTTGGCATCAGTGCCACATCACTCCAATTTTCAAGAAATTAAATGCACAGCGCATACAAATAATACTACCCCTAAATATCCAAAGAGACTACAGCTGTCCACCCTCTTATTCATACAAGTCAGTAATACACTGTTGGTCATCTTTTCTGTTGACAATGCTCTGGTCACGGAAATGGGGAACCAGAGATGGGACTATTCCAAACATAGGCCTACAGCTGGAGTATTAGCAGATTAGTACAATTTATGGAATCACAAAACTTGACATTAATATTCAACATTTCCCTGAAAGCTAATTTCTATATCAGCAGATTAATACAATTAGCGGCATCAATTGTGTAATTTCGTATCAGAAAAAGAACACAAAAATTGACAATCGCATTCAACATTTCCCTGACAATTAATAATTACTTGTAGCTAGAGCATAAATAATCAAGAAAAAATATAGCAGAATACAAGCCATGCCAAAAATTACTAATGAAACTAGGCCTTTTGGAAAATACTGATGCACACAAAAATGGATTCGAGACATGCATCACATGCCACAATAATATAATTATTACAATAAATTTCTCTTAAAATGCCTAATACCTAGATTTTCAAACAGTCAACCACAATGCCATACAAAGTGCAATTTACCAATTGTAAAAAATTTGTGCAAAATTCTTGAATATCATTGGATAATTCTAATACAAAACATTGGCAAGACATTAATTTCATGACATTAAACTCTGATTGTACTAATTAATTGCATAGCGCAATTATAATTATATACTAATTGAAAGATTAGATCAAAATTTAGCAAATTTCAATCAGCAGAGCGTCGTCACAATAAATTTGTTAGACAATTATAAATTCATTAGATAACTCGGCGCAAAATTAAGTACATTTCCATCATTAATACAGAGCAAACAAAGCAATTTCAAATCAGTTTCATGTAATACTATTTTTCGCAAAGATGTAATACTAAGACATACAAAAAGCACCAAAGTACAAAACTTCCAACATGGTAAAGCAATTAACCTTCCTAGGCCAATCCCAGATTTAAATAGCAAAGTTAACATACCATTTATATTTCAATACTGCGAGGCAAAGTAATTTCATCATCAATTTCACAAAATTTTCATTTAATACTAATTTTGCAAAGAATGTAATACTAAGACATACAAAAAGCACCGGAGTACCAAACTGTCAAAATGGTTAAGCAATTAACCTACCTATGCCAATCCCAGATTTAAATAGCAAAGTTAACATAACATTTATATTTCAATACTGTGAGGCAAAGTAATTTCACCAAATTTTCATGTAATACTATTTTTTGCAAAGATGTAATACTAAGACATACAAAAAGCACCAGTGTACAAAACTGCCAACATGGTAAAGCAAACCACCTACCTAGGCCAATCCCAGATTTAAATATCACGGTTAACATTTATATTTCAATACTGCGAGGCAAAGTAATTTCATCATCAATTTCACCAAGTCTTCATGTAATACTATTTTTTGCAGAAACGTAATACTAAGGCATACCAAAAGCACCAATGTACAATACTTTCAACATTGTAAAGCAATCAAAAACAAGTTGGTAAGCATAGCCTAGATAGAGGAAATTGGCAAGTCAACATACATTTTTTATATATTTTTGGATGATTTATAGTACTTTTACCAGCACGCCAAAGATGTCTTTAGGAGAAATGATCTCAGAACAGTTCATTGAATCAGATGAAACTTTGCAGCCGAACCATGGTGCAAAAATACCTCTGTAGGAGATGTTTTTGTCTATTATGGATTAGTCAGTGACCAGTGATTAGTCAGAAAATAGTCAATGACTAGTCAGCAATTTGTCAGATATCAGTCAGTGATTACTGATATTCAGAAAATAGTGATTAGTAAGCAATTAGTCAGTGATAAATTGCTTCATCAGTGATCAGTCAGAATTAGTCAGTGATTAGTAAGAAAATAGTCAGTGATTAGTCAGCGATTAGTCAGTGACTAGTTGGACAAGTCAGTGACTAGCCAGGGATAGTCAGAATTTATCAGCAATTAGTCAGTGACTGGTCAGAAATTAGTCAGTGATAAGTTAGCAATTAGTCAGTGATTAGCGGTAAGTCAGAAATAGTCAGCAATTAGTCAGTGACTAATCAGTGATTCGTCAGAAAATAGTCAGCATTAAATTAATCAGTGATTAGTCAGAAATTAGTCAGTGACTAGTCAGCAGGGAACGAGCCATGAAGGAAGAGCGGACGATATCATGTCGTAATAACCATTCAAGTGGTTCTTGGAGCGAGTATTTTTGAAACTGGAGGCAATGGCTGCCAACTGGAGAGGAGACTGACCTGGAGCCAAACCAACAACTCCTGCAAAAAATTTCGGAATTACCCGGCAGCAAAACAATCAGCAAATAACGGAATCGCTTCTGTCGTAAGCTAAAAACTTCATGACGACTTTATTCAATTGATTAAGACAAAAAACATTGATTGAGAATACCTTTTTGATTTGTACCAACCGACCTTAGAATTTAGAAACAGTACCATGAGAATATTCGAGGAGCTAAAAATCAATTATGTCTGGCCTTAACCAGTAAAAGCAACAGACCTTGGCAGTCAGCGTCCGAAAATACTGTTGTCTCAGTCCCCTGCCTTTCGTCACAATGACTATCTCAGCATTGGGTTCTGCAAAGTAAAACTCAAAATTAAAACATAAATATGATCTTAGCACAATTTACAGGTTCAACAGCACATTGTATATACCCTATTGTTTGCATTAGGCGCCCTGTGGGCAGATGTAATGAAAAGATGGGCGATTAATAGTTTTTCGCATTAAAAACTTAGGATAAAGTCATACTTGAGGAATTTTGATGAAGATTGATTCAATTTTATGGAGGGGGTGGGCTTTTATTAGGGGTGTGCCTTTTATACAGAAAATACGGTAGGCTTACAGATAGAAAGGCCAGTCTGTAATAACTAAGAAGTAGGTGAAAGTAGCTGGGCTAAGGCCACACATAATTGATCTTTAGCTTCTCGGATCCTCTCGAGGCACTTTTTCTAGGGTCGGTCGGTAGGACAAAAAACAAAGTGAAAGAAAATTTTTTTATAATGTCAAAAAAAATTTTTTTTCTTTTTCAATTTTTTTTTCCATCAGCAGGAAATCTATTGTGTCGGCGGGTCCGTGAAGCTAAGAATCAATTATGTGTGGCCTAAAGTACTAATAAAATCTTATACACACCTTTTATCTTCCACCAAAGAGCACACTGCAGAACCCGGTTATCAAGGACATCTTTGGCAATAGTGACGTTAAATTCAAGCGACTCCTGCTCCGACTGGCAAACAAACATTGGGTCTTGTTTCGACAACAACTGAAGAAAATATTGCAGGGCATTCCTTGCTTTCTTTGCTAACGAGTAGAACTGGAGAAAATATGAAAAGTAAGTATAAGTATGAGAACAGATTAGCGAAAGCCTGACAATCGACTGTAATGAAAAAAAAAAAGAGTCACTTTAAAAACATTAAGTTGTGAAATGATGAAACTCGTTTTTCATATCTTTCCTGTCGAATATCTCTTGTAATAATCAAATATTTTGACAATGCATTTGTGTAACTGGCTATTTTCATACTGCGGGCCACATTTCAAGACTTCTGGTTTCCATGGCAAACCAATCGACCATTACAAATCTTTATTTCTATGATCTGATTTTTTTGGGATCAATTACAAATTATCTCAGTTTTAACTAACCCAAATATCACGTGGCAGCATAAAAGCTAGCTTGAGTAATGGCCAGGACGACAGAACTTTAGGAAAACCCCTCGAACCAAGGCATGTTCATTGGACTTGTCAGATTTTATCCGATCCTTTGACAAAGTGGCAAAATTACGATTCTACTTCAATCAATAAACTAATAAGTTCTGCAGTTCTAACCTTTGGTTTTGTGATCAAATTCAATCCATCCACAAACTCGAGGACATTCCATGGCAGCACCAATGTCAGGCACTTCCCTGAAAAATTTAATAAATTTAAAAAAAGAAAAACAAGAACCCGCAGATTTCAGTACCTGGAAAATGCACGATTAACTATTAGATGCCAATCATTTTTGCTAACTGAATTAATGCACAATGGAAATTGCTTCTACTCTGAAATATATATCCAAAATTTTTAATGAATACACAAATGAACCTTACAAAACAGAAATTTTTTTCATCAAAATTTTTCATCAAAAACAAAAAATTGTCAACTTTAAACTTGAAGGTATAACACAACAAAACAAGAAATGAAAAATATTTGAACTCAAATCAGAACAGGCAACAAAAACAAAAAAAAGGTCCACATCCCGTAATCCTTAAAACTAATGCGGATCCCGAGTAACATTAATTAGCGGATCCCGAGTAACATTACAAAAAATTGATTGACGAAACGCAACAATTTACCCCTCGGGCCAGGCAGTTCCAAATTGACAAGCTTATGAACATCATCAAGATTTTGCATGATGATGTTGGCGTCAAAAACCGCAATCACTTTCTATAACACATATACAGAGAGTATGAGCAAGCTTTATCATTGAAGGATTAGGCTTATAAATTGAATGTCTTGATCATCAGAAAGAGCATGGACATCAGATATTCAAGATGGAAGGATGATTGGGGCTTCACGTCCTGTATTCATGTAACTCAAGAATGGTTTACAATGTTGGTATTGACTTGACACTTCTAGAAACATTTCAGAGTTCTGACATTAAAAATTTATCTGAGAATTCCTGATAATTACAATATGTTAAAAGAAAGTATGAGCAATTTTCACTAAATAGAATGTTTTCCACTAAAACATAGCAAAAAGACACTCTGTCAATCTGAAGTAAGGAACCACCAATTTTTTTTTCTTTTGGTTAAAATTTCGCGGAGATCCATCAAACTTAAAATTAAGCTAAGTCTACACAACTGAACAGGAAGCGCATACTGGAAGCCTACAGAAGTACGGAAGCTTACTAATTAACATCTCATCTACACATGCACCCTATCCTATTTCTATTCCAATTAAACACATACCTTCCATTGAAAAGGATAATCACAAACGTTGGCTGCAGGTTGAGGTTTATCCTTTGCTTTGGAGTCCACATAATTTTCTGCCGATGTCTCATTTGGGCCCTCATCATCTTCAGGACAGATAGTATCAGCTGCGAGACAAACAGAAATGGTCTTCAATACTTTTCAGAACTAACTGTGAGTTTAAAGCAGCTAAGAACTTAACCAGAGGGCTGCAATACTAGAAAGCGTACACAAACTCAAAGCAATTATAATATAAGTCAGCAGAAAATGAACAAAAATTTTATAAAAAAATTTAAAGTGATATGACGACTCCTCATTGAGGAGATGAATAATTTTTTTTTTTAATTCAAAGGAAATCTAGTGCGGTCCATACAATGGACATTTTATTGATACTGTGTACTTATGGGGTTTAGTGGACTTAAATATTGACATATTTGGAAATAACATACGCTACTTTTCATAGCAGTAATGTATTTGAATGACGAAATTTATCTCCTCATATCACTTTAAGCGAATAGACAGAGGCAAAATAGATGAGAAGTGATGTATGATATTGCTCACCTAAGAAAAGTTTGCTTTCATCATCGCCAATAATGTGACTGAAAAGTTGTCGAAGGACCTTTCGCCGATAGATCTGTTTCTTGGTCAGCTTCGGTTGCAGACGATTGGTTTTCAAGTTTTTATGACCCTCAAATTTCTTAAAAGGTGGATTTTGGTTCGTTGGCAGGACATTTGAAAGTGTTCCATTGCTTGCAGCGCCCCCTACAACTTGTCTCTGGATTTGTCCTTGGATTTGTACTTGGATATGTCCTTGTATTTGTCCTTGGGTTTTTCCTGAAATTTGCATGTGTGCCCCTGAAGTCAATGGCTGACTCTCGTTACTCATACCATGAGGTCCGAAGTAATCTGCATTAGCGTTTTGGTTGAATCCCACAACATTTCCATGAGGATGGCCTTGATCAGCCACAGCAGGCTGGTACATTTCTGCGTTCTCACCAATAGCTTTGTCGGACATCTTCGTGAATGGATTGTAGTTGTGTTCTCGGAGCCATTGTTGCTCTGGTACGTTTTGCAGATTGTGTTGTAACTGGTCTTGGTACTGTTTTGTGTAATCCACACTGCTCTGAGGATAGCTCTGGGAAAAACTTGAATTCGGCAAAGTCAGATATGGAGAGTTAGTCCCGAGAGTCTCGGTTGATGTAGGAGTCCCCGAGTAACGAGATTCCACATCTGAACTCGGCGCAGGACTCGGTTGACCATCACCCTGAGCATCCAGATCAAGGAGTTCCGGAAGTTCAGAAGCATACTGGCGGAAATTTATGACATTCAAAGATAGGTCAGGAGACGGTGCGTTGTCTGGTGACGGCGACTCCAGTGGAAGATCATGTTGTTGAGGTACAAGATCATGTTGTTGAGGTACAAGATCATGTTGTTGAGACACAAGATCATGTTGTTGAGGTACAAGATCATGTTGTTGAGGTACAAGATCATGTTGTTGAGGTACAAGATCAGGTTGTTGAGGTACAAGATCATGTTGTTGAGACACAAGATCATGTTGTTGAGGAACAAGATCATGTTGAGGTACAAGATCATGTTGTTGAGGTACAAGATCTTGTTGCTGAGGTACAAGATCATGTTGTTGCAGTGCATAGTCCGTAAGGCCAGCAGATTTGGGGGATCCACTATCTCCATGAATCGAAGTGTAACATTCTGTAGTCGGCAGAGTATAATCGTTTAACTTAGCTTCAATGTACGACAAATCATCATAACTAATTTCTGGACAGCCTGGATCACCGGATAACCCCGGAAACTCCACTCCGAGCTCTTCATTTTCAACATTTTCAAGACACTGCGTTCCTTTACCGCATCTTGGCTCCTTGGCGAGGACAAATTGCTCGAAAGCTGAGAGATCGACCTCCTCTTCGCATATCATGGCTTCTTTCAACGCAGTTCCCAACGGATCACTTCTGTCCGTTCTGCTGTCTTTTGAAGTTGGTGGAAATTGGGGCTGCGGAGGTTGGACATAGTCAGTGATGACAACATCATCATCGCACGATCCATTCAACTGATCCAGAAATCCAGTCGTGGTACTTCTCCCACTCGCACTTGTTGACGGTACGGAGAAGGCACTTTGATTATTCATTGTAGCATCGAAGATATTCCTTTGTCCGGGACCACGGTTTCCTTCGTTTTGATAGCTTGCTGAAAGCTCTCTTAAACTGCTGAAGATGTTCCTGGAACTCCTCGGGTCTTGTTGATTGTTAGGTGTAGTTTTAGACGAAACAAGATCAGAGTAAGATCGTAATAATTGCAAATTGGCGCTGGTTTTGTGCTCCCCAGTCTTCAGTTCCAAGCTGGTGAATGAAGAATCCATGGTCTTCGACGTAGTAGGCTCCGTAGTTGAATAGTTATCTCCCTGAACAATCTGGTCAGTCTTGCTTGGATCTGTTTCCGAAGTATTTCCTTCCTTTTTTCGGGTCATTTGACGAGATGCTTCTTTTCGCTTCAGTTTCGACAGATAAGCCGATTTCAATTTTTCAAGGCTTGACATGGACTTCTTCGCGACAGGACGATACAAAATTGAAGAATTTGTGACACAAGTCAGGTCTTCAGTCGGTGGTCTTGTTGTGGCTGACTCAATGTCGGATGGTCTTGGTGTGGCAACTTTTGGCGGTCTTGACGCAAATCCATCGACTGGTTTAAAAGTGGTTGATGCATCACGTTGCACATTTTGCACTAATCCCGGTGTCACGACAATTTCTGGTCTTGATTGTGCAAAAAGTTGCCTGGAATGAGGTGATCTTCCTTTGGCAGTCACACTTATTGGTGGTCTTACTTTAGGTTTGGCTGAATTGAGCCTTTTAACTTGTTTCGATTTAGGAACTGCTTGTCTTGGGCGAGCAGTTTGTAGTCTTGCTGTTACTGATCCGTTGTCTGATGATACCACGGTTGGGGCTGCAGATTTTGACAGTCTCTTTATTGCGACGTCTGTATCCGGACGGACTGCCGACGAGCTTAAAGCACGGTTCAAATCCTGAATTTTTCTAGCATCCAGGTCACCTAAGTCACCAGGCATTCTAACTGAAGTGGAGCCCTGTGCCGGTAATATAACAGTCGTTGCGCCAAGTTTGGGCTGTTTCACCAACGATGACTCTCCCCGTTTTTGTATACTAGAAGGTCCACCATCACTGGGCTGTACAGAAACGATTGTTGTATTTCTACTTGACTTTCTTTCCTCTTCACTCTGGAGGTTCAGTTGCAGGAAAGCTTGTTTCTTCTTCGATTCACTTGGTTTCTGAAGAGAAACATTGATGGTCTGTTTCTTCGGTAAATCTGAAGACTGTTGCATCTTCGGTATGTCTACTTCTTTGACGGAGTTGCCACCAGTCTGTTCTGAGGTGCTCTGTTGCAATGCGGTAGATCCAAGCTCCTTAGCGCCACCTGTTGTCTGGAGGGAAGAGTCTACTGGCATTGGGGCACATAGCTTCGAAATGGAGCCTTCCAGTCCAACGTTAACGCCAGGAGAACAACTTGGTGTATTTTGAGCATTACTTTTGATCTTTTCTGCCAGCAGTTGTCTGATGTCTTCTTGACTTTTCGGGTTAAGAGACCTTGCAGATGCCATTGATTCGGATTGGCCATCGAAAATCGGCATGGGTTCATCCCAACTGCCACTATCCATCCCCGCGATGACAGCTTGAGGCGTGACTCTATTCGCATTTACGTCAAGTTGCGGATTCTTATTTTCTTTTTGTCGCAATGGACTCAGTAGCACCAGCTGCTGTCCGGTGTTTTTGCTAATAGGCGAGTCATCGGGTACTAACATACCTAACCAATGCTGGCGACCGGGTGACTGCATAATAGCAGTATTGATGCCTTGGTTTTGCTGCGCGATTTCTCTAGGATCTTTCACATTCCCTGCAGTGCTCTGCTTCATAGGTGTACACGACGTCGGAGGCCCTTCGCCCTGGAACAGGTCGTTCATACTCATCTCGAATATGGTGCTGAATATGGTAACCGGAAGTCGGGACTGTTCAAAACTGTCTGTTATCTTTTCTTCACCATTCACAGTACTCAGTTCAGCCGTGCCGCTGGTTTGGTTACCACTGGTACCACCACTAGCACCAGCACTCTTGGTATTCAATTCAGCCGTAGCACTGCTTTGGTTACCATTGATATCGTCAACAGTACTACTACGGACAGCACCAGGACCCTTCTGTTTCTGTGAAGCTGGAGTTTGGAAATCGGCAAACAGATTCCGGCAGTGTTTTTCATCGCTAGAATCAGAATCAGAGGTCGAAGTTGGCTGTCGCTGACGATCTTCCTTCTTGTTCAGTAACGATTTCAACATGACGTAATTGAAGTTCTTATCCCTCGCCATCTTTTCCATTCGCGTCATTCTCTGAGATCTCTCCAACAGCTCATTTACTGGGGATACCACAATTTTGAGACGTTTCTTTTCATTTACAACCACAGTACGATTCAGGTCAGATTCAGCATCTCTTTTGCATTTTGATGTACTCGCAGTCGCATGCATCGTATCTTGCTCCGAGGTACCAACATCTTCACTATCAACACAGCGATGTATAATATCATTGACCACTTCCCTTAGCACTCGGGCGTCCACTTCATTCGCAACTCCTCTTGTCTGCGGCAAAAATCCTTGGGGAGTCGCATTGTCGACCTTGTTACATGGAGTATGAGCGACATTTTGACAACTCGAGGACTCTTTTGAAGCAATAGCTTGCACAGGGAGAGTCATTTCCTTACGTTGCGCATATAAGACGAGGCCTCCATCATTGCCAACGTCCCACTTGCTGTCATCGATCTCAATAATCAGAGGGTTATCTTCAGTGGGTATCTTATATGCAGAGGGATCATTTTGTCTATCTTCTCTTTGTGAATGTGTCTGTCTTTCTGTGTGGTGTTCTTCTGTTGGTCTGTTCAGAACTGCTTCATTGCTTCTCTCAACATTGCTGGGGTCTCCGTTTTTCTTCACAGCATTGTTCTCGATCCTTTGTCTCTCTAAAGCTTCATCTTGAGAAGTGTCCAGAGAAGATTGACTAGTAGTACATCCAACTGCATCCGTTGAAGGATTACACAAGAGAGTATCGTCATCCGTCAAAGGGTCTATAACTACGTGAAGAAACACGGCATTCCGGATCGTTTCCGGGTCTATCTGCTTCATAACGACATCTTCGGGACTTGCTAATTGACTCATATCCAGCTCGTTCCCGTCCGAACGGTAGAAATCATCCTTCAAACCAGTCGCGCTTTGAGGAACCATCTTCTTCAGCATGTATCTTCTGCCACTCGGAATTCTTTCGCCCAAGTTCACTCGGCAATCTTTCCAAACTATGTTTTTGTCGTAATCGGCGATTTCAACCCCTTCAGGGCACCCGGGAGGGCGGGATTCCTTCTCTTGAGCAGGTTGAAAGAAATTGAACACAACTTCATCATCTTCGGATGACATTATTTCCACATCTGCAATAAAGATGACATTCCAGTGACAATAAAGTTGACATTCCAGTGACAATACAGACATAATCATGTATCTAAATTGAGATTGAACAAGTCATCAGAATGATGCAAGGCTTTGAAGTCAAGAGTAGCAGGTTAACAGGAGGTTCCCATTCAAATTGCAAAGTTATATAATTTCAAAGATAACTCCCACAACTCCTGCAAACTCCCACAACTCCTGCTAACAGAACTCCCAACGACTTCTGCTAACTCCCACAACTCCTGCTAACTCCCACAACTTCTGCTAACTCCCACAACTCCTGCTAACTCCCACAACTTCTGCTAACTCCCACAACTTCTGCTAACTCCCACTAACGCCCACAACTCCAACTAACACCTGATATTTATAACTCCAAATAACTCCCACAACTCCTGATAACTCCCACTAACTCCTTATATATAACTCCCACAACTCCCGCCAACTCCCGTGCCTCTCGCTAACTCCTGAAAACTCCTACAACTCCAAGTAAGTCCTGCTTACACCTATATTTAGTCCTATAATTCCCTGAAGCCCCCAAATGGAAGCTTCGTTATATGGGTCTTATGCGCAACATGCAAAACCCTGCAATATTGAAAATAAAAACAAACCTATCTCTGGGTCCTGCTCAATTTCAGCAGCACTCCCAACATCATGATCATCAAAAACAGATTTTTCTTCCTCAGCTTTGGAGACATCTTGTTCCTCAACATGTTGCTGCTCGATGGTCAGAGGACTCTCACAAGAGGTCTCTGAGGTTGTGGGTTCAGAATCGGATTCCAATTTGACTCGGGCTTTCGCAGCTTTCCTCCTTGCATGAGATTTCAACATGGCACGTGACACGGATATCTTGGTCAGAAGTTCAGTCGGGCTGCAGGGCTTCTTCTTCTTGAACTTGTGGTCTTTGAAGTGATTGCTCTGGGTGAATCGGAACCCACACCGCTCACAAACGAACGGGCGATTTTCTGAAAAATAAAAAACAATTCAAAATTTGGGCTTTACATCTTTTACTTTCCGGTATTCGCGCAAGTTATGACAGGGTACCCAGTGTACCCACTGAAATATGGCGAGCCAATTCCCTATATTTCCCTGATTTTTCCCTGCTTCAGCGGACGTTTTCCCTGACATTATTTTGGCTTATCATCGTGTTATAGCGGCATTATCATCGCAAATCCGAGACCAAAAACTATTACTACACGTACTACGGATTTTGCTGAAAATAGAGGGCTTGATTCACGCATTAACCCATATAAAACCAAATTCCCTGTGTTTTCCCCGAAATGGAGGTCAAATTTAAAATTCCATAATTTTTCCGAGCTGCAGGGAATTTTTTTTCACTATTTTCCCTGTTTTCCCTGTTTTCCCTGTCCGGTGGGGACCCTGTATGATATTTTGTTATTTCTGCACAAGTTGTGTTATTTCCGTTATTTCAGAACACAATGAGAAGTTTCAGTCACAAGTTTTGGTCATAGACAAATCTGCAAATAAATGCATGGCCTGTAATGACGCAACACTAGAGATGAATTGGAAGCCCATAGTACTAACAATTGAGCTGCAAAAATATCAGAAAATTTTGGTCAGAAATTACATTCAAGAACACAATGTACGTTAAACAGGTATGACACCAATTTAGGGATGAATGGATGGATGATCAGGGCTTTACGTCCTGTATTTATGCACTTGTTAGACTAACTAGAAGGCAAATTGGAATTTGCATATCTGGACAGTGATAATCGACCTGACCATTGTAAAACAAGCTAGGGCTAGTCGTTTGGTATGCTGAATTTTAGTAGCAGGGGTCCCATTTTATGAGGACGTTAGCCCTAAATGGCCTTGAGAGGGAGAAATGCATATTTTGCTAGACATGCGGCAACACACAAAAGTGTTTTGATTGATACCGACGTTGAATTTGTTGAGATGAAAGCTTGTAGGGCTTGAGTTATGTAGAGTAATATCATGATGCATTTTTTGCAATGGCATATGAGTGTATATTATTGACAAAACAAGTCAAATCTCTAAGCAAACAGATATATTGCACTCATCAGGTACTTTCTTGGAAGTGCCATTGATGACATTTAGATTTGGCAGCAGATCTAGGCCAAGCATTCAGCACACACCCCACGAGGTGCGCCCCCGAGGTGCGCCCCCGAGGTGCGCCCCCGAGGTGCGCCCCCGAGGTGCGCCCCCGAGGTGCGCCCCCGAGGTGCGCCCCCGAGGTGCGCCCCCGAGGTGCGCCCCCGAGGTGCGCCCCCGAGGTGCGCCCCCGAGGTGCGCCCCCGAGGTGCGCCCCCGAGGTGCGCCCCCGAGGTGCGCCCCCGAGGTGCGCCCCCGAGGTGCGCCCCCGAGGTGCGCCCCCCCTCCGAGGTGCGGCCCCCTCCGAGGTGCGGCCCCCTCCGAGGTGCGGCCCCCTCCGAGGTGCGGCCCCCCCGAGGTGCGGCCCCCTCCGAGGTGCGGCCCCCGAGGTGCGCTCCCGAGGTTAACTGTCTTTGGTTACACAAATATCCTTTATATGATTTAATTTTTGTAATCACAGCTCAGGACAACCATGGCAAACCCAACACCATTACATGCATCATCCTAGCACAGCAAACAAATTCACTGGCGCTGGTACGCATTTCGCACGTTAAATGGCTACGGAGAGTGTCCCCCTAGTGGGAAAGCCAAGAACTACTTTTTCACAGCAGCAAAGACGGCGGGAACCAGCCAGACGAAATCAACCAGTCACATCACTTCATTCCAATGGCAACCAGCTCTATCAGAGCTAATGTATAGGCTCTGACTCTATGTATCGATGGACTGGTCCCCCCTAAGCTACAGACAGGTGGGCCAGATAGCAGTCAAATGCATCAGATTTAGTGATTTCTGCCTATTCTCGGCACTGTATGCATCTATCTTCAGTTGTTATAGATAGATCTAGCCCTAATCTATCTGCTGCATCACTCTGACGCATTAGGATGGCATGTGTGCAGAGGTGGAGGGTGAAATAGGAGCTGAGTGGAGTAAACTACTATATGTCAAGTTTAATACTGGCAAAGTTGACAGGAAGTCAAGGCTGACAGAAGTAGTAGTGTAGCCAAACAGTATCTGGACTCCGTCCAGATAATAAGGACAAGAGGATACAGGAATGGGGTGAACAACAATGATTGAAACTGCTGTCCAACATGGGTCTTAACCTCAAGGGGGATCCGACAAGAGCTGGGATCAAACCTAGGACCTGGACAGCGATTGGCAGCCAAATCTTATGCACTACCAACTGAGCTAACTTAGCTTACCCTAACTCTCTCCCTCCCACCCCCCAATTATCTTGATAATAATATCTTTAAATATATAGAAGAGGCTAACGTACTGTAATGGCCTTGCAGGTGGGTCGAGAATTCATCAAGATCCTCGAAGATACTTGGACAATACAAACAGCGGAACATCTCTATATTTTCAAATCCCTCTTCATCACTTGACGACTCGTCGAAAGAATTCCAGTCTTCGTCGTCTTTGCCTTGCCACAAACTCGCTTCACTTTTATGAGACCCCGTTCTCTTTCTCTTCTTGCTAGGTCTCCCCATCTTAGCCAAGGGTTCAGAATCTCCAGAGTTGTAGGTGACGCCACTAGACTTCCGTTTTGATCCCGATGGTTCCGCTTTTTCAACCTTAGGTTGTATGCGTCGCAACTTCTTGCCTAGAATTAACAAAGAGAAATTTAGAGAAAATAGAAAACCCAACAGATAATTTCAGATCAGAGCCAGATTCCAGACCACAATATTTGTGTTAACTGAACTTTTTCAAATGAATAAAAAATCTTCGGAAGCTTTACTTTGATTAATTGCGTACCATAACCAATCAATTGATTACTAATTACTGAGAGATTCATTCCTTCCCATGTTCAAATTAATATGTAAATGCCGAAGCATGAAGACGGGACAGCCTAAACGCAAAAAATAAATTGTAAAGACTCCAAATTGTAATTATCTAAATTATTTCTTGAAATTCATTTTTGTATTCAGATTTGTGCAATAACAAGTTTCGAGAAAAAAATTGGGACATAGAGAAATAGGACGGAAAGGTAATTTCTAAAAGAAAATGTTAAAAAAATAGTTTTGAGGGAAAACATACATTTTTTTTTTTAAATAATTATTTTTCGAACATCTCTTTTTTTGGAAATTCTTTTTTTTTTCGAGGATTTTTATTTTTTTGGAAATTTTTTTTTTCCCCAACAGTTTTATTTTTGGAAAAATTTTTTGTTTTGAAAATTTTTCTTTTTCCGAACTTAATTTTTTTTTGGGAAAATTTTTTTTTTTGGAATTTTTTTTTTTCGAAATTTTTGCTTTAGAAAAAAAATTTTTTTTTGGATTTTTTGGCGCAAAATAATTTTAGAAGACGAAGAAGGTAGTCACGCGTGATGAGAAAAAAGTGCCGGGATCATATTATGGGATGTCTGAATCACTTTTTTTGATTGAACCATCTATAGCACTCCACTCGCATGATGGCCATAAGGGACGAGATATCTCGCTCCGCTCGGTGAGCCGGTGGCTCTGTCCCGTCTATAAAATACATTTTTCTGAAAATCCTATCGAAGTTAAGCCGAAACACCGCAGCCTGCAGGTGCATCATGTATAATGAAAAACAGCTAAAACGCCAAAGTCGGAAGGGGCAAAATTGCGAGTTTTAAAGTAATCAGTGCGACCCAGCAGGTAATCTGAGACACTCCGCAAAGAATCTGCGAGACTTGGCAAGTGATCTAGCTGGTGTTGCAGACCTCTGCTCCAGAGCCGACCAGGGGTTAGGCAGTCTGATCCAGGACCTAAAATCAACCGAAAAGGTCAGAAAATAAAGGTATGAAAAACAAGGAACTTCTTGTTTGGGGCGTTGTGACCAATTATCACTGTAGGCCTACTAGTCCGTAGAGGACGTCCGATCGTCCTGCCTGCCTGAAGAAAGCTTTGGACTAGTGAAATTTGACTGAAAAATTAATAATCACCATGTTAATTTTATGTGCTGTCCAACTTCGGACTAGGGCTTTCTAAAAGCCATTTCTCACACTGAGGGGGGGGGGGGGAGCTGGAATAAATAACTCCTTGCTCAGTTTTGGTGAAATAAATAAACTCTTTCTGGGCAGTCTTGAAATAAATAATTTCAAATCACTAGTGGGGGGGGGGGGTTTCTCAACTAGGCGTTGCTTGATTTAGGAATGAATATTTGGGCCTTTGTGCACTTGAAGTAAATAACTACTGCCGCCTTCACAGTGAAATAAATAATTGCCCGCCGAGGAAACCTCCAAGCCCCACTGATTGAAAATGGTTGCCCCTTAAATCTGGTAAGGTCTATCTCCTACCCCCAGCCTCCCCCCCATTGAGAGGAAATGGTAGCCCCCCAAAAGCCAGGTTTTTAAAATAACTCCTTGCATACACAAAATTTAGGGTGTTTTTCAGGAAAGGGGGGGGTTGTGCAGAGTTCCGGCTTTCTGGCCGATTAAGCAGGGTAAACGCAAAATCAAGTCGCTACTATGCACCTCACTAATCCTAAGGCCTATACACAATCATTGGCGGACCCAGACAGCGTAGACCAAGGGGCGCCCAGGCATCGTTTCGGGCATCCGTGAACAAAAAGTCGGAGGGGGGGCACTGGCTCCAGGGCAGCTAGTCTGCGGTAATTTCAAGGAGAAAAATAATTTTATGTGTATTTGGACCCAAAAGTGGGGGGGGGGGCACGTGTCCCTAGTGCCCCCCAGCTCCGCCGCCTCTGCGCGAAAGTGTGGGCAGTGGCGTAACTGGGGGTTCTCGAGTGGGGGGGCACCTGGGGGGGCACGCGATTCTCTGGGGGGGCACCCACTATACTGATTGTATATTTTAGCCAGAGTTGGAAAGTTCATAAGGGGGGGGGCACCTCGGGGGGCACAGGTCCAATATGGGGGGGGCCTATGCCCCCCCCCCCGTGCCCCCCCATAGGGACGCCACTGTGTGTGGGCATCATCTCGTCATTCATGGGCCCACATTGCTCCACATCTTCTTCAAAATGTAATTTCCATCTGAGAGGTCATGGGGTACCCCCTAAAGGCCTAGACCCCCCTGGATCCGCCACTGCATGGCACACATTTGTAAATTTATCATGTTTATCTACTTTTCACCATTTCGGCACAGCCATTGCCAAGCAGCTGCCATGGCTCATCAAAGCAATTGGTGCCAGCTGAGGATAGTATCTTTGGTCCCAGGCTCCCAGCAGGAAAAGTCTGCCACAAATTGCACAATCCACATTATGGACATGGCACATGGGCTCTCAAATGAAAAACAACCCCAAAAGGCGGGAAAGCAACCTATTTGGCCAGAATTGTTTCAATGAGTGAATTCAGGTGGTTGATTGGTTTTCTGTACCCACTACTTACCACTTGACATATCTTCTTAATCAATTTCTAGCAAAAAAACCATGCTTCCTCATAGAGACACAGGTTTCTTTCATCATCTTCCAAATGCGAATTCACTCACCAGCATGTGGCAGCACACTCCGGTATGCCTCAGGGCGACATCTGGTGATTTTCACAATTTTTTAGAAACTGCCCCTAAAACATTAAAAATTTTATGATATTTTCATGATATAAGTTCACATTGATATAATTTCCAAATAACGTTTCAAAAATTGCATTTGAATAATTTTTAAGGTTTTTTAGTTCCTGAAAATGGAACTTTTTTGTGCTTAAATTATTTTGTATTTTTCATAAGGGGCGAAGGAAACCTCATGGTTGTATCTTTTCTTGATTCTGCGAAACGAAGGAAGAGTTTCTAGGTCTCATAAAAGTAATTTAAGGGAGGTTTAGCTTCAGGTATTATGGTAAGTATGTTGTACAAACCTTTTAATTTTCAAAGGTCACTATACTTACAGTTGTCGGACGTCTGGTTGTAAAATTAAGACTAATTCAAATTTCCATCATCATCCAATCCATCATCAACTTCATCAATACTCAATACTTAGTCTTCAAGACATTCAAGTTCATGAAGATGATGTCATTTGATGAAGCTTCATCTGGGATGATCTGCTTTGGCAGCTGCTCCACTCAGCTTCAGGTTCATTTATTAAGTTTAATTAGCAATTAACATACCGGTATGAGTGAAGTTTTTGGATTATTAGGTTGACTTGAGGCCCAAAGTGGGCTTAAAACGCACAACTTTCGTCTTTTCACTAGACAAGTTGGACTTGTTGGTTGAAATTCAATACACACAGTGTCAGCAGGTCAGTGGGTACTACTGGCTCCATTTTACAGGGTTATTCAGTGCATATACACAAAGTAAATACTGGCAACCAGATCCGGTTTATACTTCACCGACTTTTACATTGGACGCAACATGGTGATTTTGAAAATTGGAACCATTTCAATCTGGACATCAACACGAAATCCGCAAACCATTTAAATCCTTCAGTATAAATATCTGCAACCAATGACTTATGATACCATTGGAATTGCCGTTTCAAGTCGATTCTAATGATACCAAATACGTTTGGATGGTAAAAACAGGAACCAAATTATAGTCAAGTCATTTTTTTCTGGCAGTAAAAGAGCACAAGGAAGAAAAGGACAATCATATATAAACCAACTCAACAGAATGCAAGTGAGCGCCATTTTCAAAGCAAGATCAAGAATGATTCCAGTGAAGAACAATTACAAAAACAAATACCCAAACCTACATTGCAGATTCTGCTCAAACACCACGGAAACTCAACAACACATACTAGAAGAATGCACAGCCATCGACAGAAGAACAATCCCGACAACAACAACAGAAGAAATCTTCTCAGAAAACAAAGAAAGCCTCAAACAAACAAGTGAAAAACTAATCAAAGCAATCAACCACCTCAACACAACACCATAACCTAGTACCACTATCTCTTTTACAGGAGACAGTAACCCACTGGATGTGGGAAAGTACACAAAGAAGAAGAAGAAGAAGAAAGTAAGTTTTTGGCTGATACTTAAAAACATACCTTACTCTTGACAAAAATAATTGTCTCCTCCTGTTCCTGACACCTTGACCAAACAGTTTCATAAACATTAGGAAGTATTGGCATGTTGCAGCTATAGTTTTGAGGTAATCCCATTGGAATAACATTGCTGTCATCACAACTCAAGAAGCCATTTTCTTCTATTGCTGCTGTTGTGACGTCACCATTGTTTCAGTGATGTCATAGAGCCAACAATGCTGATGACGTCACAACAGAAGGCTAAAAATAGCTCAAAATGTGCTGAAAAGCAGCAGCAATTTAGCATTGTAAGTGCCTGCATGATGGAGCTGGGGGATCATAGGACATCAATTTAGTCCAAATCATGCTTGGTCATGGTGTACTCACCCTAATAAGCCAAAAATTAAATCTCATACTTAATCATGGATTGTTTCACTGGTTAAAAACTTACAGCCAAAATAAAATGTCTTGTCTTTAATCTGAATTGCCAGTAGACCAACACCATTTTAAATCCAAGAATGGAGCGCATGATTCTGTATGAACTGGACACTTGTTCCAACTCCTGCCTTGGCAGCAACAAAAGAAAACAGTTGTTCAAGGCCAGCCATGCACTCTTGTCCATGGCAGTACTGCTGGACATCCACCAATAAAAGGCACTGATATTAAAAACAGCCTCCTCAAGCGTAAACTTGGCATGGCAGAGGTGGGGAGTTCTCAACTGCATGATAAGCGCACTGAGTAAAGATCATCTTTCTATAGCAAATTCAATTTCCAGAATCTTCTACTGGAGTAACTTAGCTTTTACTACAAACTGGGGATCAACCATCTTGGTCAGAAGGTTGGCTGGAGTTGACAAGGTTGTACTAGGTTTTATATTTGAGTTCCCAGTAAGGCAGTGACCAATTTCATGGTGTTTCAAAAAGAATAATTTAGAAATATTTTTACAGGACATACATTATACTGTTATGTTGCAAACATTGAAATTGTGCCCATTGTACATCTATTATTTAAATTTCACATGAATCTACTCGCTGAAGATATACATTCACTGAAATGTTTTACCATAAATCAATTTAATATGATAAAATCAAAAAAATATGATTTAAATTTAAAAAAAAAACTGATTTAAATTAAATAAATCCGATTTTTTAAAATAAAAAAATCAACAACCTTGGATGCCATGAAAAAAAATGATCCAACAAAATACTAAATAAAAAAAAACTAAAAAGTATTAGCTATGCATGTAGTGTTATCAATAAGTGATTGATCAGTTATGTTATTTTGAATTAATTTTTCCACTTGAATGAGAAAGATGCATAATTTCTTCAGACAAACAACTTATTTTTTCGGACAAGTCTTGAAATATTTCAACTTCTTTGTCGGAAGGACAAGTGGCTTCAACTTTATTTTTGCACACTGTTTTGAATGCTTTTGGGTCTCTTTGATGTGTTCTTGTTTCCATCTTTGCAGCTTCCTTCCTGAAAATGTGGGAAAGAAGGGTCTCCAAATCCCGCCCAGGTCAATTCTATTATCTGAACCTGGAAACAAGAGAATCGTCCTGGACAAAGCCTGAGGTATGTGATGATATTTTGTTCTATGTCTGATTCTTTTTTACTAAAAGTTCAGTGTCCTCCTCCTGTCCTCATTAGCCCGCCAAGTGCATAAGTGCAGGACGTACAGACAAATCAGTCGTCCATCCGTCCATGTCTATGTTGATAGAATAGAAGGTCCAGCATAATTTGTCCCCTGAGGGACTTATGTATTTTTGTGTGTGTGTTTGTCTGTCTGTCCGTCTATCTGTAAGTTAGCAAGCTACAAAGAGGTGAGAATCCGTTGAGGTTTTTGATTGTCATCCAATAGGATGTCATAGTGAATTATTCTACTTTAGCCTCCTGGTGAGGATTGAGAGAAGCTTCGGTTAGATTAGTTTATTTTTAGACTGTCGTTGTTTGTTTAGTTTAATGACTTGTTTCTTGCTTTTCAGGACTTCAACTTGAATACTAATGTATGCGTGGTACGACCAAGAAGGCCAGAAGGCGGATCAGCTCGATCCGACGATGAACGTCCCGTAATGAAGAAGGCGGGGATGTTTGAGAAAATTGTGGGGGTCAATCCGGGGTTGAGGACGGGATCGGAGATAGCACCAGGTTGCGCCACAAGTTCTGTCTCAAGCGGGAGTCAACAACATAGCCCGGCTGCAGATCCAAATGTGTGGTACGTGAATCCCACGGCCAAACCTACGTCCACATATCAAGTTGAATCGAGAGGGTCAACCTGCTCGGGCGGTGCTAAATCGGTGAAGAACAGTAGCTTTGATGATGGCCGAAATTTGGTCGATCTCGCAGCGTCTTACGCCAGCTTATTCCCTCCAAAGAACACTGCGCCCAGGACCGTGACATCCTCAAGTGTGCATAAACCCAAGACTGTCGCCAGCTCACAGAGTCGAGCACCCAAATTGCGGCGCTCATGGACTCCCAGTTCTCACAGTGCTCTAAGTTCTCACAATGCACTGGCAACTCACAACGCCCCGACCTCGCGAAACTCTCAGCCCCCTTATAACGATGCCAGCACCTCTCGCCCCCCTTACAACAATGCCAGTATCTCTAGCCCCCCTTACAATGATGCCAGTGTCTCTCGCCCCCCTTCCAACACCAGTACTTCTCGCCCCCCTTCTAACACCAGTTCTTCACGCTGTGCTCAAACTGCGCACAACAGTCAAAGTGCTCAAAATACTCAAAATGCTGCTCAAAGTTCGCAGAAAAGGAAAACAGTCTCCAGCAATTCTCAAAGTGACCCCAGCCTCAATCCAAGACGAAAGAGGTTGCGGCAAATTACAGATGTCCAGCTGCAACAAGACTCCTCCGTCCAAAGTACCACTGCTCCAGGATTAGGGACGAACAGACGTTCTTTAGGGGTGCCGGATACCTGGCCAACAGCGGAAGCACAAGTTGAATCCATAGCGCGGCAGAACAGAGTCCAATCCTGGGTGGAGCAGTTACCTGGCTCAGGTAGGGCTACCAAGCTTTCTAGAATGATGCATTTCAGCTTCTGACTTCCAAATTACGGGTTGTCCTAATTATTAGTACCGTAAAACGGGGTAAACTTGGCAATCCGTGGTAAACTTGGCATGCTATTTTGACCACCTTAACGGAAGAAATGCCAACTTTCCTCACTGACACTGGTATCTTTGGCAAAGTTGCCATTTGTGTCAGCTAGGAAAAGTAGCATGTCTGCCATTAAGTGGGTCAAAATAGCATGCCAACTTTCCCCCAGATTGCCAACTTTTCCCCGTTTTACGGTAATTGTTAAACAGACTCTTGATTCTGCCTCAATTTGGTTATGTGACGTCATGACTCATCAGCTGTGCTGATTATGCCACAAGCCAAACAATGGGGTTGTGACATCATGGCTATTGTTTTTTGTTGAAGTGATGACATCACAAGTCTATAAACATAAGTGGGGCAGTTGTGTTTTGATGGATTAAACTGTAGATAATTTCGAAAGTCATGGGCACAACGGGTATCCTATTGAATAATTATTGTTACAACTGCAAATAAAAATAGTTTATTTAAGAATGATGTGAAATTTGGTATTGTGTCTTTTCAGCAGCTGGAGATAAACCTGCCTTCTTAGGAATGGCTGAAGAGGAAATGGAGATAGATAAGAGGCTTCATAGTGATGTAAGTTAAACTATTTATGTGATGATCTGTAAAAAAATTGTTATTTTCCTCAAGTGTGAAGAAAGAACATTCTTCATGGGCTAAAACCTGTATCACAAATGTATTGTCCGTCCTTAATTGAGTTGAAAAAAACGTATTGGTAAAGTTGTTCCGTAATCAACAATTTATTCAACCCAATTTCAAAATCAGATGTTTTAAAAAAATCCCATACATGTGCTGCAACTGAGTGGAAAATCTGTTGAGCTATCGCTTGAAAATGGATGAAGTACAGTTGTGGAAAAGCTGTCTGTAGTAAACGAACTAACTAATGGTATCATTAATTTTAGGAAATCCGTTGATCAATATGGTTTAGTGCAATTTAGTTTAAATATAAATTGTATATCATCTGATGATTAGATCATGTATGTTGTGCCAGAAGTTTCTGAAAAACTAATTAATAAAGACTAACTTGATCCTAGGGTTAATATATAATTCTTTTTTTTTCTTCAGATCTCCGAGATACGAAATAAGGCTGTGAATCTGGAGGTAAGTTTTGTTTTAACCCCGAAGGTTGACAACTTCTTAGTATTTACTTACCCTTATATTATAAATACAGGACGTAAAGCCCCATTCATTCATCCATCCATACTTTAATACCCTTATATTATGAAATTTTGATAAATTGTCCTAATATTTGATTTTGCAAGCAAAAAAGTAACATCTCCTGATCTGTTGGATACCTTGTTCGTAGCAGAGAGTTTGGGGGTTTACTACAAACCTTTTTCACCCTTCGTGTTATGCTTTGTAAATAGGGCATACACATCAAACATCTTCCCTATTTCTTCCTGAGAATTGCATGGGAAAATAAAGACTTCTTGAGGCTCTAGTCTGGTTTGGTGGACCCTGGACACTGTTAGTGACCCCTGCTCTATTTGAAATTGGAGCACGGAGCTGAGGTGAATTGCAATTGGTATCATTGTGCTGTAATAATGTAATGTTTCGAGGGGGAAGCCCAGCCTGGAATCGAACCGGGTCCCCCAGCGTGGAAGGCACGCTGTTAACCATTAGACCAGAGTCACTGGTTGATCCGAGGGCCTACATCACTACAGTACAACTCGTTATGATCTGATTATGAGTGTTTTATTCTGTTTTTAGAATGCAGGTGTGGGTACCTTAGAGTTATTACCCGAGGCTATGGAATGGTCGTCTCCCCAGGTTGCCGCTCCTCATGTTCTGTCCCAGAAGGTTAGAAGTTTACTCGTTTTCATAATTTTGTTGCAGTGGTATTGCTTTAATGGCAAATATTTCATTTGTGTCAATAAAATTTATAATATAACTAATTCTGATATTCACATTTTCAGGAGCTCTACATTGTGCTGGACACAAATGTATTTATCCACAAGTTGAACTTCGTAGACAGTATTAAAGATGAACAAATTGTTCCAGGTGAGTTTCGAAACTTAAGATATGAAGCTTGTTTGCGGTACTTGTGAATGATGGGACCAATTGACAGGGTTCCCTACTTCCCACTCAACCTGGAAAACCTTGAAAACCTAAAATTTTAGGTTGTGCTTTTCCGGATCTTGAAAAACATGGAAAACGTGATATTTCCACCAAAAACCGGGAAAAAGTCTGGAATTTGGGGTTCTCTTGCCAAATTTTAAATTGAAAAGGTTCAACAAATTGTGGACTTTTGAAAATAGGTTTTTGCAGCCTTGAAAAAGCCTTGAATTTGAACTTGGCAAAAGAGCGGGAACCCTGAATTAATTAGAGATGCCTACTGGTCGGTCCAGTAGACCAAGACAATTTCAAATTTCTTGATTAAAGTTAAACCTTACCTGGATCCAGACACTTTTCTTGCCTATATGGCAAGTTGTGTCACCAATTTGGCAATTACTGCAAGTGTCATGGGTAGCCACCGTCAAGGATTTTGGCTGGAACTTGTCACACTTGCATTGATAATATTTGATATCAAACAATGTGTACAGAGTTGACAAATAAACTTGACAATTTAAGTTGCAACAAAATATTTTGTCTTCAGGGTACGCCAGACCTGTCCTTGTTGTTCCATGGATTGTAGTACAGGAGTTGGATGTTCTCAAAAATTCAAAGAACAAGACTTTTGTAAGTATTTGTCAAGTGAAGAAGTCTTGCGCACCCCCAAAGCTGGCCAAATGAGGCGTTCCGCCAATTTACTGGCTCCCGTGTGTGATTCTTATTTGCAAAAATCAGTATGGGAAATATTCTGATAATCGATTGCTTCTCTGTAAGTCTGTTTTAGTTGAAAGGGATATTTTTGGCTTTTTAACTATCATGTTATTGTCCGTTTCTTGAGTTTTGTGACAATTTTTTCAAAGTAATCGAAATAAGTCATACAGGGTGGTCAAGAAAAAACTTTACACTCTTTCTGCTGCACAGCTCTATAAATTTGTCTGTAATTACTATCCAATCTTTTCTAATGTAAAGAGGATAGTCATGGCAATATATTATCTGTAGTTTGTTCCCCTGGGACATGATGTGTGAACTTGAGCTCTGATTTTGCAGAAATAAAAAAAGGCCATTTTCACATATTTTGCTGTCCCAAATGCAAGGCATTGCCATCAATTCAAATATTGTACAATTGCTTTCATATTCTTACAGTAACTTAAGAGTTCTTGAGAGGAGTGTGGTCCAGGATTTCAGCTCTCTTCGATTGAAACTCAATCCTGTGGGGAGCTTGAAAGAGAAGAAGGTTGATAGAAATTGCACTCTTCCACAGTTTTTCAAAATGTGCCTCCTGTTGTAACGCCTTATCAAAATTAGATCCAAGAGTAGAAACATAATACTGAGATCCCTACCTGAACTTCATGCAAGAATGAGACTGATTGGATAAGAACTCACTGAGTTGTGCCTCATGAGCGAAAGACTGTAAAGTTTTTTCTTGGCCACCTCTGTAGATAATCATCGGTAACACTCTGATGATCAATTAAATAATTTCATCTGCTTGGCGTGTACAATGAATAGAGAATGTATTTCAGAAGGCCGCATCCAAATTTGAAATGCATACTAATTTTGACAATTTATGTAAATACTATTAAGTTCTGCCTCACACTGACGTCATTACTTCAAGGTTATGAGTAGGGTATCTCCTCTTTCTTCCAGGCCCTGAAGACGCCAATCCAAGCGAGCATGTCAATCAAATTCATCAACAACCTGTTAAAGCAGAGATCCCCGAGGCTCCAATGTCAGAGGCCTGAGGATGACATTGATTGTTGTCTTGTTAACGACGACAAAATCCTGGCGTGTGCTCAACTCTGGATGCAAAATAGTAAGTATTAATAATCTTCTTTTTATCCATAATTTGTGTCATTTAATATTGATTTTTCTTTGCATTTATTTTCTCGTCTTTCTTCTCTACTGGTTTGTCTATTTTAATAGCTGTTTTGTTGTTAGGTTTACCAGATCTAGTCTTATCATCTAGACAAATATTTGAGAGAAAAAGTTTATTTTCCACTGAAGTCTGTATTTATTTTGTTGGAAATTGAAGCATAACCTGCAATTCTGTTTATGTATTTTGTAATACAGTTTGCCTTAGAATACCAATGGGAAATCAGTTATTTCTAAAGTTGAAAGGTGCAAAATCTGACTTAAATCTTATTGATAGACTGTTATCAAGGTTTTGGTATAATAGATTGAAAATTTCATGGCCTTTCTAAAGATGCGCCCAGATAAATAGATACACTTATCAGCAGCAACAAGAAAAAAAATTTTTAAATGGATTGCGCAGCAAGTAAGACTCAGTTATTTATAGTTGGCTTGGATATGAGAACATATTTTTTCATGGAAACCATTCAAGTCAATTTTTTTTGCCTTTCGTGTGTAATATGCTGTGTCAAAGCTTGGGTAAAGATTTTTCTAATGTCATATGAGTAATGATACATTTCAGAACCAGAAGCTGAGGTGATTTTGCTTTCACTGGACCAGAATGTTCAGAACAAGGGTATCATCCAGCGCATCAATGTCAAGACTCTAAAGGTTTGTTGGATTGAATTGTACGAAGATAATAAAGATAAAAAATGAAAAATAGATTGTCATTGAAGCATGAGAAACATGTTATGCAGGGGTGACACCTGGAGATAAAAGTTGAAATTGAAACGGATGAAATGGAAATAAAAGATAATGATTGTAGAATAATGATGTTCGGGCAAAAATGACAACAAAAAATGTTTAAGTTTAAGGGACAAACCCAGATAAGGTTGTTGTAGGAAGTGAAAGAAAGCTGCTTACAAGTTTTCATGCCTGAGCAATGAGTAGTCTGGGTGGAGTGGAGTAAAGCATCCATGAATTAATAGTAGGATTAATAGTAGGATTAAAAATGCAGCCAACTTCACAACATGGTGTCTCAACTGGTAATTAACCCAACACTTTCTTCCAAAATTTTGAAACCATTATAACAGCCAATCTTTGAATCCTTTGATTCTTGTTAGACAGATGTGCAGACTCCCGAGGGTGTACCTTGTCCTGTATTACGCCTAGTCAGTGCATAAATAAAGGAGTAAAAGGATGTAAAGCTCTCTCACCCTCGTCCTCAAATGAACTTTGACATGGCTTCTATCTATGATCTTCAATAATGAGATTCCTTGTTGATCTTCGGGGGGGGGGGGGGGGGGGGGAGGGTTGTCTAGTGGTGGGGTGGACTGCCAATCGCTGGGTCCAGGGTTGGAATCCAGCTCTTGCCAGGTCGTCTGGGCCTTTGTTGGACGACAGTTTCAATCGTCCTTCGCCTCATTGCTGTCCTCCTGTCCTAATTAGCCTACCAAGTGCATAAATACAGAACGTAAAGCCCCAAACATCCATCCATCCATCTTGTTGATCTTCTTTTTTTGTCTGCAGGAATACACTCAGTGGGTCATGGACAAGTTTCCTAAGAAGAGTGTGAGTGTAATAACCACGCCGTCCATGCCAAACAGCGATCCTCTGCCCATTAAAAGAAAGAGACACAACTCCACCGTCAGTTCCTCACAGGGCTCCTGCGACTCCACCAAGAAGGAAACTCAGGCAGTATGTTCCTTTTGATAATAACTCTTCACATGAATCCAGTGTTCCAGCTGGGCCTTTTGAGCGTGGTGCCATGTCATGCCCAACCCTCGTCCGCATGTCCAAAAAAAAAAAAAAAGTAAAAAAAAGATCAGTTTTTGCCTGAAGGGGGAATCCCCTTCAGGCTTTAGAGTTAAAATGAGAAATTCGCCATTTTTGGGGACAGGCACACAGCATCAGTCAGTGAACACAGGGGCATATGTTGCATGTTGGAGTGCAGGTTTATCATTTAAGGTGGACGCCACAGGAGGATCAGGCTGCACAATACCGTGTAATGACACAATAATGATTTTCCCAGACGTTGCTTTTTTGTTAAAAGTTGCTTTCTGATTGGTCAGCGCAAAAAATGACGTCAGGGAATTCCCAACTTCCATGGGCTTTCGACTGAGGACTTCAGTTGGGTGCTAGACACCAATGAGGGAGGATGTGTGACTGTCTTTTTCATGCACAAATACACTTCCATGCTTTGTGTATAATTAGGCCATGGTTTATTGATCTCTTGTTACGCGAAACCGCCGATCTGAATGATGCCTTTATGCACAAAAAAAAATTCTACAACTCCATTTAATTTATTAGCCGACCGCCGCCGCCGTTTTCCGTGCTTTAAGATATAGGCAATGCCCCAATTATCGTCCATTGCAGCTTGTCAAAACCATCAGAAGCACTTGGAAGTGCATTGGCTTTGTCTGGCAATTAAACCCCCAACTAATTGCAACCTTGCAATGAAAGCCAGTGCCACAATAATGACACCCCGAGTGTTGGG
This sequence comes from Platynereis dumerilii, assembly GCA_026936325.1. NCBI lineage: Eukaryota > Metazoa > Annelida > Polychaeta > Phyllodocida > Nereididae > Platynereis > Platynereis dumerilii. Next base: position 38,259,038 of record JAPTHN010000006.1, on the reverse strand, counting down.
CTTAATTGCCATTAGCTTACCAATTAAAGTGCCATGCATCTTGATCTTGGATTGCCCATGTCTCTGGTCAGACTGAGAGGTAGGTGTTTGTCTTGATGCCAATTAACAAGAATGAAGAACTGATCTGAAGTAATCCTGTTCAGAAAGCAGAGTGTTGCTTGTGGCCACTGGTATTTTAATTGGCATAATTCATGTGGCTACATGAGAAATACATGTGGCTACATGAATTATATTCGTTTTTAAAATAGAACAACCATGTGGCATTGTGTTACTGGTACTTGTATTCTTCACTGAGGGAAAGCAGTACATGTGTCATTCTTATGATGGAATGAAGTATATTGACTGCCAAGTAAACTGCTTTTCAAGAGTCCTCAAGACATGCACTTTGTGTAAAATGCTATGACAAATTAACAATGTGAAGTGAAATGATAGATATATCCAATAGAATAGATAAGGTCTATAGACAGAAAGAAAGAAGACAGATAGATAAATAGATAAAATAGATAAATAGATAAAATAGATAAATAGATAAATAGATAAAATAGATAGTTATGAATAGTGCTGCAAATATATAACCCCAACTGTGGCCTCTCACAAATGTGAATGGACACAATGTTACAGCCAGAGAAGGGGAGGTGATGGCATTTGTCTGTTTGAGGAAATAAACTGATGTGACCACTTGTTATAAATGAGTGGTCATTTTGACCTCATTTGGTGAGTGATGTGACTCATTCACTGACTTGGCCTGGTAACATTGCAGGTAAAGGATGTGAATCATCAAGTATGAAAAGGCAAATATAGGATATGACATCACTTATTTATCATGCAAAATTTAAGGCATCACATATATAATTTTCCAAGTATAGATTTAATGATCTGAAATGGGACATTTCGATAACCGATAATTTTTCCGCAACGTTTAATTTTTTTAGTCGGACCGACTGCTCTCATACTCAATTTGGAAATAAAATAATCGGTGCCTAGCAACTTTTTTTTATTTGCCGAACGACCGACTGCTCCACATGCCTTCCAGAAAGTTCCGAGTAACAAGGAATCAAAAAACCGTGGCCTTAGACATATAACTAGGCCCACATGGTTGTCCTAATTACATGATATAGATGGACGGATAGATAGATCTATGGATAGAGAGATGGACGGATAGCTAGATCAGTAGTTCAAAGGGTAGACTTCAATGGTCAGGCAGCATGCAACATCTATCTCTATGTCCTTCTGGCGGTCCTGATGGGTAGGCTACCCCTGTCTCTGCTCGGGACTGCCAAGTGGCAGCAGAATGCTGTCAGCCCCTGGAAAGTGGAGAAATCTAAGTATGCCGACAATAGGCCCCACATAATTCTGAATGTTTAGCAGAACTAGCCTAGAGAGAAGAGGGGAGGAGCAAGTTTAAAGGAGATGAGTGGAGAAGAGGTGGAGGAGAGGAGTAGAGGAGAGGAGTGGAGGGGAGGAGTGGAGGCGAGTGGAGGAGTCTGAGAGGAGTGGAGGAATCTGAGAGGAGTGGAGGAATCTGAGAGGAGGGGAGTGGATGAGTGGAGGAGAGGAGTGGATGAGTGGAGGAGAGGAGTGGATGAGAGGAATAGAACAGAAGTAGAAGAGCTGAACAGGAACAGAGAGGAACAGAGAAGAGAGGAGTGGGGCCAGTATGGTCCTCTCTGAATGTTTAGCATGGATTCCCACCATTATCCCGTCCTGTCAGGCTAATTAGACTGTGTTATGGACCTCGAAACACGCGGCCCCATAGACTGCCTGGTGTTTCCGGAAATAGTTTTTTGTGCACGGGAACGTCGGAGAGCTTAGAAAAAGAGAGTTCCACTATCACAGCCTATTGGCGCCATTTTCCCAGTTAAGGTTTGTGTGACTGTCCATTTGTGACCTTAATATTTCACTTAGAGTTATGAAATTTGGTATAGGCATCGGCCTGTGGGTATGGGTCAGGAAAATGTGAAGAAATCCAATATGGCTGCCGCAAAATGGCCGCCATTCTTGATCTGCCCATTGTGACCTTAATATTTCCCTTAAAGTTATGAAATTTGGTACATATATTGGCCTGTGGGTATGGATTGGGAACATGCCAAGAAATCCAGGGGGAGGGTTGGTCTAATGGTAGCGTACTGGACTGCCAATCGCTGGGTCCAGGGTTCGAATCCTGCTCTTGCCGGGTCACCTTGGTCTATGTTGGATGGCTGTTTCAATCATCCTTCGACTCATTGCCGTCTCCTCCTCCTGTCCTATGTAGCCTACCAAGTGCATAAATACAGGACGTAAAGCCCCACTCATCCATCCATCCAAGAAATCCAAGACAGCAGCCATTTTGGCAGCCATCTTTCTTCATTCTTGAACTGCCCATTGTGACCTTAATATTTTGCTTAGAGTTATGAACATGTCAATAAATCCAAGATGGTGGCCATTTTGTGGTGGCCATTTTGGCTGCTATCTTTCTTCATTCTTGAACTGCCCACTGTGACCTGGATATTTTGCATAGAGTAGTTAAAATTGGCACAGGTATTGGCCTGTGGGTAGGGATCGGAAACATGTCAAGAAATCCAAGATTGCGGCCAAAATGGTCACTACAAAATGGCCGCCATTCTTCAACTGACCACTGTGACCTCAATATTTCTCTTGAAGTTATCAAATTTGGTGCAGGTATTATTGGCCTGTGGGTATGGAGCAGGTCCATGTCGAAAAATACAAGATGGCTGCCAAAATCTCCTATGTTGTCCTTTTTGTTATACCGGTATAAAACTGTATCCTTTTTTGTTGTACACATACCTTTCTTTAGGCTTTAGCTATAGGGTGATCTGTGGCGTTAGTTTAGTTTTCACAATCACCTGGGTGGCAACAACTAAACTCCTATAACCCTCATCTTACCTGACATAAGTTCAACTTGACACAAGCCGCCCTTCAGGCATTGAATCCATGGATTCTTGTTTTTTGAGATATTGAAAAAATTTTTTATTTGAAAAGTGCCCTCATTTCTAGAAAAACTATTCCCGAATCAAAGCCTAGCTGGGACACTGGAATCTGCATCAGGGATATTAGTTTTTGAGTTATTTGCTGTTGGAATCCCATTGCAACTACAAAATTTAAAAAAAAAATTAATTTGCTAGAAGATCCTGTGGAAAACAAGTTTCTTGAGTATTTTTTTAATGAATTTGATATTGAATTGTATTAAAATCTAAATTCACAGCCTATGTCAATTATATTCATTGAATTTTTTCCAACATGGTGAGTTGAATTCAGTTTAAATCATGAAGTTTAAAGATTTTGAATTATGAACTGTAAAGATTTCGAATTAATTCTAATTAATTCAATTCATTAATTTAATTGTGCCCATCACTCTTTTAAATAGATCATTGACTTTTCTGATATAGAAATATAATTCACCAGTTTAAATCATTTAATAGCAAATTTCGTGTATCTAAAACTTTTATTGGAAAATTTCTATTTTGATATAACTAATTTGGAGACACCTCGTCATCAACATTGTCATGTCACTGCAATACACACACTAAGAACCGAGGAAGGAGACTGGACGGTCTCTGAAAGCCCTTTGAGTCAAAATAATGTTGTGAGTAAGCATATAAATTCTGTACAATAATTTGAAGTTATTTAACAAATATTTCTTTCGTACAGGCGGACGATATGATTTTGGTTACGAAGACCGTGATGAGGCCGGCGCTTACTGTCTTACTGGAAAAGTCTATGCTCCAGAAACTGGGTCATTTGTGGTGAGTGCATTCGAAGTCTCAGTTGGGGGGGAAGGTTGGTCTAGTGGTAGCATGCTGGACTGCCAATCGCTGGGTCCGGGGTTCGAATCCAGCTCTTGCTGGGTCACGTGGACCTATGTTGGACGGCTGTTTCAATCATCCTTCGCCTCATTGCCGTGTCCTCCTCCTGTCCTAATTAGCCTACCAAGTGCATAAATACAGGATGCAAAGCCCCAATCATCCATCCAAACATCCATTCGAAGTCTCAGTCAATGTCACTGGGTAGTGTTCTTCCTGCACAGGGTCTGTGCCATGCCAATCTTTTCTTGGGTCTTGGCCTCCTTCGTGCTATTACAAAACCTAAAAAACATGATTTGTGGATGTTCCCCAGCCTAAGATACAGGGCTTTGGAGTCGGGTAGTAAGTGAACCGACTCCGACTCCCGACTTCTTTGGCTTTCTGAAAAGCGACTCCGACTCCGACTCCTTAGGTCTCCTAAATTCCGACTCCCGACTCCGCTTATCGGCATTATTTCACACCAATATTACATGATTAACAGGGGCAAAAAGAACTTCCACAAATTTTCTATTGGCTTTTGTTCTTGAATACTTGTTAAGGAAGTTTTGCTTAAAATTCAAGATACATTTCACATTGGTGTAACTGGTTTTTGTAAATTATATTAATTATTTTTAAGGAGTCTGGAGTCAGCAAATTAATTTTCGACTCCCAAGAAAAGATTGGCATGGGTTAACAAGAACAAAAGCCAATAGAAAATTTGTGGAAGTTCTTTTTGCCCCTGTTAATCATGTAATATTGGTGTGAAATAATGCCGATAAGCGGAGTTGGGAGTCGGAGTCGGAGTCGGAATTTAGGAGACCTAAGGAGTCGGAGTCGGAGTCGCTTTTCAGAAAGCCAAAGGAGTCGGGAGTCAGAGTCGGTTCACTTACTACCCGACTCCAAAGCCCTGCTTTTTATTGAAGAAACCTGAATACAAAAATTAATTTCGTGAAATAATTTAGATAATTACAATTTAGAGTCTTTGAAATTTATTTTTTGCGTTCAGGCAGTCCCGTCTTCCTGCTTTGGCATTTACATATTAAATTGTATAGCTATCGTTCTTGTGTGAAGTTGTTCATATTGTATCATTAGATAGATCTCTTACATGGCTACATTTTGTGTGCGTTTTGAAAAACAAGTTGTGTTTGCAGTGTTTGCGTGAATGACAGGAAATGTAATGATTTGGATTATTTAGATAATAAATTAGCAATCCAGCTTGCTGATTGGATGAGGCTTGTTGCAATTCTGATTGATCGAATCTCATTGAATGAGTGATTTTGTGTATTTCAGTTTCAAGCCGAGTTAAGTATATAGGCTTATTGCATGAACGTGCATGCCTTTAAATAGTAGAAAGAACACGTAAAAATGATAAAATTTCATATTAGTCAATGACACAGTACAAATGTTGATAAAGTAATCTTACCTCTGCGGGATGGAAGAGGGGGACAAGGAGGGAAATTGAGGAGTATCAAAACTGAGAATTAGTAAGAAATGGAGGGAAACCGGAGTTGGAGGTTGTGCTTGAGAAAAAGCGTCTCTCATAACTCAAAAGTCATGGGTTGTCTGCATGGTAAATTTTATATCAAAACACCAGCTTGAGAACGATTGTAGCATGTGTGTGTTATACAAAAACTACCAGTATTGTTAGATTGAATTGTTAGTACAGTTTGTAAAAACGTAGAAATGTAAGAGGCATGGCATGAAAGCAGGGTTTAAATAGTGATATGAATGAATAAACATGCAGGCCTCCTAGTACTCTTACTTTTCTTACTTTTCCTACTTTGTTAGAAATTATCCTACTTTTCCTACTATTTTTGGCCAGTCCTACTTTTTTTTAATCCAGAAAGGATCAACTTCAGTGAACTGGCAAATCTTGTCTCATCATCGGACAAGGTTCAAGCTTTGAGTCAGAAATTTCGAACTTTGACTGAAAAAATCTTGAAGGCTCATTATACATTCTTTGAACAAGTTTTGGAACTTATCTTGAGGCGAAAATTGTCTAGTTTCCAAAGAAGGTGTCAGAGACGATGACAATATAGATCTTGTCCCTTTGTCATGTTTTTGGAGCAAAATATGCCTGAAAATAGGCTCTTACTGTCCCACAATTTATGATCCTACTTTTTCTTGGCCAAACTCCTACTTTTTTCGGGAGGGCTGCTAGGAGGCCTGAACATGAAATAGGTATTCATCATCACACAAAGATCTATTTTTTTTAATCACAAATTTTAGTACAATCTCTCTGTGGCTTCTACAGTTTACTGAATTGGCTCAGTGGGTTGCCTTTGTGCGATGATTGACTGGTTAAGTTTACACAGTTATAAGAAATAGGCAGGGTTGGAAAAAACCCGGGTAAAATTAATTTTGCCCAGCCCGGTGGGTATAACCTGGGTTTAACCCGGGTTTAATAGGTTTAACCCGGGTAAAAGCGGGTTTTATTGGGTTCAATCGATTTATCAGTATCAACAGCCTTATTCAACATCATTAATTACCAAAGTTACGGACAAGGTAATTTCCAAGTTTTGCAATTGGATTTAGCTAGTACCTGAATGGGTTGGGATGGCAAGTGCAGTCCTCTAGGCAATTTCATGGCACTAACTAGGGCTATATCAGCAGTCGGGATGTTCAGCTAATTATTCCGATTTATCTGTGAAATCCGTCTACCAAACTAACTGAAGCAACCTATATAACTCAGGTCCTTAAATAGAGCAGTTAGAAAATCTAAACCACCCAACAACCTTGAGTGCAATTCGGATTTGGTCAGTTAGGAAGATCTGATCATGCCGATCTCACCTTGGGAGTTCTATTCTTTACTCCTGAACAATTCACCAAGGAGAGAACATCTCACTTTATTCTTGAATTTTGTTTCATGTTTATGAACATGCTTGCTGCAAATACGTAGTTCCTCATTAGGATTCAGGAGCATATTTAGTGCCAAGAATTACCAATTTTCTTTTGAGTCTTGTCTCCCAAGTTCTTGAGATGCATCACCTCTTCAGAATGGCCAAAAACACATTTTTTAATTGTTGGATAAGACAGGGTTTCATTGGATCTCTCAGCAGCTATTAAATGCGCTTCCTCATTCTGATAAAATTACTGCTGATCATGTAAATTTTTTAAAATGTAATGAACATTGCAGCTCCCTTTTACAATTTACAGTCGCGGACAAAAATATTCATACAGCTGAGTATTTTGCACATAACTGGTATTTACTCTTGATTCAGGGATGCGAGGAGAAAAATGTCACTTTTAGGTCATTGCCCTTATCAATTGTCATTGTCAAGCACTGCAAACTTAAGCATATCTCTGTTTTCAAGCTCAGGAGGCACACAAACGTAAAATTTCAACATGACAAAAGTATTCATACAGCTCGAACACGCTGGGTATAAAGTGCATCAAAAGTTTGAATTTCTATTCCAAATAATTTGTAACATTCTGTGGCTTATTTGGATAACCTCCTTAGAAGTTCTGAATGCTTTTTTGGGTGTTTTTATCTGTTTTGGTTGACCCATAACACCCTATATCGCTGGTATCATTTTACCATTAAATGAATGTGACATTTCTCAAAAGATGGCAATAAGTCCATGAAGAATAACCTCATTTCTTCAAATGGTCCATCATAGCTTTCTTTATGCAATAGGTTGTGCCTGATGTAAACTGCAAGAAGTTGCATTTGGTTTTAAGAGATTTAGACATGGGTACCGAATGTCTAGCGAAGTCTTGAAAGTTTTGCCCATTGAAATAGCATTGGGTCTTGGCCAATTTTTACCCTAGGTCTTTTGCATCATGTGCGAATCATCACCAGCATGCCACAAGTTAATTTTAGTCCAAATGAAAGTTTGCACTAATGATTAAAGCAAGCCATGAAACCAAATTTTACTGTGTGTGTGCATTTAGCTTGGCTTAGTGAGCATCTTTGCAGAAGTTTCATATACATTTAATGGTAAAATGATACCAGCGCTATAGGGTGGTATTGGTCAACCAAAACAGATAAAAACACCCAAAAAAGCATTCAGAACTTCTAAGGAGGTTATCCAAATAAGTCACAGAAAGTTACAAATTATTTGGAATAGAAATTCAAACTTTTGATGCACTTTATACCCAGCATGTTCGAGCTGTATGAATACTTTTGTCATGTTGAAATTTTACATTTGTGTGCCTCCTGACCTTGAAAACAGAGATATGCTTAAGTTTGCAGTGCTTGACAATGACAATTGATAAGGGCAATGACTTAAAAGTGAATTTTTCTCCTCACACCCCTGAATCAAGAGTGAATACCAGTTATGTGCTGAATACTCAGCTGTATGAATATTTTTGTCCGCAACTGTACATGTATCTAAAAAGAGACTGAAAGATCCCATACATGTTATCCATCAATCCTCATAACTGACAGGAACTACCCTGAGGGCTGCACTGACATTACCTACCTACTTACCAGCCAACCCATCACACCAGTTCATGTTTTAACATGATTGATCTTGCTAATTGTGACATTTTAATTACTTTTGATTGTCAAATTACTAATTTAACCCAGGTTTTACCCATTTCTGGGTAAAAGTCAATTTTGCCCAGCCCGGGTTTAATACGGGTTTAACCCGGGTTAAACCCGGGGGGTGGGTTTTATTTGCCAACCCTGGTTTCAAATAGGTAGTTTTAGGTACGTTGTTAGAATTTCAGTAGGCGCTATTTGCTGCTGCTAAGTACGGCGGAAGTTAATTAATTTGTTTGTATCCTGTCTAATTGTGTCTATGGGTCTTTGTCCAGATTATATGTGAATTATCATGATTATGAATACCTGGTTATCAGTTCATGTATATTTGTCCCTCATGTTCATCTATTTTACTTTGCAGGCTGGACATCGTCTTGATCAAGCCACCTTGGGGTTTCCTGGACTTGCTGAAGTGCTATGAGAAGTAGGTTTATTTATTGTTTGTGTCGCAGTTTATCTTCAAGCCTTCTTCAGTTCTTCACGGTGCCCTATAATAATAATGTAAAAGGCACTGCCATGAAATTCGCGCAGCATTGTCATAAAACTACTGTATTATCTTCAACTTTCCTTGCAGAAGGCCAATTTCTCTTTTTTAATGACTGGGTAAATGGGCAGATACTAGATAGAATAGATAGATAAGATCAGATCTATAGCTTAGATAGATAGGTAGATAGATAAATAGATAGATAGACAGATTGCACTGACAGCTGTGTAATTCAAATCTGTGTTAAATTGGGATCTGTAAGTTTGGATCTATTATGTTAAATTGTTGACGTTACATAACCGAGATCAATAAAATCATAGCTATTCAGAGATGACTCTTTACTATTAGACTGTTACATAATTTGTTCAGAGATGACTCTTTACTATTAGACTGTTACATAATTTGTTGATATTTAATGAAGATTAAGTAACCTTAAGTGTTGTTATGATTTCTTGTTGAGCCATTTAAGTCATTAACTTTTGTGTTGACTTTAAATTTTTAGTCACTTCTTACAATCAAGGGTATGGAAATAATTATTTCCCAATGTTGATACACATGTTGATTTAAATCCCTGAAATACGCCATTGGAGGTTGTTATACGATAAGACTGGATTTTAAAGCTATTTTGGAAGATATTTGAGGTATTTTAATTATTTACCAAACTAAACTCTGACTAAACTACTAGCTCCACTTTATCAGTGTTTATGGCAACTACAGGCACTTCCTGTTCAGGCAGTCACTGAAGACAGGAGCACCACACAGAATGAGCTGTCCTTGTGCTAAGTGAGCTTCGCTCATGGCTGCCTTCGGCATATAAATGCCACTGGCTTGTAAAAAAAGTAAATGGATTAGATTGGACGTTTATCGACACAATTTATGGCACTTTCTTATAAATAGAATTATATTTCAGAAACATAAAAAAAAGAAGTTAAGCTCTGAATTGCAGAGTCCCTGTTGAGGTTTGATGCCATTTCTGGTAGGGTCACATGCCCCAATGTTGGTCCCCGGTTAGATTCCAAATCTTATGTTTAATGCGAGTTTCAAATAAAACAGTCTTCAAATGAAACAGTAATTGCAGAGCTGTTATGTTTAACATGTTTAATGCGAGTTTCAAATAAAACAGTCTTCACCTCATTGCCATGTTCTCCTTCTGTCCTCAAAGTTATAAATACTGAACGTAAAGCCCCAATCATCCATTCATTAATTTGTGTCTATTGGCTCTGCAATTACTGCTTCCTCTGTGAAATGTGTCCAATCCAGCCTATTATCTCTTACAGACACTGGATTGCTGTATTCCATGACTTCAAGCGGTCAACAAATAAAATTGTGAAAGACCTGCTGAAGAGCTGTCGAGCTCAAGAAAAAGGTAGTATATTTTGTAACTCTCGTAATTTTTTATAAGCCTCATGTGTATATTTCGCACTCAGGGAAATAGACTAGAGATGAACACCGGTTTTTTCCACCTGTTTGATAACTGAAATCGATGAAATACACTTTCGGTACGATCCAATTCTGCCCTCCACATGTTTAGTTTCCATGTAAAAAGATCAAAAATGACTTTTATACTCCACCAAGACAGTTTTCTATTGTCTTTTGCCGTGGTATAACCAACGGATTTGTTAGTTATACCACTGTTGGGGATTAAGTTAGCCTGTTGTACTGTTTTTTCTGCAAACAATGCACCTAAAAATGACAACAAAGCCGCAAAATTCAGTTAAAATCTTTCAGGAGTCATATATGGAGTATAAGTCGCTTATACAACTCATTTTCGGTGTATAACTAACATTTCAGGGGTTATTTACCTCAGGCTAAAGCCCTCGGTAAATAACCACCTGAAATGTTAGTTATACACCGAAAATGAGTTGTATAACCTATACTTATTAGACAAAAAAATCCAAAAAATCATGGCTAAAAACCTGCGATGGAATACTGATTTCCTGGACCGAAATAAGAGTTTCGATGAGCAGATTTTGCCTGAATTGCACAGCAGGTGGAATTTACATACCGATGATACGAACAAAAGGTGTGCATCTTAAAATAGACTTGGACAGAGATGTAAAGAATAACATATTATATAATTCTGCTTGTCCTCTTGCAGACGAGGAAGCCCTCAACAATATCAGGAAGGCGACGATATTTGTTAAACAGGGCAAGGACCTGATCGACAGGTTACTCCAGGACGCCAAGCTTGGGTAAGTTTGGTCCCAGGTTTTATTATCATTTATGAAAATTGAATAATAATGATATTGTAGACTCTTTGTAAAGACAGTTTAGAGTTTACAAATAGAACATTCGTGTTGTTTATTTGATATGGGCTGAATGATCGGCTCTTGTTAACTTGAGCCTAGATATACTTTCTCAACAATGGGGCTCCTCAGCAGCGGCATCAAGGGGTCTCTTTGCTCTTGGTTTATTGTTCATGTTGAAATTAATTTATATTTATGTTATTTTGTGAGCAAAAAATAAATGAGTCTGAGTCTAACTAGATACAGACAGCAGGCGCACTAAAATTTTGAAAAATATGTATTCCTCTTTGAATGATCTTTTCTTTCCCTGTCTATTGTTGTAGCCCCTATATTAGTATAGGGGGCTACTCTGTAATCACTGTGATCGTCGTGGAATGGAATATTTTGTAATGACATCTCCTTCAACAGGACACTGCATATTCCCTCAAATGTCATTGAAAGTTGTTAGATATATCTCAACTTAGGTATTTACACCTCTTTTTATACAGTCAACACAGAAATTATTTGCACACCTTGAATTTTCATCATATATATAGTCACCAAGATAAATAGACCCATACGGATACATATTCATGTCGAGAGTCATATTGATTGATAGTCACACAGATAGAGATAGTGACATAGATTACATCTATAGATGAATTTATTGTTTGTCTTGTGGAAAAATTTAAAAGGGGCTACCATTTCGTCCCTGTGGGACAGAATTAAAGGTGCATTGAGCGATCCTTTCTCCCATATTGCATCTAGTTAATAAATTGTTATTTTATATGATTTATAAAATAATTATTTTCCAACGAAGAACTTGAACTTGATTTGCAGGCAAGAGGAGCTGAAGCAGGCGTCTAATACCCTGCAGAAGATGGTGGACATGAGCTCGTCATATTTGATGAAAGACATCACCCTGCACGACAGTTTGGTGGCCGTCGAGAAACTGCTTGGTGAAGTCAAAGGGGAGCCTCAAGTGCCAGTCCAAGGGGGAGAGTATGACGAAGGAGCTTTGGATTCAGCGTCAATTTGCCCCGATGACTCTGCTTCCGTAAGTTTTAGGAAATCGTACAGTCGAGGGGGCGGGGGGCTAGGGCTTGCTCACTTGGTAGCTGATTGAGCCGGGGCAATGAGCCCCCAATTACTTAGTCCTCAGTTGAATTCCGGCCGGGGCTAATTGAGTCAATGCCGCAAAATTGGCTACTGTGATTTGTTTTGACATGTTCCGGACCAATGTGATACTGATACTTCTGCAGTCGTTTGTCTCACTGCTCTGTTCGACGGTTTTAAGAGAGGGGATTATAGCCGTTTTTCTCAAGAAGTTTTTTGGCACTGTGAGGGGACTGGGCACAGCTGACTTTTATTTTATGATAGTTTAAAAGGTTTATTAGGGTGCTGTGTGTTTTCAAAGGCCTGCTTTACTCCTTTTCAATGGGTTAGCTTGTTTTGCCTGGCTCAACTTTTTGACAGGATGCGATAGCCATTTTGGTGACATTGTTAGTTCCAGTACAGTCCACTAGGAGCTACTAGGGGCCCATATGCAACTCTATGCCCAGTGAAGTACTTGTGAAGTTGTGATAAGTGCTGAAAATCTCAAATGAACATGCTATTGCTGTCTCAGGCTATCGTAATGGGTCAGTAAGTCTCTCTCTCATACTTTGGATTTTCGAATTCTTGTCACTTGTTAATTTCAGAACATCCATGGCCCCGTTCACGTTAACCTTCGACACCAGGTGGACACAGACGGGGATGCCGTGTTCACCCAAGAACACACGCCGGTCGCTGTCATTACTCGAGTGCAGGAGGTCTTCCAGATGTGTTGGGAGATAATATTCCGTGGAATGTGAGTACCGTATTTTCTGTAATAAATGTGCCGCCCTTAGGCCACACATAATTGTTTCTTAGCTTCGCGGACCCGCCGAAACAATAGATTTTCTGCCGACGGAAAAAAAAAATAGAAAAAAAAAATTTTTTTTTTGACATTATAAAAAGTTTAGATTTCACCTTTTTTTTTTGTCCTACCGACCGACCCTAGAAAAAGTGCCTTGAGAAGATCCGAGAAGCTGAAGATCAATTATGTGTGGCCTAAATAAAAGCCCACCCCTCGCTCCATAAAGAACCAATTTTAATCGAAGTTCCATCAAAATATGACTTTATCCAAAAGTTTTTAATGCAAGAAACTATTAATCACCCATCTCATCATTTACATCTGCCCACTGGGTGCCAAATGCAAACAATAGGGTACTTCTTAAAAGAAATATATATTTACTCATGGTTCCTACAGTCTTAGGAAGGAGGCTTAAGGGGGGAGGAGTCAGGGCTGGTCTACTGTAGCCTGCTGGGCTTCCAATCTCTGGGTCCAGGGTTCGAATCCAGCTCTTGCCTGGTCTCCTGGGCCTATGTTGGATGGATGGCTGTTTCGATCATCCTTCGCCTCATTACCATATCCTCCTGTCCTGAGCCTACCAATTGCATTAATACAGGATGTAAAGCCCCAATCATCCATCCATCCCTTTCGTGCATCTATCTTAGTGGCTATTGATATTTTTCCTTTTTAGCAACAACCTGAGGACGCACTTCAACAACAGCGAATTCCACCCTGAAAGGGTTCTACGAAGGGCTGAAGCTGTGAAAGATTTCGGAAATCTATACCGATATCTTTTACCAATTGTGAAAAGCTACCAGGGGTGCGTATTACTATTTCAATAGGTTTTGAAGTGAATTTGCACTTTCCATCAGAATGAAAATTTAGCAAAAAATGCCTCAATTATGTTGTTTGGCTTGTAAGGCACTGTTTTCATCCCCACCAGTCAATCAGGAGACCAGGAATTTTAAGTTGTGCCTTTCCCGATGGAGAACATATTTTCACTAAGAACCTGGAAAAGGCCAGGAGTTCTGAAACAAAACATGTTGATTTCTTCACGCCATCGTCAATTTCCAGGGTCCCCACCGGACAGGGAAAACTAGGAAAATGGTGGAGAAAAATTCCCTGCAGGGAAAAATCAGGGAATTTGAAGTTTGGCCTCCGATTCAGGGAAAGCACAGGGAATTTGACGTGTGAAAAAAGCCCTCTATTCCGTAGAAGTTACAGTTTTTGATTTCCAATTAGTCGTGATAACACAACGATAAGCCCGAATAATGTCAGGGAAAACATCCGGTGCAGCAGGGAAAAATAAGGGAAAATACGGGGAATTGGAAAATTTTAGTGTATACCTGAATTTTCCGAGGCAATATTGCAAACTGCAGTATCACATTCAATACTTTGCGGATCTTGACGATTTTCTTTACCTCAAAATCATTTTGAAATATTTGCTGATTTTGACCTCAAGTGACGAAGGAATGGGAAGCCTGGTTAGGGTAACAATACCCTTCCTTGCTTGAACTGCTTGAAATTCTTTTATTTAACTTGAATTTTGTGAAATTTTCAGGATGATGGCTGAACCCAATGTCCAACCTGAGAATGAGATCTTGGCGGTCTTAGCTGCATCTCTGAATCAACTCGCCAAGAGCTTCGCATGCTTGTCGGTAAGATTAAAGTTTAATTCACCCATCTAACAGGGCTTTGGAGTCGGGTGATAAGTGAACCGACTCCGACTCCCGACTCCTTTGGCTTTCTGAAAAACGACTCCGACTCCGACTCCTTGGGTCTCCTGAATTACGACTCCGACTCCGGACTCCACTTATCGACATAATTGCACATTAATATTATATGGTTAACAAAGAAGTAAAAGTCATTCTACAAAGTTTTCATAGGATTTTGTACATAAATACTTGCTTAGGAAGTTTTATGAAAAATTTGAGATTCCTTTCACATTTTTGTAACTGTGTTTTTGTAAATTATATTAATTATTTTTAGGAGTCAGGAGTCACCACTTTAATTTTCGACTCCGACTCCACCTGAAAATCAAAGTTCGACTCCGACTCCGACTCCACCCAAAAACCTCCGACTCCACGACTCCGACTCCCGACTCCGACTCCGACTCCAAAGCCCTGCATCTAAATGATCTTGCTGTTAGATTTGATTGGCCGTTTAGCGTGGTAGATGTTGCCTCTAAATAGCCCACACTGGTGCTGATGGAGGGGTGTAAAACACAAACTCACTCACTCACTTACCCGGTGGATAAAATCCCTGACATCATCCAATCACTTTGATACTATAGAGCTTTGATACGTTATCTGAATTGGGCAGCTAAATGTCATGTATGAAGTTAGATTCCTTCGAAAATGTATACTAATAGTTTATAACTAGAGAGCCCTACAAAAGCCCTACAAAACTGACAATTTTGTTACAGATTGAAATAAAATCAAATATTATGAAATCATTAGCAGCGATGGGCCAGTCATTAAGAGTGGGCATGCCAATAGTTGAACAACTCAGCTGCGCAGGGAATCGGGTGTCGTGATAAGGAACAGTATAGTAGTATTCAGTCAGGGAAATTACCAGCATATGAGGACAATTGCAATTCCAGCCAAGTCCTGGCCCTGACAGGATGATTGAGTGTGTGGGGTTGATCAGTTTGGTCTCAGAAGAAAGTCTGATCTCTTTGCAGCCATCCTCACCACACAGCAGCATGTCAGTTGCAGGACTTAATTCTATCCAATTTCACAAAATACTGCAAAGTCATCAGCAGCTGATGAGAGTTTCTTAATTTCTCTGGAGCCTTCGGGTTCTTTTCCCCATTATGTAATGGATAGGTCTGCCAAAATTCATAGAGTTAGTTGACACTGTGATACAACTTTATACCAAGTTTGGAAGTGATAGTTGCAGTAGTTCTTTTTAAATAGGCAGTCAAAGATGATTTCGAGCATGGCCAAAGTCATGGCTAGGCCATGACACTGTGAGAGTGTCATGGGAGGGTGATGACAGTGCTAAGGTGATTGTCATGTGGGGCTGAGGACATTGATTGTCATCAGCTGGTGATAATTTCCCTGACTGTACGTGTGACCTTGTATAACAGTATATATATGTGTGTATTGCTTTGTATGTCGAGGGGGGAGTACTAAAAATACACATGAAATCTAAGGGTGGGGTACTAAAAATCCGCATGAAACTTAAGGGGGGGTATCAATTTTTGACGGGAAGTTCCAGCAAAGCTCCCACCCCCCCCCCCAGTCATAAATTCTGAACGGTCCCTAATTAAACATTGTTTGTTAAGAGTATGTTAGATACAAGTAGAATACATCAATTGGAAAATTATATAATGCTAGTTAAATCTGCCGACATAATAGCTTTAATTGAAAAATTGTAAATTTCAGGTTTGGACGGACATTACAGGACCCCAGATCTTTGTTTACTACAGTCGTGAACGAGAATGCCTGAAAAATGGAGGAGTTCAACTGGGTGTGTACACTAATCAGCTTGATGAGTTGTTCAATAAGTTGATACCCTCTGAACAAACCGCTATCCAGGACATCATCAGTGAATTTTCTTTGTAGCTAAGTATGGATTCCAATCATTCCATTGGATTGTTTGGGAGATAATGTTAAGTGTAATAATTACCAATAACTGAAATATGGAAGAGTGATACTGATAAATACACTGCAGACAGCTTGATGGTATGTTCTCCGATATTTGATATTGTGACAGTTGTAATGTCATTTGATTGTGTCTTATGGAACGATATGCAGCAGTCAAATGAGAAGTTCATTGTTTTGTTCTAGTGTTCCATTCTAGCGTTCCATTTGTTCTGAAGTAATAAGAACCTCATGTGCAGAATGTGTGGTGACACATATGGAAAATTATTGATTGTAATGTTTGTTTGTAGATCGCTAGAAATTAAGAGTACATGTATACATGTCTTATAGTCATATACTATGATAAAGCTGTAAAAACGGCTATTGTATGAAGCGTGGGTGCCAAATCTTACGATAACAGGTGCTATATTTTGTTACAGTAAGACTTTTTGCAATACCAAGGTTACTATATTGGGCAGGAGATCAAAACGAATGTTTGTTTTTGATTCCGCCTTTTGTGCCAAATATCAAGACAGCTTGAACTTCAATTTTTGTAGGTGTAGTACTGTACTATTGTGTATAAAATGTGGTATATTACTGTATAATTTGGAAGTTATATATTTGTATGTTAAGCCGAATTGATACTCATATATTTTTGAATTACAAACGGATTGATGTTCATTGATTAGATTATGATGGGGCGTAAAACACAAACTCACACACACACTCATTGATTAGATTAATAACTTGTTTCTCTGGGGCGAGTTGATAGATGTACAACACTTGTAAAGTCAATGATTCTTTGATTTCATGCTCTTGGTTGGGTTGGCCCAATGGCCCCTCCCTGAGCCTTAAATATGCCACTGTCTATGTGTTGGTATGTCATATTGTCTACCTCTTGGTATCGTAGTATGTTATCTAGCTTGTTTCTAGTCTTTGTTTTCTTGCCTTTGTTTTCTTTAAATATTTTCTCTTTTCTGGCAGTTTCTTGACTAGATGTCAATGGGCAGATATAGGCGTAAGAATCCCATAAGACGCTGGAGCTAGCTTACACAACGTTTTTTAGAGCATGTTTAGTAACTGTAAGCCATAAAAGTAACATGTATATACGTTTCTAGTCATTGTAGAATATATGTTAAGTCAGTTTTGATTCTGGAAATCTGTGCGACTTTCTGTTACTAAGTCTTGTTAGTTGTTTCTGTAAATTATTAGATGATATTATTTATTTTTATTAAGTTTATTCCATTGCAAGGAAACAAGAGACTTACGCTAATAGATGTATGCGGGTATTTTTTGGCTTGGTGTTGCTCTATGTTAACCACATAAAGTTTTTGTCAGGGTCGATCTCATAGTTCAAGTTCAGTTTCGAAATGCTTTTGTCTTATCGGAATAATGTTACGCAGGCTCTGACTAATGTCGCCCTGAGAATCTACCCTAGACGAATCCCACAGAGAATGTATATTTCCATAAATTAGGTCATTAGTGTCTCGGCCAATCAGCTTGCTTTATTTATCTCCACTTCAAATTTTAACGGTAATTTGCGTAAAAAATATTAAGTCCCTAGAGGTAACACATATCGTTTTAAATCTTTTGAAAAGGTCTATCTGGCTTGTTGTAATGATCGTAGCTGTATCATTTACGGAAAACTTTTGGGGTGTGTCCAATCTATGCACTGTAAGCTTTACTGAAGTGACTAATGTGGGAGGTAGTCTACCATGGATCATGCGTACATTATTTTTGCTTTGTGATTTCAACAGACTTTTTTTGAAAAATATGCTAATAAAATCCCAGGACATTATTGTGCAAGTCCCCTTAATATTAAAATCTTTGGAATTCCTCATTAAGGATGTACCAGAACCGTGATAAACATCTGTGCCTTATTTGTGTGTGTGACTGTGTCTGTATATTTAAATGGTGGAAAGGACTCTAGAACAAGTGCTTCCTTTAGTAATATATGGGACTATACCAAGTTTCCAATCTTAATGCTTTTTGTTGTCTCCCAAATTTCTGATAGTATGTAGGTTTTGATGTTTTGTCTGGATGCTATTGATCTGAAACTTTGCTAGCCTATATGATCAGCTGCCAGAGGCAGACAAAAGGCATACTTCCGTCCCTGAGTAACTTAGTCTTAAATCATAGTTCGCTATTTAAGAAGTAGTACATATAATTTTAGAAATTGAGTATTTTCTATGTATTGGTTGATTCACTGGTGTTGATATGCGTAAAATCTATACAGCGGACCCTTTATTATAAAACCCATTGTTGTTAGACTAATACTATCTTGCCTTATTTGACAGCCTTTCCCTGTGATAAGTGTTATTTTCTGTGCATTTTCTAAACCGAGCAGATACCACACCCCCTTGAGAGACCACACCCCCTTGAGAGACCACACCCCCTTGATAGACCACACCCCCTTGATAGACCACACCCCCTTGAGGGACCACACCCCCTTGAGAGACCACTCGATAGTCGCAGAAGGGGTGGTCGTATAAGACAGGGACCACTGTATTTGATTTTTCAATAAGGAGGTCCTCTGCCCTCGCCAGAGGCTGCTACGACCTCATTAGTAATACAATGTATTCATGTAACAGTCGGA
Source organism: Platynereis dumerilii (assembly GCA_026936325.1). Taxonomy (NCBI): domain Eukaryota; kingdom Metazoa; phylum Annelida; class Polychaeta; order Phyllodocida; family Nereididae; genus Platynereis; species Platynereis dumerilii. The sequence continues at coordinate 38,240,008 of JAPTHN010000006.1, read as the reverse complement.
TTATTTTAAGTGTGTGTTCTCACTTGTAGGATTACAATAATTCTTTATTATGGAGCAAAAATACTTGTACAGAGACTGTGCTAAAAGAATAGACCAATTTTCATGGAAAGTTCTCTCAGTTAACACTAGGGGGAAGTAGAGCTTGGTGTCTGAATACTTACATCCCATTGGCTGATAGATTTCCCGCTCTTGCCTCTGATTGGTTCAGCCTAGGAGACACCAGTCTGGAGTATTTGTAGTGCATTTTAATGTAACTTTGAGGTTTAATAACTGTCATTCTTTAAGATAAAATTTGAAAGTAGAGTCTTTGGAATTCTTGTGCATATATCTTCTATATGTGGAAAACAAGTTAAGAATCACTTAACTGAATTGCCAAAAAGTTATTTGGGGCCAATGTTCAGGCCATTTAGGGAAATGGATCTATTGGGTCAAACCACGCCGTTTCATAAAATTTCTGAAAATCTTCCCTCCTGACCCTCTCAGATTTTTCTGAAAAAATTCTCAAAACAAGGCAATATAGTAAGTAGGCTGTGTACAAGATTTTAGGTCTCTATCTTCAGTAGTTTTTGCTTCAAACAATAAAAACGAAGGTAATGTTTTGTCAATTTTCGCCCTCGTTTTTGTGACATCAAATGGAAATGAGATTTCAGAAAGCTATATCTTCAAAAGTAATGATGCTATTGGCCTGAAATTTTTTGTGTGCAATATTTAGGCCCAGATACTTCCATTTCCTTGATTAGTGCTAGTATAGGACTCTATTTCTGGGAACTGTGACTGCTCAAACATGCTCTTTCATTTAGCGAAATGTTCTGGGTCACCATGTTTGAAAGGCTTTAGCAAGGAAAGTATATAAGAGAGAAGGTTGATTTTTTCTGAATAGCTAGCTGTCATTGAGTTTCAATAGTCTGGTCAAAAATCAAGCATGTCAGGTATTTCGTATTTAGAATATAGCAGTGCAAAGTCTGGAAAAAACCTGAAGCTTAGCAACTTCAGCGCCCAATTGCAAATGTCTGACAACCTGAATCGAGTTCAAACCAAAACTGTCTGGAAGAAAATATTGTTTACTAACAGATTCTTTAAGGTGAATGTGGTGCAAGAGCTCATTATTTAGTTATGAATTTTTTAGTAACCTTATCAAAACGCTCGTCGCTCGTTTTTGTGATATCAAATGGAATTGAGATTGTAGAGGGCTATATCTTCAGAACCAACATAGATGTTGGCCTGAAATTTTATGTGTGCAATATTTGGGCCCAGACACTAACTCCCCTTGATTTTTGCTGGTATAGGACTGTTTCCCTGTTCAAATATATGCTCATTCATTTAGCGTCACTTTGGTACACCATGTTTGGAAGCCTATTATCAAGCAGAATAATAACATGTACCAAGTTCCAACCAAAACTTTCTGAAAGGACATATTGTTGACTAATTCATGTTCTAAAATGAATTTGGTGCAATAGCTCATTATTTAGATATTAATTTCTTTGTAACCATATTAAAATGCATTATTTTGTCAATTTTCGAACAAGTTAATTTTTGTGATGGAATTCAGATTTCAGAAGGCTATATCTCCAACATTAATGATGCTATTAGACGGAAAGTTTTTTGAGCACAGTTATCGCTAATACACTCCATCTACTAGAGTATTGCTGGTATTTGACTGTCTGTCTGGGAACCATTAATGTTCAATTTGCTCTTAGCACGCCAATCCAAAACGGATGTTAAATGGATGAGCATATTTGAACCGCAGCTGTTCCCGGGTGAACAGCCCTAGACCAGAAATAATCAAGCACAGGACATATCTGGACCCAAATCTAATTCACAATAAAATTTGGGACCAGTAGCATCACAAGTGCTAGAAATATATACTTTCCAAAGCTGATTTCCAATCTAAGTACAAAATAAAGTGTACGTGCGAAATTAATGATTTTAAAAAGGTTAAAAATTCCTAACTAAATAATAAGCTCTTGCACCACATTCATCTTAGAAAATAAGTTAGTCAACAATATGTCCTTCAAGAAATTTTTGAATAAAACTTGGCTCAGGTTATTTTTCTCCTTGGTAATGGGCTAAAATATTAGGCTTCCAAACATGGTGCACCAGAAAGTGACGCTAAATGGATGAGCATATTTGAACAGTCACAGATCTTATTGAAACAGACCTGAAGGTGCAATAATCAAGGAAAAGTGGTATCTAGGCCCAAAGTTTGTTCAGAAGAAATTTCAGGCAAATAGCATCATTAATGTTGGAGATATAGCCTTCTGAAATCTGAATTCCATCACAAAAATTAACTTGTTCGAAAATTGACAAAATAATGCATTGTAATAGAAATTAATAACTAAATAATGAGCTATTGCACCAAATTCATTTTAGAACATGAATTAGACAACAATATGTCCTTTCAAACATGGTGACCCAGAATATTTTGCTAAATGAAAAAGCATGTTTAAGCAGTCACAGTTCCCAGAAGTAGAGTCCTATTCCATCACTAATCAAGGAAGTGGAAGTATCTGGGCCCAAATATTGCACACACAAAATTTCACACAGCCTACTTAGAATTGTAGCTTCCTCTGGGAATTTTTCCAGCTAATTCTGAGGGGGTCAGGTGGGAGCCATTTGATGAAACCAGCTGGTTTGACCCTATTCCGAAAGGAATTGTGTGATTCATTGATTGTATGCGAGAGGCTACTCCATTGTTTCAAACTATATTACGTTCAAGATTTTTTTAGCTATTGTGTGAAATATGTTTGTGTTGTTGAAGTGCCAAGGTGCCTTAGAACAGTGGTCAGCATTTGTGATTTACTTTTACGGTAAGAGGCACACTCTGCAGCTGAGAATTACAATATTTGTATGCAAAATATTAGCAGTAACATTATTGATGAAGGTGCTTTGTTGATTGTGAACTTAATCATTTTGAATATATACTCTTTAACAGGTTTTGATTGGTGCTCTGTAGAGGTTAAAGGCTTGTAATCATACTGAGGATTTAGTTTGCGTAGAATTACAATTGTTTACTTGTCATATAATGATATTAAAGTTGGATGTGTTCAGTAGAATATTACCTTAGTTATTTAGACTAGCTTGACCAAGTTAAAGATTGCAACGATTACTATGGCTTTCCTGTGTTTAGAGAAGGCCTGTCTGCCTCCAGAAAAGGTTTGGGGTTTGATAAATGATATTATATTGTTCCCTTCACGGCAGCGATATCTTACATGTACATTATTTTGATAAGATACTTTATAACAATGTTATGTTCTGGAAGAATGAATGTAAATTTCAAATTATAAATTTCAAATTATTGCTAAGCATTGCTATGCATAACGTCCATGTCATGTATTATACAAGGTGTTTCTTTCCTATGAATATTTTTCAATTTAAAATATTTTGTGGTATGAATTTATGAAAGAAAGTGGTCTTGTATCGCAGGTTGTAAAATGTCTCCTTGGATAAATTGCATCATACACCATGCTCACACTTAGATAATAAACTCATTTTATCTGCGGATGTCTCTGCAGCTATCATTGCAGAAAACTGGGTGAAATTTTGTGGCTGTCCTCCAAATGGTTCAAGGAAGAATAAATATGTGACCTGCTCCATAAAAATGAGTTTTAAGTTGAACTCCTATCATATGTAGTTGTGAAAATGACTTTATTTTACTGGAATTAGGCTTTAAAGTAGTGGCGTCACTAGAAATGAAAGTTTGGGGGGCAGGTGACATGTATTCAACCTCCCCTTGGCAGGACAGCACCCCTCAAATGGCTGAAATAGTCGACTACGAGTATGATCATATTGCAGATAAAACTCGGGGTTCCTGCTCTGCCTCAGTGCCACAATCAAAAAATGATAAGAGTGGAGAGGGGAATTTTGGTCACTTTGATGCTTCTCTCAGCCATTCGCCATATTCAGATGTGCTAATGCATCCTCTATGTGGCTGATGAAAAATACTTATTTTTTGCAGAAAGTTAGCCACGTATGTATCTCAATAAAAATTTTTCGGGAAGGCGTATGGCAATTTTTGCTGTAGGAAAAGCACTGAACTGTCTACTTCCAGACCTTAATAAGTCGATAACTGGTCAATGGAAATCCAAAATGCTGACATGGAACTCGCTCAATTTAGTGTGTGCTATGTTTTTTTGCCAACCCTGTGAGCAGTGCTGTACATCCAGTATTGTATTGATGTAATGATAAAATTCTCATTGAAAATTTGTAGGATTGTCTTTGTCAATCAATGTTACATTTTGTAATTTTGTGACCAAAATTTATAATGTGATTGGAGTTAAGATCTTGATTATTGTGTCAGTTTAACATGAATTTTTAAGCTAATGTTAAGGACTTTTCATAAGCTAATTGTGTTACGAAAGACTTGCTGTGAAATCTGATCAAACTTGAACATTTGCTTAATTGCCGGCGTTGATATTATAAAATTGTTGAAAGCCTGGATCAGTGCTTCCCCTGTTTGATATGATGAGATTTTTTGTATGTTAGATCTGATGATGATTTTTGTTAATTCATGATGTTTACTTTTCAAAAGTTCATGAAATATATTTTTGAGAACATTTCACATTTGTGTTTGATTTTCTGTGCATGTTGGATTCAGTTTCGACAGTTGATTCAAATTTCATGGAGTACAATATTAAAATGCTAAGTACTTTTAATGCATAGTTCCCTCTGCAGACCAGAATTTCATATGTTAATTAATGAGAAATGTGGTCTTTAATTCAAATTTCTTGGGAACCTTGTTTTAATGTCTCTTTAGCATGTGAATCTCATCAAACGGTTGGTAATTTTGATAATTGGCAATTATTAATGCAGGTGCGCATGCCCAACTGCATTATACCAGTCACTTATGACCATATAATGGGTTGTGTGGATTGGATGATGCACCCCCATGTTGCTATCAAATAATGCATTTTCGTTTTTTAAAATCAGATTTTCCGTTAGTGGAGAAACCCTTGTTTTGTGCGCAGAAGCATTTTGGATTATGTATGGGTTATTTTTAGAAAGATAATCGTATTTGTCAAAATATGAGGTAAAATTATTCATTTCTGCTGCCCGAAAAAGTAAGATTTAACTTTTTTTAATCCTTATATTTAAGAATCAAGAAAAACGTATCGGGAATATATATAAGGCAATCTATATATCAATTTTCGCTTTAAAAAGTCCAATGGTTATTGCTTTAGGCCTGTTGACAGATAGTACCTGTAGAAAAAGTGGTTTTGTGTATTGGGACGAACTCCATGATCTCAACATCTAAATAGTATTTTCTTTTTTGAAAGTCAGATTTTTGCTTATGGAGAACATGTACAGTGGTGTGTAGGAGCATTTCAGATTATACATAGGGTATTAAGAGACAGGTATTCTCATTTATAACCAAAATTACAAAAATGTTTTTATGATGGCTGGGAAAAATAAGATTTCTTTTTCCTATAAGAAAAATGCATCTGAAATCTACTGCAGGCATTCTATATACCTATTTTCGCTTACAAACGTGTTCTGTGCTCCATGTCCGATTACAGATTGTTTTCGTAGATTGGTTTTGTGGATTGGACGGAGCACCTTGATCTTGCCATTTGAATGTCGTTTTCAGATTTTCACAAATGGAGAACATCTGCAATGGTGTGTAGGAGCATTATGGGTTATGTGAAGGGTATTAAGAGACAGAATATTCTCATTTATATTTTTAAATTATTCCCTTCTGACAGCCGAAGAAATAAGAAATAGCATTTATTTTTTCCGTTTGTAATAAATGGAAAAAAGGCATTTGCAACAGACATATTTGGCATTCTATACACCTTTTTTTGCTTTCAAAAGTCAAGTGTTTGTCACATCCGAAGTATAATCAAAGACAGTCTTGATGTAACCCACATTGATTTTTGGAACTGGGATTTTTTACCAAATCCTAAGGATGACAGTATACAATACATAGATAGGAAGACCCACCTTGACAATGTAGTTGTCAAGGATGGGAGACAAAGCATAGGTTGAGAACCACACTTGCGACACAGAAGCGTGTCGCGGGTGTTTTGGGACTGATTACAGCCTAAATAAAGGTATGACTAGATGGCAAATGCTTTAAAACATATTGTGTGAAAATTTCAAAGCATTCCTGTACTTTAAAGCATCAAAATCGGCCAATTTTCGCTGATTTACCAGCTAAAATGCGCACATTCTAAGTTGGATATTTGCATAATTTGATAACTGTAGATTTGTTTGTTGTTCATGTTTAATGAATTTGCAAACCTCATACTAAACTGTGAAGTTTTGTACTTCACACATCTTGTACAAGTCGTTTTTATAATCCCTGTTGCACACACACAACAAGAGTTTCATGGGTGGGCATTCATGCAATTCATATCTCCGAAGAATTGTGACTGATTTAAACCACTCTCAGACCCCTTTTTAAAAATCACAACAATTAGCTACTCAAGTCTCTTTCTCTGTATTGAAAGCACAAAAACTTAAAAGACAGGCTATGAACAAAGCTTTCTCCAAAATTTGATAATTAACGAAGTGTTCTCAAAATATAGACACACGTAGATAGATAGATAGATAGATTGATAGATTAATAGATAGATAGATTGATAGATTAATAGATAGATTAATAGATAGATTAATAGATAGATAGATAGATAGATAGATAGATAGATAGATAGATAGATAAACGGTTCATCAAAAATAAAATATTTAAAAGATCACTTTCGAGTTTTGTCAGGGGCGGACTAGAGGCATTTCGGGCCCGTGGAAAAATAAGTCAGTGGGCCCCAACATTCCAATTTTCGGCATTAGTTCATTTATGTCAAGATGGAGGGGCCCTTTCCGATACGGGGCCCTATCACATTGGAGCCTAGCCTTAGAGTTTGACTGCATCACTCAGTCACAAACTGTCACAAAGATAGACATTTTGGCTGTTTTCTCAATTTTTTGGCTTTTTTAAACTTATTTTTTATTTTTTGGCACTTTGAATGGGCCCCCCCCCCCCTGAGTGCTTGGGCTCGTGGCAACTGCCACTCTGCCACATAGTTTTGTGATAGTTTAGGCCACCTGCACATTGGAGTTGAGTCTGTGTATTTGTAGCTTTATTGCTTCATTTTGGTCTGAGCCAGCCAGCAAACCGTGAGTGCATGTACCCCTATTATCAAAAGTTTCAAGTTTTGGCTTGTCCAAAAAAATGTTAAAAAGGTGCTTAAACTCCACTCAAATAATTTCTTATGTCATCCAATCAACCTAAACTGTGAAAATTAAACAAAAGGATTCCTCCGATGTCTACTAAATGTGATTGAGAAACAAAGTTTCTCCAGAAACCTGATGAAGTATGTCCCATCAGGTGGCTCCCCCGCATGGTGAAATTGGTCATATCCATTGGAAAAGCCACAGATTTTTCATGTCAGGGGTAGGCTCACTCGAAGGCTGATGGCTCATTCAGGAATAATGCCACTAAGCTACAATTACACACATTAACGGTTTACATGTATAATTATACAGGCCCATAATTCAGCCAACAGTCATAGAAAATACAAAAGGAATCTTTGAGATGTTCAAGTTTATTTAAAGCGGACTTATTTTTGTTGAACTGTCAAGATCGACAGATAAATATAGACAGATGAATAGATAGATAGATAGATAGGTAGGCAGGTAGGTAGGTAGATAGGTAGATGGTGATAACCACACTGAAGGATGTTTTAAATTTCCATATATTTTTTTGCTAGTGATGATAACTACCGCAACGTCTGATTATTTTTAGTGTCAACCATAAGTTAAAAGGTTCTTCTTCTGCTTTCTTAAATCTTGCCCATTGAGTTTAAAACACCTCAGGTTTAACCAGATGAACTCTTATGTTGCTTTCTGTTTGCAGTTTGCTGTTTTATGTTTGCAGATTGTTGTTTTCTGTTTGTATTCTTGAGTGATTGTTTGTTATCATCACCTATTTCTTGTAATGATTTGCAGAGTGCTCAGCAATAGGAATGTCCTCAGTCTACGTTGCCTACAGCAACGTGAAGACTGTGACCTCGGTCTATACAATACATAATCCTAGACTTTCTCATCAGCTGTCAGATTTGACTTTGACTTATTCAAGTAGATTTTCTTAAATACACAATATTAAAGTTTTTTCAATTGACTCCTTTTTTGTTGTGTATTTCAGCAGGAATTGAAAAAGTTAAATACATAATTTGATTGATTTTAAATAACATCAAATGACTTTTTTTAAATCTGGTGTGCATGAAGAGCTGCTACTTTGTGTATTAAAGAGAAAAAGACAAAAATGGTTATTTTTTGCTATTAAAGGCTTGGAAGTTTCAGAACTCATAAGCATATGAAAATATTTTGTCAAACGCAACCTGATATTAGAATATTCCACCTGCATTATGCAACCCGCGGGTTCTTGTTTAGATGGTTAGCATGCAAAAATGCATTTCCAAAAACCCAGTTATCTGTAGATTTTGTTGATGAAATCCTGGATCGTATATTTGGTGCCCTTCTGTTCTTATGGACTTTGGAAATGTATAATTGTGAAAATGCATGTCAAGTTGCATGTGAATTTCTTTTAATGAACTGTTGGCTCTTCTGCCTATCTGCAGTTATTTGTCGTCGTCTGCTCCTGTTTTATATATGATCCTATCTAAAATGCATTTCTACTGCTTGTGCATTTCATTAAAGATTTGCCTTTTATCTCTGAGTCTGATTGGACACTTCAGTTTTTATATACCATCTGAATAATTTAAATGCAGTGAGTGTTTGTGAAGATGTTTACCGGTAGTTCTACTAAGTTTGGATTGGTAATTTTGTAGATAAAAAGTTTTATCCCATTCAAGCGGGCCGGAATTCGTTGTTTGTCAGGTTTTGGTTTTAACAATTCAAAAACCTGAAAAATGAGTTCCTCATGCCAATTTTATCTGAAATAGATGTATTGCACAACTTTCTCGGCCAAAAACTAAGAAAGTTGGGCTGACCAATGCCCGTTTTGGCGCCATTTTGAATTCGGCCATTTTCTCAAAAAGCTCAAGGATGCACTCTCGTTACCCACCATGTATGTTTTGTGGAGGGGCTAAGGACCCAAAAACGCTGAGAAAAAACTTCATGTGTCGGTGCAGTGCCTCCTGAGGCCCCATTTAAGCATATAACTCCCGGAACTCCTGGACATCCCGCAACTCCCGCTAACTCGCGTAACTCCCACTAACTCCTGCTAATTCCCGTAACTCCCCTTAACTCTCACTAGCTAACTCCCACTACACTGTGCACTAACGATGGGGGTACCCTCGCCATCAGGGCAGCCATTACAACTGTCTATTCGTGATTTCAAACTGAAATTGCAGACAAATTAGGGGGACTGAGGCCTTCACATTTTGAAGGTGTTTTTAATGACTTGTGGAATGAATGATTGCCAAGTGTCCGATTCAAACTTGCAAGATTAAGGAAGACATTTATGAAATTAGAATTCACTCGAGGTGAGGGTACCACAAAAAACGAAAAATGGCAGGGCGAGGGCACCAGCATTTTGGCGAGGGTACCAACCTAAAATGGCGAGGGTACCGACCTAAATGGCGAGGGTAACAGCCCGGAAGTGGCGAGGGTACTGCAAGATTTGGGCGAGGGTCCTGCAAGATTTGGGCGAGGGTCACTTCCGGTTGGCGAGGGTAACCTCCAAAAACATTGGTGAGGGTAATGCAAGACATATTCACAAGCAAATGGTTTTAGACAGGAGTAGACAAGTCAATGAATATGCTAATTCAATGTTCTACTTGTGCAAGATCACAGCATGTGCTGCACAGGTTTCAATTCTGAAGTAAGCAATCTGGAATTCCAATTAAGAACATAGTTGCAATGACAAGGGTTCAAGTTATGTAATGGGCTTGACCAATCTGTTGTGATAAATAAGGAATTAGCAAGAATTTTGTGATGAAGTCTAGTCCAAATTCTATCAATAAAATAATAAAACTGAAATATTATGTAATGGTAGGCCTACTGGAAAATGACAAATAATATTTATTTTGAATAGATCTGTATATATTGATGCATACTGATGGATAGGGGTTCAAATACTTCACATATATGTCCACATGTAACATGGCATTGCTTGACATTTACCTGCTAATTGACTTATATTGCTTGCAAACCAGTACAAAACTCAGCCCTCTTGCATTCAGATTAAAAAGGGTTAATTTTTCTGCCCATGCCTGCATGGTTATACATATTTCCATGCATTTGACTCCACTCTCTTGGATATGGCTAAATAGCATTGCATGCTATAGCATTGTAAGTATAACTTGGATCCTCCAAGTTTTCTTACTAAGTATTCAAATGCAGTCCTGTGTGCTCAGTGGGAAAGAGATTTTGTATGTATTGTATACGTATGTACTTCTGTATGACAAATGAATAAATAGGAAAATAAAAATCAATTAATGTCCATATAATACGAAAATGTTCAATGTTCACTCGGGTTATTCACATTAAAGTCCATTTCCATTTCTATTCCCAATTTAAAAGTCCAATTCAAAATTCTGTGTATCCTACAGTAATGAAATATGATCCAATTTTTTCGACCTGGAGTCAGCTGTTTAAGTAAGATTGTTGTGCAATTGCCTTCTGCCAAAACAATACCATCCACAGTGAAACTTTCATAAACTTTAAATCTGAGATTCACCATGTTTGGCAGCTTTTGGTGCTATGATGCTTTACAGAGCTGATTACCCAGTATTACTCTCAAGAAGCCATGTCATCATCATAATAACAATTACTAAGATGTATACTCGTAAGTGTAGACTTCTGGTTTTCAAAGAGGCTGGAATTTGCCTTTGACTTTCGCTCATTAACTAATCAATTAAATAATTTATGCCTCTTGAACAGCATAATAATTATACAGACTGTAAGTTGTCCGTTTTATCAAAATCAATTAAACAAGTAAATTCACTTGTCATCATGCATCTATGCAAGACAGTGTTTTTGGAGAGCTTGCAGCTCCATAAACTCCCCTAAACAGGACAGGCAGGGACCATGCATGGCTATTATGCGAAGTGTCCGACCATGCATGGCTATTTCAGAACCATACATTTTTTAATTCTTTCAGTGTCCCTATTGCTTAGATAGATAGATAGATAGATAGATAGATAGATAGATAGATAGATAGATAGATAGATAGATAGATAGATAGATAGATAGATGTCTATTTATCTATCTTCACTGCCGGCAAAAAGTTTGGATCTCTCGTCCTATCATGGCATATTTTTTTCTGATGAGATAATAATTCATGTATCCACAAGCAGAATTGTATAACACTCTTTCAATGACGAGAAACACAGTGTTTCCTAACTTTTGAGTATCAACCTATCTGTCTCTATTGTATCTTCCCTATTTTTCTCCATATCTCATAACATCACCATTTGTCTTTATATCACACTGTCGAAAAGGTTGAAAATGAAACATTTCCATAATAGTCATTATAGGTGGTACCCTCACCATGACAATATTTGAAAATGGTGGTACCCTCGAGAAGCTTTTTGGGTACCCTCGCCCTGACGATATATTTGAAGTGCAAAATTTGGTTATTCTGTGAGTAATCACACATTGAAGGTGTGTCCTAGGGTTACTTTAACATCTGAACTGCATGCTTGATAAATATGGGCTTTTGATTTGATGAAATAAGCTCAGGATGATTGAAAATTACTTTGAATCGACAGTAGTAATGGCTACCCTGATGGCGAGGGTACCCCCCTCGTTAGTGCACAGTGCACTAACTCCCTTAACTCCCACTAGCTCCTGCGAACTCCCATAACTCCTGCAAACTCACGTAACTCCCGCTAATTCCCTTAACTCCCGTAACTCCCATAACTTCTTCTAAATCCCACTAACTCCCATAACTCCTACCAACTCCCTGTAGCTCCTGTCAACTCCTGTAACTCCATGAAGTCCCAAATTGAGGCTCCGTTTGGGAGTTACATGCTTAAATGGGGCCTCCCGGAAAAAAAAGCTTTTGAGAGTGAACTGGGGATGAAACAGACACAACAAAGGCAATATGTAGGAATACAATTTATTTTGTTTGTGTTTTTTTTCTATAAGTTCAAACTAACGTTTCGTTTTTTCAAAGAACATCAGAAAGGATGGTTTTAACAATTAAAAAACCTGAAAAGTTAGTTCCCCATGCCAATTTTATCTGAAATAGAGGTATTACCTTGATATCATTAATTTAGGGGCATCCAGCATATGTGAGTTAGCAGATCAATCCCTATCTATTGTATTATTTTACTATTGATTTTACTATTGATTTTATCTATTTCTTTTCATTGTTTACATATACGTTAGTGCGGGCACCAAACTTAAAACAGCATGTATCGCTGACTTGGTTTTCCCAATAAAACTTGTCAAACTTGTCAAACCCACCACAACAAAAGAGATACACCTATGGAAACTTGCTTTGCAATCTGCGGATTCTTGTTTAAAATTTTCTACCATTTTCACCTATCCGTGGTTCCATATCGATTCGCACACCCTCCTATTTTGTGAGAAATGGCACAAAAACAATGCAGTTTAAATTTTATGGAAATCGAAAACTCTAAGCGGTCTCCCAAAGGCCTCAAAGTTTCAATCGCAAAAAGACCTTCATTTTGCATACCAACATTAATGGTCTAGGATGATGTTTTGCCTCCTGTTTGCTCTTTGGCCTGCACCTTTTAGAAATGAAAGTGTTGAAGAACGTTTAATCCTGCAAAAATAAGCTTTTGAATGTAGCCTATTTTACTGATAAGAATTTAAAATTGACACACCTTACTGAACAATGACTAAGACATGATATTGAATTAAGCTAAAATTGGGAAATATTAATGCTAAGGAGGAGGTTGAGGTTTGGAGCTTGGAGAAGCTACGGAATAGCAAGGTGAATGGGAGGTTGGTTGTTCATGCAAGAATTTTTGCAGCCTCCTGTGGCCTCGCTCTTCAAGGTCTCGGCTGCTGACTTGTTTCATTAATAAAAAAAAGTCTTCCCATTCAGTTCTCACCATTGAGGTATGTCATTGCATTAAGAGTTGTTGGATTTCATAAAATTTAATCTGCATTGTTTTTGTGCCATTTCTCACATATTAGGAGGGTGTGCGAATTGATATTGACAAAAAAAGTTTTTTGGACCACCCTAATATTATTGAGACCCCTTTTAAGACATTAAAATGTGTAACAAATTCACACTGTGACAATGTTAGTGAATGTCAAGGACTTCGCAATACTTGGATTCCAAAGCAAAAAAGGCAGCCAGGAACTCTGAAGTCATCATCCTATTCCTTCTGTTGTGTTTCACACATCATCCTTTCGGACTGAAATAACAACTCCCAACAAATATCACCCTCTCAATCCTTCCTTATCACCTTCTTTTTCTTCTTCATTATGTAGTTGCCGCCTCTGATATAGGCGAACCACCGGTCTCCCAGTGTATGTATGTTAAAAAGTTAAAATTGTTTTTACATGTGTTTTTAATTTGGCTTAAGGGCTTTGCACTTTGTCATTATTTTGTCATTAGTCTGTGGCATCCACGTGGAGTGCATGGCACAGTGTTCTGCTCAGCTTCTCCAGCATCTTCTTGGTATCTTCTGGAATCTGTACGAATGCAGAGCAGTCTAGTAGCGCTTGAACCATCTCTTCTTCATTATCAGTGTTCACCCCGAAGCTCTTCAGTGACTCAGTTATGGTGCATATCCTGCCACTTCTGGTGTTGTCAAGATCCTTGCATCGCAGTAGCATGTGTGTCAGGGTCTCTCTATCAGCCCTGCACATGGGGCATGTATCTGACTTCTTGTTCCCTGCGGTGTAGCTGGATGACACCCCATACCTTTGCACCAACATACGGGCCTTTGTTGTCGCTTGCATATTCTCGTAGGGGTTTTCTGCAAATCTGCAGATCTGGTGAACCCTGCCCACTGTGAAATCTTCTGTGTTTAGATATATTAAAGTTGACTTTTCCTGGGCGTCTCTCCTGATTTTTGTCAGCCAGTAGTATTGAATTGCAGTCTTGACCATTTTTTTCCATTTCTGCTTTGAGGGTGGGTTTTCTATCACATGGAAGGCACTTGGGAGTTGGTATTTGTAGAGCAGCTCCCTCACCAGTGTTACCCAACTGTTGGATTCCATGTCTTTCATTGAGAGTTGTCTGATGATAACTTCTCTTTCAGTCGATCCACCCTTCCTATGCAGTTTCCAAAGAAGGTCAGAATATTCTTGTGATGCATGCTTCAGAATGGAGACTTCCTGTCAAGATATATAGACAGCTGGTATCGCGGTGGACCCTGGCAGATGTAGGATGTTTTGGAGAAGGTTTTGATGGAATTGGGATAGGTCCCTGTAGTCATTAGGTGAGAGTCTCAGAGTCACTAGACCATACATCACGGCCGGAATGATAAATGTATTTATCATTGACGGTGACACGGTGGGGTTAAGGCCACTCAACCCATGCATCCCAGCTCCTATGCGTCACCTCTACTCTGCAGTGACCAGCAATCAGGGATGAGATAATTGATGATACATGTCACATGTCAGAATTTGGACACCAGAGGGATTCATTTCCATACATGACTGATAACTCCCAGCTTCCATGCCATCTGTAGGATTCATGATCAAGAACTGTAATAAAGTTTTCCAGGTGTACATCAATATTCATTGCTGTTGTTCGACATACTTCAGTATGACTTGTCACTTTGTAAAGACATGAACGACACAGCGTTTGCCATAGTATTATTACAAGAAAATGCAATTTAGGGCTTAGAACGGATACAAATAGACATAATCGGCACACCCTCTTTTTGTCTGCAAAATACAGAAGAAAACATTTCAGTAGGCCTACAGCCCTACACAGGGAAAAAATTACAGAATATGGGAAAAAATTACAGTATATACTGCACACATATGACAAAATTTACAAGGGAAAAAGTTCAGTTTACATAGGAAAAACCAGTAAAGGGTGACCGCCAAATGGTATAACTCATAGTAGGGCTTATACCCTTGTGTAAAACAAATTTATCAGCAACATTGCATCGATGTATTGGTTGATTGATAAATGTGTGAAATCAAAACTTTATGTCTCACTTGTTTTTGTTTTTTTTTGGAAATGAATGTATAATTCACAATATAAAGTGGAAAGTTGCTGAATATGACAATAAACAGACGCATCAATTGATGTGGACATGACGATGTGGTGTTCCTCATTATTGAAGTAATAAATTGAAGCTACAAATAATAGATGATGTGGAAAATTAGCCTTAATGACTTTTGCATTGTTGATAAACAACACGAAACGCGACAAAGAGGACTCTCTAACTCGTCCACAAAAGCATACACATGTCAAAATTGGCATAGCGATACAAAAACATTGAAATTAATAGACATAATTATTTCTTCACATTTTTATCATGTAGTGCACATTTTTTGAGGCTCGCATGTTCACCAAATGGACCACAGTGGAAATAAGCTTTATAGCTTTTCTGTGCAATCCATGGTGAGGGCGTATTTATATGCTCTTACTGAATAAATCTAATCAAATCAGAAAGTTTCTCTTGTAACATCACCAAATATAAAGTTCACAACTTCAGACTCAAATCAAATCAAATTTTAAATCAACTTTAATTTTCCATCAGTTCATGTGATAAACAATCATCATAAGCCATAGGCAATACCTTTCTTTTGGATAAGTTGTATTTATTGCTAAGGATGTTTTTGAGTGCATGTTTCATTGCTTACTTTGTAATTCCTTCAAAATAATAACAAAAACAGTAATTGTCTGAATAATTTCTGCATGGTCTGACTACATATTACAGTCTCTCGTAATTCTTATCAGAATGGATTATCATTTTAATGTGATTGTTTTTATGATGTACATGTGTTGAAAATGAGAGACTATAATAAAACTTTTCTTACTTTCTTGCTTACTATTATACTACATTGAGTACATTCATAGATGTTTTCATTTAAATATTTTGAGACTTCCACCGAGAGCGCTTTGAAATGTAAAGCCATCTAAATTGTTTTTAAATAATTTCTTGTTACAGCCGACGAATGACGAGTACTTACATTTGGCTGCTTGTGGACATCAATGACCTCCCAACAGGTCCTATCGATAGTATTGAAATAAGCTGTTAACTTAAGGTGACTCAAGCGTGGTACACTGCACATACTTCTGAGCAGCCTGGTTGCCTAGCAACATAGCGTCACAACTGCTGCAGGCCCTGCAAAAGTTGTGACGTTACCATTTTCTGCTCTCTTTTTTTTAACAGCATGGCAGCCAGTAATTTGCTATTTAAATGAGATCTAATGCAGCTAGAAGCATAATTATTATTTTTTTAAATGCAGTAACACCTACTCTATGCTAATTCAAAGTTTCAGCTTCTCGTCTTTATCAAAAGAATTTTCTCAACTAATTTCAGTCAACTGTGTCTAAAATTGTCTTTATTTCTTTAAATTGACATTGGCATAGTCATGGTACTGCAGTTAAAAAACGACTCGGTGAAATTTTTTTATTTTTGGACATTTGTTTGACAATAACCTGTTTATGATATATGCAAATTTTTAAAAAAATCTGTATGATCGTTTTCCTAAAATTTGATTACTGCCAAAATTTATGCATGCAAAATCTGCAATTAATTAGTGTGTTTGTGCCCTTTGAACTCTTACAAAAAAAAGTATTTTATTCTTTTTCTTCAAATTTGTGGCAAATGTATTGGTTTACATCCATGGGAAGACATTTCTGACATTTTTGTGTGACAAATGCATGTAATGCTTTATTCTGTGGTACATAACCAAAAACTCAATTTTTAACTTTTAAGCAGTCATCAGGCCAAACATGCTGTTACCATGGCAACCAAACGAGTCGGTGAAATTTTTTTATTTTTCTTTTTTGGAATGTATGGGTCCCACAGACTACCTGTGCAAAATTTTAGAAAAATTTGCATGATCAAACTACCACGGTTGAGTCACCTTAATTAACATGTCATTGAGTAACTTGTGACCTCATTGACACTTGGTTGGTCACCAGTTTTGATTACATTGCAAGTATAGGCTATTACTTCACAAAGTGCTCATGACTCAGAAGGAATAACATGGCAGGGATAGGATGTGACCTCACAAGGAAAATTTCAGTGCTTTTTTGTAAGCACTTGGGTTTCGTTTACTGCGACATAGTAACTTCTAAGTCTCCTTTTGGCAAACATGCCCATGCATCCTCTACTGATTCGAGTGATTCTTGCCTCACATCACAATGCATTGAATATGTGTTTTGTTAATTTGGTCTCCCAGTAGGCCTATTAAATCCTCAAAAAGTTCTCTGAGAGACATTCATGATCAAAATCCATGGTGAAATGCTATTGAAGACATAAATTTAATTCGACGTATGTTAGTTTCTCAACCTTCATTGTGCCTACTCATCTACCTAATAAGGGAAATTAATATATGGTTATTATAATTAGACACGTCTTAATTGCGTCAGTGATTCACGACACTGCTGTTGAGGTAATTATGCAATGAAATTTCATGATGATTAAGGGTCAGTCCAAGCATGAACCATAAATTTTAAAAAACATAAAAATTAGCAATCTCTTATATTTTGCCGCATCATTTGTGACGCTCTGGTGGAGCAGATCACTGCTATGGATCTGTAGGCAGCCATGTGCCATCCATAATAGATAATCAGGACAAAATGCTGTCATAAATGAAGGCTTAAATCTATTTAATGAGAATTGCAATTTCAAAACTTACCGTAACATGGGGTGAATAGGGACAGAATTGGGCCTTTTTCTGTCATGGCATGGGTACAAATCATCTCAGAATTCTAAACATAGTGTCAAAATATGTCCTGGCCTCAGTTCTAAATATCCCCAGGAGTTCTTGAAGATATCTCACATTTTCAATTATTTAGGCCCAGAAAACCGCTGTCCCTATTCACCCCTCACTTTGGGGTGAATAGGGACACACTCTTATTTCCACAACCACTACTTCCTATCTTGTCTAGATGGTTGATACTTCTGAATAAACACCAGAAAACGTGTTTTTAAAAAAAAAACTTTACATTTAATAAAACTGAAATTCTATTTCCTGTAAAATATGCATTATTTAAGAAAATGGATAAATTACAGAGAAATATTAAAAAAAACTGCAGTTTTTTGAAAATTTATTGATGAATACTGATCTTGGACTAAATTTACTACAGATGAAACCATTTTAGAAAATTTCTACCTAAAAAATCATGGAAATTAGTTTATATGAAAGATAGGTGGTTTTTTCTTGCTATTTCTGGAATTCTGCAGAGGGTTTGGATCTAAACTCTTGACCGTGGAGGCAGAGTCTCATAATTATCTTGTCCACTGTTCTTGTCATTTCAAACTATTTGAAACCAGTCTATGTCAAAATTGCTTTATTTTTTGTTCATCTCTTTGAGAATTCACACGATTTCTGGAAAATGCAAGTTTACTGCAAATTTGTAGGCTTTTAACCTATATTTATGAATTTCTGTCAGTTTCAGCAAATGTTCAACCATATAACTGCCATCTCCGAGATGTTTTTGATAATACCCTATTTCTGGTTTGGTTTCTTGTGCGATTAATATATTATTACTGTTGTCCCTTGACACCCCCAAAATTAGCCTAAAATTGCCTTCGGTTTTGTTTTCTTTGAATAACATATGTGCTAATTTAAGTATATCAGTCAAATTCAGCGGAGACGCCCATAACTATATAATAAAAGTGCCCTGTGAGTTTAGTGTCTGTAGCTCTTATACTTTTTGTGCCAGAAGGAAAGTTTTGACCACTTTGCGAAAATCTAAGGCGTAGGTTTAAGTTGCTGCAGCTCCTACCTGCCTGCAGGCAGAAGTGACAAAAACCCATCAAAAAATTCAGTGGTATACCTACTATTAAAACTGTGCCAAAAATCACGTTTCTGAGTAAAGTGGAAGTTGTCCGTTTTTGAAGAAATAAAAGGTTTCTGGTTCTGTCCCTATTCACCCCCTTGTCCCTATTCACCCCATATCACGGTACATCAGCAAAAAAAGGCTACTGCGACATTAATTATTCGACCATTCCTATTAACTTCAATTAACAAAGATATCAAGTACGGCCTGTGACTATCGTCCACCATCCAGAAGAATGTTGCCCATATACAGTACTGCTTCAAAGTAAGTGAAACAAGTGATGTTTCACCAATTGGTCAATGCTAAATATGGTCAACCATTTGAACTGCTTGTCAGAGCACGGATTCTAATCTGATGTGATGAACATTTTAAAATTATCTTCAATAAGGATGTTTCAGGCACGCTGGTCAGTGGATACAAATCGGGCAATTCCTTTTTGTTCTACAAAACAGTCACATGCGGGTCGAAATCTTTATAAGGAAGCGAACCCCATTGCAAAATTGAAATTACATTGACTTGTAAACTTATCAAAGATTTTGAGCCATATGTAACTCTGAGCAGCAAAGAAATTGCAGCCTTTGGTCTCAGAGATACGGTATACCTAATACAGGGTGGTCAAGAAAAAACTTTACACTCTTTCCATGGCATAGTTCTATAAATTTGTCTGTAATTACTATCCAATCTTTTCTAATGTAAAGAGGATAGTCATGGCAATATATTATCTGTAGTTTGTTCCCCTGGGACGTGATGTGTGAACTTGAGCTCTGATTTTGCAGAAATAAAAAAGACCATTTGCACACATTTTGCTGTCCCGAATGCAAGGCATTGCCATCAATTCAAATATTGTACCATTGCTTTCATATTCTTACAGTAACTTAAGAGTTCTTGAGAGGAGTGTGGTCCCAGGATTTCAGCTCTCTTTGATTGAAACTCAATCCTGTGGGGAGCTTGAAAGAGAAGAAGGTTGATAGAAATTGCATGCTACCACAGTTTTTTGCCCTGGGTGATTCACCCAGGGTACTTTTTTTGAAAAACCAGTCTGAGAGGTTTTCTGAGAAGTGTTGTCCTGGCATGAATAGGAGTGTGGGTACCGCCAATATGGCCACTTCATGTTCTAATGATGTTATAGTAAAATTCGTTTCAGGTTTGGGTTGAGTTGGGTTGAGTTGATTTTTTTTTTTTTTAATTGAAAAAAAAAAAAAATTTATTAAAATTTTTTTTTTTTAACGGTTTGTTGATAGATTGTTTGAGTCTTGAGGGACTGTTTTCAAGCTGACTTTGCATTATAATATCGCCCACATGACAATCGTCCATGCGTTTCAAGGAAGGCCAATAATGCATTTAGCATTTGCTTTTTGCAGTGCATCTATTCTCAAAGCAGTCTAACAATGCTAATTGCAATTCTGCAAGTTCTAAAGCCTATTTTCATCCTCAGTTTACCAAATTGCCATTGAGGAACAGCACTTCTTCTTCTTCTTCTTTTTAAATCCTGCCTCTCTTAGGCAAACCTCCTCTACGGAGTAGCTTTAAAATCCATAGTGTTCAGTAAAATCAGTTTCGGGTAAAATGTGCATGGTTAAAAACAGTCTAAGAACATGTCTAAGAACATGGTTAAAAGCAACTAAAAGCCGTGACATCACTACTGTTAATTAATCTATCACTATAGCCCTCCTTTGGTCCAATCTCCCGCAGAAGTTCGAGCAGATGTGGTTCCCTTGGGCGACTGTAGATGATAAGGAGATTATCCCATTCTCCCTTGGGTAGTTTCCTCCGTTGAGTAGGGCCCAGCACCACTGTTCAGGGTTTGTTGGACTTGGGATTCTGTCTGTCTGATAGAGAACTTCTAGCTTCGCCAGTGCTTCCTCGCGGATGTCTCTTGTTGCTGGACAGAGTGCAATTAAGTGGAGGGTGTCTTCTTCTGTATGGCCGCAAAGGCTGCATTCCTTTGTACTATCTATCGAGAATTTGGCCTTTAAGGATTGTGTTTGATATCTGCCAATTAGCATTTTTGCTCTGATACTCGCACTTCTTAGGCTGAAGGTGTCTGAACAGCTGGACCAGATCGGATGTGTACACGGGCTCCTGATGTCTGGAATGAGTAACCATCTCAGTGAGGATTTGGACTTTGCCTGTTCACGAAGACTGGATAAGGCGAAGCTGTTTATTTCAGACTTGATGTGCCTCTTCCATAGAGGTTTAGGCCATGGATAGAGTAGTTGCCTGTGGGCATCAATCCCGTAGACTTCGGCTGTTCTAGTCACCAGTGTGAACCAGCTGGACGAATTATTCTCCCTGGTTGCGAGCTGGCGTCTTGCGAGTTGGTGCAGTTTGCTGTCAGCTGGAAGCCTACATATACTACCGAATAGAGTCAGGATCTTAATGTCCAGAAGGTATCTGACTGGAATGGCACCTATCAGTATATATATAGCTGCAGTAGCGGTTGATTCCGGGAAAGCTTGGACTTGGCGAAGTAACTTTTTATGGAAGGTGTTAAGATCAACTTCTTGGTTTCTGCGGAGGATCGTTGCTTCCAGTCCATAAAGCAGTCTTGGGGTAATATATGTATTGATTAGCCTGATGGAAGTCTTTGGGCCGAGACCTTCTACACCATGGAGACCAATTTTCATGAGTGCAAACGCTGCCCTTCTGGCACTCTTAACATGATTGCTAACATCCGGACAGCTTGTGCATTGAGTCCACTCTAAACCAAGGTGTGTGAGCTTATCACTGATGCTCAACTCAGCCACTCCGAGTTTCCATGAAGGGGTATTCACGTAGAGGTTTTTCCTTTTCTTGACAAGCTGAGTGACGACAGACTTTTGGGGATGTAACTGGTATCGGTGTTCCTGCGAGTATTCGTTAGCCACGTCTAACATTCCCTGCAGGCCTTGTTGGTGTTGGGACAGTAGCAATACGTCGTCAGCACACGTTGGGCTGCCCAAGTAGATTGTTCCTATGGAGAATCCGAGATCTGCATTCTCTAAAGACTTGAGTAAGTCGTTAATGTAAATCTTGTAGAGGGTTGGAGAGATGATACTGCCCTGTTTGACGCCTTGCTGATCCGGGAAAGGACGGCTGTCTATCCCCTGCCAGCGTATTACTTCTTTTGATTCCGAGTAGATGTTGTTTATTGTGCTCCAGAGGCAGCCACTGACTCCCATATCTGCAAGCTTTTTCATTAGTATTGGCTGGCAGACCACTTGCACTTGAAGGCAATCTGACAGGTTTCAAAGCTGATTGCACTTCGCAGTGCAGTGCTACTTTGATGTTATATCCATGGATCTTATGCTTAGGCCTATTACTCATTCCCAGCAGAACCCAGGGTTTGAATCCTTGGATTCTTGTTCAAAATGTGCCTCCTGTCGTAATGCCTTGTCAAAATTAGATCCAAGAGTATAAACATAATACTGAAGATCCCTACCTGAACTTCATGCAGGAATGAGACTGATTGGATAAGAACTCACTGAGTTGTGCCTCATGAGCCAAAGACTGTAAAGTTTTTTCTTGACCACCCTGTATATCTGCCTTCTCATTGTTATACATTTTCATCTCACCAATTGTGAATCCATTCACAAGCAGTTTGACTGAGGATGTTTAGCATTGACCCAATGGAAAAAACATCAATCATTTCACTTCCATCCATGCAGCACTGTATAGTCATTAAAAAAATTACTGTATAGTGACTATTACTATAGTCATTAAAAAAATTTGTGTTTTTAACCATTCAAACACTTGCACACCTCTGCCTTTCTATCTCTGTTTCTAACAAAAACTTAATGACATATTGTTCTTGCGGTAGCTGTTTCTGTTTATTAGAGAAAAACATACAACAGTGGGCTTGACATTGCTGATCGATTCTTAAAACACTATAATTTCATTTCATATATTTAATGGCAGCAGGTCTAACACTGGCACCAAAGACAGTAGGATCATGCTAAGGATGATTACAATACCAGAAACAATGACAGAAAACTCACAACAAGCACTGGCCAAATTCATTGATTTTATCACAAGTAGGGACATACCATTATAATACGACAGGAGTGCATGATCTGCTTAATAATTCAAAGTACAAATTCCACTGTCATCATTCACTCATTCGCTGGACACAATGCATGCGGAGCATAGGCGTAAGAGTTCGCTATCACCATGAGCAAGGCAAGTCTTGAAGAGGGTATGTCAAAGTTCATCAATTTTAACAATTTTTTGATATTTTATTTTTTTATTAGCATTATCATGTATCATTTTGATAGTTTTATTCACTATACAAAAGTGAATATAGCATCAGGCCAGGCGTAATCGATATTCTTTACCTTCCCGGATCTTCTCGAGGCACTTTTTCTAAGGGTTGGTGGTATAGGAAGAAAAAAAGTAACTTTATAAAAATTGTATATAAGTTCAATTTTTTTTTTGGAAGGCAGAAGAAATTTGGTAGGGTTGGTAGATCCAAGAACTTCGGAGAAGCTAAAAATAAAATACGTAAGTCAGGCCATAATATATAATAAAAGAATGAAACATAAAAACATAAGCAGTGAAATAAAGACAGCAATTTAATTAGAAAAATATGTATAGGTACACCCTGTAGATACTACATCAGAACTAGATTACGTTATTATTTGTAGCGGGAACGGGGGCACATTGGGACGCGGGGTACTGTGGGACGACTGGGTTTTCTTGGATCCTGGCAAGGTATATGATATGATAGTGCCATCGTATCTTGTAATTTCACATCCCGATGTTTCCATGGTTTTATAGACAAATTACAGCCACATGCAGAAGTATGGCGAGCAAAGGTTTGTTTTCCTACTACAAAAGTAAATATGGACGGGTTCAATTCTAACCATTCTGTGGACAAACCATGAACAATGAGGCTTTCTCAGTGCTTGTATGAATTTTATATATCGTAACGAACAGTTATGAATTGCTATCGTGATAAACACACTCACTGGTGTCCGAGAAATTAGCATTTTGGTGTAAAAGTCATATCGGGGCTCTTTGGGACAGTGAATTCGGGACACATTGGGACGCACTTAATATGGCATAATTTAAGTGTCCAAGGCAACTGAATGACCTGGGACAGCACACAACAGGTGTTCAGGCCACAGTGAATAGAGGTATAGCGGATTACCATGCTCTGTGAACAAATTTGTCGCAAAGCACTGTGTGTTACTTACATAAATGTCCGCACCCAGGACAGTTTATGTTAAATGTTTTAAAACTGTTTAAAGTTATGAACTATTGGCAATACAAGGTGTTAATGCACTGTATATTGTCTTACGCACTGCTTATATGTGATATCTATTGCACATGGAGTGTTAAAATGATTTTTTAATTGATGTCCCAATGTGCCCCGGCTGTACAAGCCGGGGCACATTGGGACAGTCATTTTTACGACTCTCTGGCTGCAAAAGGGTAGGTGCAGTCTAGTTTATTATGCCTTGCATTTAAGCTCAATAGTATTGGCGATATTCATGCAAACTTCTGAGTTCTTCAGTGCTTTCAGCATTGAGCAAAATTAGTAGACGTGAAAAGCATCCCAATGTGCCCCCGTTCCCCCTACTAGAGATATTTGTGTCCCTAAAATATTATACAGAATAATTTTTTAACTAGCATTTACCCGTGATAGAGGATACGTGGATATGTAAAGCCAAATGGCAATCTATCTATCTATCTGTCTATCTATTTTCTATCTATCTATCTATCTATCTATCTATCTATCTATCTATCTATCTATCTATCTATCTATCTATCTATCTATCTATCTACCTATCTATCTATGTATGTGTGTACGTAACTATGTATATGTGTGCTTTGTAGATATCTGTAGAGTACATGGAATAAATGACTGTCTTACAGTGTGCTTAGCTTAGTGTCTTGTTATACTATCTTTCTGTGTGTGATACACAATAAGTTTTTAAGGGAATCTGTGCTACGCAGGGTTCCATTAATTGTAATTTTGAATATGTAGAGTAGACCAAATAAATGTACCAGTCAAAAATATTGTATGAAGAGAGTAAAGATCAGAAAGCATAATTGCTGCTGAGACTTGACACTTCAATAGCAATTAGCTTTGAATCAGGGCTACGTAAATTGTCATTTATGAGGGCGATGTAAATTGTCATTGAAAGGTAATTAGTCAATGAAGCACTTCAAGTGAGGCATGAATAGCAATCAGGCTTTGTGTGAATTACATTGACAAACTAAACAGACAGAGATAGGCCAATACCCTCCTCCAGCTGATATATGACGCTGGGAGGGGTAGGGGATAAATGGCTGGATGACAACAAATAAAATGGCGGCAGTGGTCTCGATAGAAAACGCATCGTGAAGGTATCATAAAAGATACAGGCGTAATTGGCTGATGTATGGTATGGATGGATAGAGAAAATGATATTGCATCTGCAGGGCTATATTAAAATAGAAGAAAATTAAGTTATAAGATAGAAATGAAGGGAAATCCATGATATCCATGATATGACGTCATGTATCCCAGGTTCCATATTAATATATTAGATTTGGGAATCAGCCCTGAAATTCTACTCTCTCTTTTCGCAATGATATTTACGCATCACTTCTCAAACTTTTATAGGCCCAACATCTGAGAAAACCCTCATATTTGAATAGCATTGTATGCCTGCTATGTTGCTTCTAGTACCAAGTGATCTTTTTTGTATCGATGTCTTAACCTATAAAAAAAACCTCATATTTGAATAGCATTGTATGCCTGCTATGTTGCTTCTAGTACCAAGTGATCTTTTTTGTATCGATGTCTTAACCTATAAAAAAAACTTATATGTAAGTATTCTTAACAGTATATCGATTCAACAAGATTAGGAATATTTCTGGCGATATTTTTTGCGTGTGAAACGTCACCAAAGATTGTGTACATCATCTTGAATGCAAAACTTGGCCTTAAAACCTTAATAAACATCCGATTTTAAAAATTTAAAAACCTGCATATATCAAGTAAACTCCCCCAAATTCAATGCACTTATTAATTTTGCTCTATTTGCAATATTAACCTCACAAAAAACTTTTCGGCGCATTGACCATTTCGGCGCATTGACCATTGACCACAGCAAACCAGTGGCAGATTTATGATTTTTTTTTTTGTGGGGGGGGGGGTATTTTTCAGGCCTGACATCACACACTATTAAATAGTACTGAAAAACATGTACACTGTGCATGTGTGAACAATTAACAAACTAATATCCAAACAGGTGGTTTTACATATATATCAGAAGTTTTTTTTTTTTTTTTTTTTTTTACAAATCCTTGGTTATGTATATATTTTCATGAAACAAGGGGAGGGGCTCTGGATTTTTTCTAAGGGTATTTATTTCATAGAAATGCCTACTTTAAGATATTAAAACCTTTTATTACATTACACATACCCTCAGGTTCATGGTAAGATCGATACAGTGCCCTTTTTTAAGGGTACTTTTCTTGTTATTTGCTGAATTATTTTCTAATAGAAATTAACAATACTATTCTCCTCTAGAAATGTATAGGGTGGTTGTTTGGATTTTTTACTTCACTTTTTGTTGTGATGGAGGGGTGAGATCGAATACATCGTTTAAATAATTTTTGATTTTTTATGATAAAAAATAAATAGATGTCACAAGCAAATTTTAATAACAACATATGAAGCAGGTATATATGTATATGTTCACCAAGACATATATTAGAAAATGCAGAACAGTCACATTGAGACTTGTGATATTCAAACACTCCTTTATAAAATCACCATTTAAAGCAAACAGTCACTGAAAATTGATTACTTTACAAAAACCCATAAAGTTATTTTCAAAAGCTTTTAGCCTGAATATATAATTGTCTTCATTAAATACCCTAGCTGCCAATTACCAAATACATGTTGGATGCTTAATTAGGCAGCAAATGTTTATATAGGTAACCTTGAAACGATGATTAGTGTTATTCATGACTGCAGCTTGTTTAAGTTTTTCTGATCGGATTTTCAACTTGGGGTGTGGGTTAACTCACATGTTCATGGAAATGGGTAGTAGTTCATTATCTGGACGGAGTCCAGATACTGTTTGGCTACACTACTACTTCTGTCAGCCTTGACTTCCTGTCAACTTTGCCAGCATTAAACATGACATATAGTGGTTTACTCCACTCAGCTCCTATTTCACCCTCCACCTCTGCACACACGCCATCCTAATGCGTCAGAGTGATGCAGCAGATAGATTAGGGCTAGATCTATCTGTAACAACTGTAGATAGATGCATACAGTGCGGAGAATAGGCAGAAATCACTAAATCTGATGCATTTCACTGCTATCTGGCCCACCTGTCTGTAGCTTGGGGACCAGTCCATCGATACATAGTCAGAGCCTATACATCATCTCTGATAGAGTAGCTGGTTGCCATTGGAATGAAGCGATGTGATAGGTTGAGGTCGTCTGGCTGGTTCCCAGTCTTTGCTGCTGTGAACAAGTAGTTCTTGGGTGTCCCGCTAGGGGGGCGCTCTCCGTAGCCATTTAACGTGCAAAATGTGTACTAGTGCCAGTGGATTTGTATTCTGTGCTAGGATGGTGCATGGAATAGTGTTGGGTTTGCCATGGTTGTCCTGAGTTGTGATTACAACAATTAAATCATATAAAAGATATTTGTGTGTAACCAAATACAGTTAATGAATTATGATTATCTCATTATTGTCATAAATGCACACCTCGGGGGCGCACCTCGGGGGCGCACCTCGGGGGCGCACCTCGGGGGCGCACCTCGGGGGCGCACCTCGGGGGCGCACCTCGGGGGCGCACCTCGGGGGCGTGTGCTGAATGCTTGGCCTACATCTGCTGCCAAATCTAAATGTCATCAATGGCACTTCCAAGAAAGTGCCTGATGAGTGCAATATATCTGTTTGCTTAGAGATTTGACTTGTTTTGTCAATAATATTATACAGTTATCGCACAGCACCGAGTGCAATATCAGTTTTTATGGCACTGAGGTGACTAATATTGCACGAGGGCGCAGCCCGAGTGCAATATTAGTCACCGAGGTGCCATAAAAACTGATATTGCACGAGATGATGTGCAATAACTGTTATATCATATGGGTTTTTTTTGGGAAATGCTAAGAAAAGGGCCGGAATTCTGATGTCAAAACTCTTTTTGTGTTTCTTTGACCTGCATGTTTGAAATGTATCTATACATCTAATGTATCTATAGGGCCTATCAATGACAATTTCACTCACAAAAAATGTTTCACACTATATTGGCATCCATAGAAGGTATATTTGATGATTGGTCTTCTTTAATTTTTTTTCTCAAACTTTGTGGCAGACTTAAGACCTCTAAATTCAACAAAGTCACTGAAAAATGGAAGAAAAAAATTGTTTTTCGGCCACTTAATGCTTTATTCTGATTAAACAAATAACATACACAGTACTAAAAGTTGATATCTACTTAGCCCTTTAATATACACATCTTTTGGCCACCACAATCATTTTTCTATCTATTTCCATTGCTGTGCAGTGACTTTCTTTATTTAAAACCAAGAAACGAAATTGTTGCTGCTGCAAGACTCAATTTGTGTTTCTTTTGAACCACATATTTAAAATGCATCTCACTTGAAATGGATGAATATGTCATTCACCAAAAAAAATTTCACACTATAGGAATCCAAAAATGATGTACTTGATGATAGACTTAATTTTAGATTTTTTTGAAAAACTTTATAGCAGACTTTTGACGTCTAAACACAATAAAATCACCAAAAAATCGGCAAAAATGCTGTTTTTCGGACACTTACTGCTTTATTCTGATAAAACAAATAACATAAGCAGTACAAAAAGTTGATATTCGATTAGCCCTTTAATGGACGCATCTTTTGTCGCAAAAAACAGCTTTCTAACTGCCTCCGTTGCTGTACAGTGCACTTTTTACTAAAATTGGAAAACACAAATTGTTTGTCAATCTGTGGCTGCAGCAGCATTGAAACGTGGTGCTTCCTCTCAGGTCCGTCCAATCTCTCACATGTTAAAATGACCGTGCAATATAATGCGTGCAATATCATAGAATATTGCACGGCTGTCGGCCAATGAGAAGCGAGTATTTCCGCTAGCCATATGATATACACTCATATGCCATTGCAAAAAAATGCATCATGATATTACTCTACATAACTCAAGCCCTACAAACTTTCATCTCTCCCAATTCAACATAAGTATCAATCAAAACACTTTAGTGCGTTGCCGCATGTCTAGCAAAATATGCATTTCTCCCTCTCAAGGCCACTTAGGGCTAACGTCCTCATAAAATGGGACCCCTGCTACTACAATTCAGCATACCAAACGACTAGCCCTTGCTTGTTTTACAATGGTCAGGTCGATTATCACCGTCCAGATATGCAAATTCCAATTTGCCTTCTAGTATTTAAATTAATATATATTCAGACTGAAGACTGAAGGGTGCTGGGGCTTTACAACCTGCATTTTTGTAATGATAAGGCCTAACTGTGACAAGTAAGACCACGGTTAAACCAGGCAGCATATGAATGCCATTGCACAAAAATAAACATGTATTATCTATTATCATGCAAAATATTGGCATATTAAAAAATTCAATTTTCTTTCCAAATTTTTATTTCTCACATTGCCATGAAATACTGCACAATTTCATTCAGATTTTATAGAAACATCTCCCAGGGTTAAAAGTCTGGAGAAGGGCTTCACCCCCAGATAACTCTGATAATATAATAATATTTGCATTTTAAATGTTTTTTTTATAAAACATGTGTACCAGAAATAAATTGACTAAAAATTTAAACTATGCCACCCTCCAAAAGTTTGAATACACCACTCTGTCAGTCTGGATGAAGTGGTATGTACTTGCTCTTGTGGCGATGACTGCATATTTTTCCTTCTGAATAATGACTTTTATCTTAGATATTACCTAAAAGGAAAAATGGGCAGTTTTGATCATTTTTAGATGGAGATTCCATGCTAACAATAGGGTGTGATAAAATGTCTCAAAAAATTCCCCACAGATTTTTTCGTTTGATACATCAAAATGTTCGCCTGATCTTCCTCTACATCACTGCGCTAATCGTTTTCTTGGTCAATTTTTTTACCCCAAAGTTTGTTCCAGCTCGCTGTGCAAATATGTGTGTCATTAGCATCATGCCTATAACTTGAAATCCGTACCACTTAGACCTGAAGAATGTATTACTATTACCAATATTTGCGAAAGTGGTTATTCTACACATATTGAGCTATATTTCGGGTCTCTATGACCAATAGTTATTTAGATAGAACCAGAAATGTACAAACACTAACAAAAATACTATTTTCATCAATAGTTTGGATTCTGAATAATAAAGATGATCTTCACTACTCGGGGTACTCCCTCCAGCGCCCATCATTTTTGCTGAACCATATTTCAGATGCTAGACAATGGTAAAATGTAACTGGCACCCCATATTTCATTAGTAGTTTCAGAGAAGCATCAAACTTCATACCAAGGCATGTCAGATGCAAGGAAAATGTAAAATGTAATGTAATATTCTGCTGAAACATTTATTGATAATGTATATTCAACTGATTTCAACTCCAATCACCTGCAACAAAATTTTAGTGAGGTAAAGGCAATAAGCCATTTCTGACATGATGCTAATGACAGCATGATGCTTATGATAATTTAGGTAAAAAACTTTGTAGGGACCAGTGCAAAACTAACAATCTGGCAATATATGCATGCAATGACCTTATAAACACCAGGAACATTTTCACAGTGATTTTTGTCCAGATATATGCAATCAAAATAGAGTAGCAAGGCGTTTGCTAATGACAAATTGAGATAGGACAACTGACACGCCAACAGAAATACTCTAATATTTTGGTTTACATAAATGATACAGATGTACAATACTGGCTGAAAGTTTGGAATCAGCTTGTTGTTTTTTCATAACATAAGTGTCAGGTTTACAAGCAGTACTGTAATTTTAATCTTTATAATATTATTTACAGAACCAAAGACATATAAGGAGCTTATTATAGACTACAGTCAGGAGACAACCTTTCATGGATTTAGGTACACAACTCCTGGTGGCCCGCCAGGCTGGCTCAGGAGGTAAGCATACAAAAACATTACATTGTAAGGCAAACACTGGCAAACAAGCATGTCTGACATGGTTATTTTCTTAACAAATCACATATATATATATGGAAGCAAAATGCGACAAATATTTTAAAATATCTCACAAAATAAAGAAAATGCTTAAAAATCGAAAAAAATTGCGAAAATTGGAAAGAAAATAATATTTATTTTGGAGGGTAATGTATAAAATAAGAACAAGAAACTTTATAGACGGGACAGAGCCACCGGCTCAACGAGCGAAGCGAGGTGTCTCGTTCCTTATGGCTATCAGGCGAGTGGAGTGCTCCAGATGGTTCAATCAAAAAAAGTTATTCAGACATCCCATAATATGATCCTGGCACTTGCTTTTCTTCAAGTGTGACTACAACGTGACTACCTTCTTCTTCTTCTTCTGTTTGATATTCCCACCAAAAAGAAAATGTCCGAAAACAATTTTTCGAAAAAAAAATAAATAAAAAAAATTAAAAATAATTTCGAAAAAAAAAAAAGTAAAAAAAAATAAAAATTTTTCGAAAAATAAAAAATTCGAAAAAAGAAAATTTTCGGAAAACAAAAAAATCTCCATTTCTCCAACAAAACAGAAAAATTCCCCCCCCCAAAAAAAATGTTTGAAATTAAAAAAAATCCCAAAAAATAGAATATTGTTAGCCAAACGAGTATTTACATGTCCCTTCTTCTATGCTGTGGCATTATTATATCTTTTACTCCTGTATATAGTGATGTACAATGTAATGAACAAATATTTTTATATGGTTATTATAATATTTTTTCAGGCGGATATGGCTGGTTCTGGTGCTGGGTGCCTTCGCAACATTTTTGTACTTGTTGATTTCACGTCTCCAGCATTTCTACTCGTATCCAATAGCTGTGTCCGTTTCAGTATCATACAAAGACAAATTACCCTTCCCTGCCGTAACCATTTGCAACCAGAATCAATTCAGGTAGGTCATTTAGACCACACAAAATTAATGTATTCATATTTTAGAATCTCTCATTTAGTTTTTAGTATCCCATGTAGCAAACTCTAATTTTTAAAACTTGCTTATCATTTTGCTCTCTCATCATATTATATATATGTTCTTACCTGTAATGCAATGGAAATTTCTTGAGGGTTTGCAAGATAACTGGATTTCTACAAGGTCTCATAATGCTGCCTAAAGAATACAATCATCTAAAACAGCAGTCCTGGTGTCTAAATATAATTTCTCCGTATATAGGCCGTGATAGTGGAACTCTCCTTTTTTTCTGCTCTCTGACGTCGCAGTGCTGAAATAATATTTTGCCGGAACCTCCGCCATTTTTAGGCCTGTACAATGCAATGGGGCTGGATTTTCCGAGGTCCATAAAATTGTAAAACCAGCTTGACAAGATAGATAGATAGATAGATATGGTAAGTGCAGCCCTCTAAGCCCAGTTCTGGGCGCTCACGAGGGTTGATTGATGAGATGGGAGAGAGAGCGGGAGTCCTCAACATGTTACACATTTACCCCATGTGAGGGATCTTTTACTTGCCCAGCATAGACACTGATACAAGGGGCCGCCAATTTAACGTCTCATCCGAACGACATCCAGCTTGGATTTTGCTCATGAAGGTACACTGAAAATTTTGGGTTCCCCACCCGGGGTTCGAACCCATGCAGGCAAAGACCTTCAGCGGAGCAGGCGGGAACCTTAACCACTTGGCCACAACACTGGATTAGCCCAACCGAGTCTACTTCTGGATCTAATCCTTGAATCCCGCCACTCTTACAAGACATACCTGTGATTAATCCGGATATTTTGCTCGATGAAGTCCATCAAGCCGTCTCCTGCCACACTTTTCTGTCTTGGTCGGGCCGTAACTGAAGATATACGTTGTAAATCAACTGGATAGTGATCGAAATCCACAGTAACCTTCCAATTAAGACTCGGCGATACAATCCGTAGTGTTTTAGTGGTTTTACGACTGTCCTGGAGCCCGGAATCCAAGCATCCATCGACCTCGCAATGGTACAAAATGGCGGCGTGTTCCCAGATAAAGTTTTATTTGTGCGCCAAGACGCCAGAGAGCAGGAAAAAGGAGAGTTCCACTATCACGGCCTATTGACATAATGCTTTTTTTCACAATTCAAAACAATCCACAAAAC
The DNA here is from genome assembly GCA_026936325.1 of Platynereis dumerilii. Classification (NCBI taxonomy): domain Eukaryota; kingdom Metazoa; phylum Annelida; class Polychaeta; order Phyllodocida; family Nereididae; genus Platynereis; species Platynereis dumerilii. Next base: position 38,206,899 of record JAPTHN010000006.1, on the reverse strand, counting down.
TGAGTAATTTGGTATTTGCAGGACAAACACTTTTTTACTTTCGTTTATTGCAGACTTACAGAAATACATCAAAAAGGATTATATGATTTGTTTTCTGAAAAGTATGCCGCAAAGGACACCAGTGATAGAGACACATCGGGTTAGTATACTTTCACTTTCACCATTTGACATCTCTGTCTGCCATTCACAAACCTACACATGTACAGGCCTATTTCTCTGTGATAAATAAAGAATATATTCTTTGTTCTCCTTCTTCTCCTTCACTTATCCTCTCTTATTTGACTGAGTGTTTGTCTCATGGTCTAAGCTGGTTATTCAACGTGGGATCGGGTGTATGCGTTTATCACACCTCGAGCAGAAGCCCTCGCAAGATACATCACATATCCCCCTCTCCCGCAGTGAATAACCTATGCTTGTTCACAACCATAATTTTAAAAAAGATTACCAATTGTTCAAAATTTATATTTACATACCCACAGGAGTACATTAATATCTTTAAATTACGGAACAAAGAGATTAACTGGGTTTAGGGGTCAAAGAAGTGAATCAAATTAGCAATATTTCAAAAAAATGTTAAGGTAATCTTAAATATTTCCAAAACTTTCACAGAAATTTTCTACCATTATCTCAAAAATGTTAGCTGTCAATAATATTACCCCTCTTTTGCAAATCCCTTACAAATTTCTCAGATTCTCTTATTATGTTTCCCAAACATATTTTCATGATTCTCTCCAAATATTCTGAGATTCTTTCACCTTTCACAAATTCCCTCGGTAGAAATCATTCACTGACCTTTTTTAATAGTTATAAAAGCCAAATCTAAATCAAAGGTATATTTCCAGGTGGTTGCAAGGACACTTTCAGCTTAGTTGGGACAGGATGCCTGAGTCTCAACCATTCTGTGACCTTCATGACAGAATACAGAGAGGTTAGTGCACAATTTGCTGATGATTAAATTGTCTTGTATAAACGACTTCAAATATTGAACGGAGTGAACAAAGAGACTAAAGAGAAAGACACTCTGCTGCACTCCCAAAATGTACTATCTAAATACTCATGTAACGGTCGGACAAAAAAAAATCAATCAGGCACCCACTAGAAATTGTGGGAAAAGAGGTCCAAGCCAGGCCGGACTGTACTTTCTTCTTAATATCTTAGTATATACTAGCTGTTCACCCGTTAGGGTTTCTTGCTTTTCAAAAATTCACCGAGTTCCAGGTTCTTCCCAGGTTAGAGTAATGTGAAGGCAGGTCGTATTTGCAGGTTCCAGTCAGCTTTCAGCTAGATGAAGTGATGTGGATTGTTTTGAACTACTACAGCGGGGTGTACATCACTACAAACACTGAGAGACTGGAGTTGTTGGAAAATATGATTTTCTAAACGCATGAAGCAATTTAATTATATTAGGCATAGAAGTTCAATCAGTGTGGCAAAAGATGCGGAATTTAGTGGCCTGCAATATGATATGCATTACTGGCCTTGATGTGGCAGAGAAATATATAGCTTCCAGATTTGTATGTGGAAAAGGTGTTTTTGTCAAACTCCCAATAGGAATATCTGGTAACTGGGTATATATATTGGCCATAGAAGGTCAGTCTGCATTTCAAATGATGCGGAATTGAATGGCCTTTAATATTAAATGTATAACAGCCCTTGTTGTGGCAGATAAATATACAGGTGGGATATATTTAAGTGAAAAAACGTGTTTTTGTGGCAAATTCCCAAGATATATTTGTGTAACTATGGAAAGAATGAATGTTGATAGGTAAAAGTTGCCCTATTGGGAACTTCAGATAAATTGACAGGCTTAGGAGTGTAATTTAAGATGTTATGGATTGAGATAAAAAAGCCTTATGAGTGAGATGAGATTACTGCTATGACAATTATTATGATTATATTAAATCTTTTCTTTGCAGGTAACCCTTGAAGGCTGCAAATACCTATGCTACACATTAGACACACTGACCTGTGGGGTGGTCCTCTTCAAGCCGCTGAACAGAACGTGTATCTTGCAACCAGTTGCTCCTTTGGTAGAAAACCATGCTGGATGCGAAGTTATTGAAATACACAGAAGACACCGGTGCCCTGGTATGGATCAGTCTCAATCTATTCTATTCACTTATTAGACTGGCGGGATTTCTGAAATATGTGGATGGTACGAGCATTTTGGGGTAAAAGTCGGGAACCCATCTTTTTAGCATATTTCAGGTATGCCGATTCCGAAAAAACCGGTTCCCAAGCGATATTCCGGGTCCTTCACCTCCTAATTTGCATAACAAAATGGCCGCCAAATTAGCAATTTTTTTATTGTTTTAAAGCTGTAACCTTCAATATACTACTGTTTAGGAAAGCAAAAAAGGCAAACTAAGTGGCTCAATCCATGTTATGAAGACCAAGGAATACTCACACCATTTTAGAATCAATTATATAAGTTTGATGGTCATTGATATGCAAATTAGTAGCCGCCATTATACAAAAATGCCTTTTCTTCAATAACTTCCTTACTAATCAAGAAAATTTAACAAATTAAAGTTCTATACCAATGTTTTAAGGGTCAATGAAGATGATGGAACCATCTATTAAGTCATTACACTCATCCAATATTGATTATGCAAGAAAAATGGTCATTAATTTGCCAATTCGTGATGAAATATTACAGAAAATAACAATCTTCTTAGTATGTCTTCTCTGCTAATCCAGCAAACTTTAAAATTAAAGTGCCTTACCAATATTTTGAGAGTCAATGAAGATAATGAACTTATTCATAAAGTCATGACTCTCATCAAATATTAATTATGGAAAAATAATAGTCATTAGTATGTTAAACAGCGATGAAATATTACAGAAAAAAAAAAGTTTTTCATATCCTCTCTGCTTATCCAGCCTACTTTACATGCATTTAAAACTTCAGTACCAAAGCTAAAATAGTCAAAGGATATTGAATGTATTTATAAAGTCATGACATTCATAAAGTATTAATTATACAAGAATAATTGTCATTTGTACATATATATATATATACTAATAAGCAAAATGTTTTTCTTAATATCTGCCTTACTAATCCAACAAATTTTGCAAATAAAACTTCCATACCACTGGCTCAAGGGTAAAAAACGCATTCATAAAGCCATAAACTCATAATATATTAATAATGCAAGAATAATAGTTATTTGTGTGATTATTAACGATGCCATATTTGCGGAAAAGGTGTCTCTTCAGAATTTTCAGGAACTCAATGCATGATGGCACATGCCAGCCTTGAAATTCAGCAAAGGTCCCATCATATCTTCCTGACTGGGTGTATCAAGATGATATCATATGCATTATTGGAAGATCCCTCAACTCAGAAATGAAGTCACCTTGCTACTCCCAATACGCAAAAATATTCTGAGGCCATACTGACACTCCTACTATAATAAAACTGCTACTTTCCCCCTATAACAGTGAATCCTACACAAAGAGCAGACAGTGTATTCATTTTTTATTAATAAAAAAATTTTGATGTGTGCATGGAACACTGGTAGTGAGAGATCAAGGTAGGGATGGTCAGGAGATATTCTAATAGGACCACTTGATGGAGACAATTGTGCGACAAGGGAGGAGGAGGGTACCATGAGAAACTGGGAGCAAGCAGGGAAAGAGGAGTCATTTAGTTAGCTGGAAGTAGCCAGATAGTTATTGAAGAACCACTCTGGGGGAGGAGGCAAGAGCTAGTGGAAGCAGACAAAAGAGGGGAGAGCCGAAGGGTAGGAGGCAATGCAGGGAGGAGGAAACCAATATCAGGAAGGAGCTAAGAAGTAGACAGTGAAGGGGGAACAGATGAGCTATTGAGTAGGGAGGCAGGAGTTAGGCAGGAGGCAGGAGTTAGGCTGGAGGCAGAGGAGAATACAGATATTGTGCAGGAAAAAGAAAGATGAGCAGATAGGTAGGAAACACAATTGGACAAAGCAAAAGCTGTTGGAAAAACTTGGGATCGGGCTGAGGGGGAGAAAACAGAAGTCAGAGAGAGGAGAGAATGGCTGTTTTGGAGGCAAGAGCTAGGAGGAGGCAGTCAGGTGGGAGACAGGAGCTATCAGCCAGAAGGGAAGAGCTGGGAAGGAGGCGGAAAGGGAGATTATGGAGATTGGGGTCACTGGAAGGGATGGAGAATGCGATGAAGGAGGCAAGAGCTAGAGATGAGGCAAGATCTTGTGAGAGGAGGCAAGAGTTACCGATTGAGAGGGAAGAGCCATGAAGAAGGCATAATATTATTGAGTTTTCAAATTTGTTTGCTGCATCTGATCCCACACAGAATACCAAATAATAACAATTTGAATTGTTGTGCCCTTCTTTATTTTACTCATAAACTTTCATGATGACTGTTTAATTCGAAACATTTAATATGTGTATGACATTCAAACTTTACTAATTTGGACACTACATAAAATGATAATACAGTGATTCCATGTCTTTTATGGGGGAATTGGTGCTTCAGATTGCATAGAAGGCATTTCAGGCCATGAGACACTGCTGAATAATTGCCCCAAAACAGAATTCCAGCTACAGCCTTGATCTTCCTCGCTAATCCAGCAAACTTAACAAACAAAACAAATTTAGGGATATCACTGATATTATCATGTTTTGAATGAGTTCATGACCTGTACTGACCTTTGAAGTATTGCAGACTAACTTTGAAAAAACTAAAATTGTTGGAGGACTTCATTTGCTTAAGTTTGCTTGATGCTTAGGAAAGATATAAGAATACACTTTTTTTGCAGTTATAAGACACTGCTAATTTACTACTGACTGCAGGTCTTGCATAACTAATATCAGATGTATGTAAGGATTTTGTCAATGACTTCTTCATTGACCCTTAAAATATCGGCATATACATTTTATTTTGTAAAGTTTGCAGGATTAGCAGCATCGATGCTACGAAATCTATTCTTCTGAAATATGTCATGCTAATTAGCATACAAATGACAATCGTTTTTCCATAATTAATATTTGATGAGAGTTATGACTTTATGAATAAGTTCATTATCTTCATAGACTTTAAAACATTGGTAAAGATTCCTGGATTAGCAGAGGAGACACTGTGAAGATTGGTATTTTCTGTAATATTTCATAGCTAATTAACATATTAATGACCATTATTCTTGCCTAATTAATATTGAATGAGTGTTATGACTTAATAGATGGTTTCATCATCTTCATTGACCCTTAAAACATTGGTATAGAACTTTAATTTGTTAAATTTGCTTGATTAGTAAGGAAGTTATTGAAGAAAAGGCATTTTTGTATAATGGCGGCTACTAATTTGCATATCAATGACCATCAAAGTTATATAATTGATTCTAAAATGGTGTGAGTATTCCTTGGTCTTCATAACATGGATTGAGCCACTTATTTTGCCTTTTTTGCTTTCCTAAACAGTAGTATATTGAAGGTTACAGCTTTAAAACGATAAAAAAATTGCTAATTTGGCGGCCATTTTGATATGCAAATTAGGAGGTGAAGGACCCGGAATACCGCTCGGGAACCGTTTTTTTCGGAATCGGCATACCTGAAATATGCTAAAAAGATGGGTTCCCGACTTTTACCCCAAAATGCTCGTACCTCTTTAAATAAAGCCATTTTTCAAAAATCCCGCCAGTCTATATTCTTTACATACCGAAAGTATTGGCACTCTTTGTGAAAGAGCAAATTTTACTCTAATTTGCAAAATTGATGGAAGCTGGTGCGGAAAACTTAACAATGTCATAAAGAGTGTTAAGAAAAACCTTTTTATGGATTATTAAGCCCAAATCCGCATGAATTTGACTGAGTTGGCAGGATGTAAGAAAGGCTCTGGTGGAAGTGTTGAATTTTTTTTCTCGGTACACTAAGTTTGATATATATATTGAAAAGTTCTATAATATATGGCTTCTTGTCCATTTTCAGCAAAGATCGATTCCTTATGCGACTACGATGGTTCTGCATGCAACCTCCTGCAAGATGACAAGATGGACCAACTAGACTGGTTAAAAGTCGCGGCCAATGTGGTCAATGATACACAGACAGACCACACCACTGCTACAGGTGGGTGAATATTTATGATGTCCCATTTCTGTGACCATATACAGTACAACTTTAAGTTATATTCATGTGTGTGCAAGTTTGTTCAGTTTTATGTGCTTCAGTTATCAGTTGGTTTGGTTACCAGTTGGTTCGGTTACTAGTTGGTCCAGTTACCAGTTGGTTTGGTTACATATCCCACAATAGGCAGTGTAGTTCTGGCAAAAAACCATGTGATTCACACCATGTGGTTCATCGTTGTGAACCACATGAAAGAAGTCCTGACGTTGCTATGTAAACAATAGACAGTAAAGTGATGACGTCACAATGTTTTGAGGCTCTGATTGGTCCGTGTGGTTGCTAGGGATATTTTTGGCGCCATTCAAACAAAATAGTGCCATATGAAATCACTCTATTTTTTTTACTGGAGGTTTATTTTTATTGTGGGATATAAATAAAACTCAATGGGAGTGTGGTTCAAAGCAATGAACCTCACTCATGTCAGGTCTGCTGCAGAATAAACACTCGTCCTTCGGACTCGTGTTGTATTCTTCTGCGACCTGACATTCATGAGGTTCATTGCTTTGAACCACACTCCCATTGAGTTTTATCATCCAGTTGGTTCGGTTACTAGTTGGGTCAGTTACCAGTTGGTTCAGTAAATAGTTGGTTCAGTTACCCGTTGGTTCGGTTACCAGTTGGTTCGGTTACTAGTTGGTTCGGTTACTAGTTGGTTCGGTTACTAGTTGGTTCGGTTACTAGTTGGTTCGGTTACTAGGTGGTTCAGTAACTAGTTGGTTGGTTACCCATGGCCATTGGTTCAGTTAGTAAGTGGTTCATTTACCAGTTGGTCCAGTTACTAGTTGGTTTGGTTACCATTTGTCACAAAAATGACTAATTAGTTGCATCAGGTCAAAGTTGAGTAATTCAAACTTTTCCAGTAGATTACTATTCTGTACATTTTATTTTTAGTTCTACTGTTTCCATTGCCTCTGTACACAAGTCCAAAAATTTAAGTTTGGCCTAACAAATTTGGTGACTTTTGAGAATTTTCTCCAGACAATCAAATGTCACACTCTGAACGAAATTAAAGTGTTTTGCTTTAGCATTTATTGATTGACCTCGGTCATACCTAATCATCCGCGGTCAATTAGTTTAGCCTACTTTAGGATTAATATTTCATTTGTGGTTCCCAGTCAATTTACTACTACAATTTTACTATCAGCTGTACACATAACATCAGACACAATGAGGGCTATTTGATTATTAATAGCTATTGACAAGTCAAATAACAAACTGGCAGTAACTGCCAATATTGCAGGATAGAGTTGGTTCATTCAAGGCCAGCGAGTGACAGCTCATAAAATGGATAATTAGTTATCAATCATATCACAATACTCCTGTTTCTCTTACAATTTCCATCATCATTCTCATGTCCAGGTGTAAAAAAAAAGAAACCCAAATCAAATCAAAAAATTTTTTTACACTCGATAGATTAAACAAAACAACATTATGAGACACGGATGGATTTGTTCAGATCAGACAAGGCTGCCGCTGTGGCTGATTTAGACACAGTTTAGTAAAGCGGGGTTGGGGTAGGATGAGGTTTTTAGAAAGGAAAGGAAAGGTAATCATCTTTGGCATGACAGTCAGGAAAATTTAATATACAAAAAATGTGGACTGTTGCACTGCGAAAATGGCAATTTGTGACTCATGATGGCTTATGAAGTGTCATCTTTCTCCACATTCAACAGGGGGAGCAAAAAGATGTGCAAAAGTATGCGAGGAAATATTATTTGAGAAACGGGAAAATATGTGACATAATATGTGATATTGATAAAAAGAAAATATGTGAGAAAATAATTTAGCTGGAGAGCCAGTGGGCCAAAATGTGGAAAATCGTGGGGCCCGTCGGACAACATCACAAATTTGGTACCGTTTTGTAGCCAGGAACTTGCCCTTCAAAATTCAGGTTGTTGTACTATCAAATTGTGGTATAGGTTTTGAGATAAATGCATTACCATGGCAACGATGTGCTATTTTCAACAGATTTCTGAGAAACAGTAATGGTATCTTTCTTTTCATGCGGAGGACTGCACAATAATCACAGCATCTTGATTTTTGGGTCAAATCTTCAGAAGACCTGGGGCCTTCAAATGGCACATGTAATTTATGGTTATGAAATATATCTGTTACCATGGAAACCATTTTCTGATGCACTCTATGAAAATTACTCAGTTCAACAAGTTCTGCAATGCTGCATTTACACAATATTAGGTATAATGACAAAATTTTTTCAGAATAAGTGCTTTCATATTCCATTCTTGCTACATGTAAAAATTTATTAAGATGACATTATATTTAATGTTGCTACGGCAACAGAAACACATGAAAGTCATATCCGGTAAAATATCTAAATTTTACTCTCGGGCCCCTGACCTGGTTCACTAGCATACAAATATGATACGTTGACGCACATTTTAATTGAACCAACTCAAATACAGACATTAAGTTCATAAATTTCTTACCGTTACCATGGTAACCATTGACAAATGCAATTTTTTGCAATTTAAGCAAAAAAATGCAAATCTCTGCTTTGTAAAGCTAATTAATTTGTCTTTATTGGGCAGAAACATGAAAACTGATTATGCTATCAGTTTCTCAGATAAAACTTGACACTAAGAAATTCAGTTTTTAGTTGTTGCCATGGCAACAGTTGAAATATGCTGTCCTTTCCACGTACAAACAAAATGTATGACCTTAGATCTGCCTGATCATGTGAATTTTTATCAACCTGACAACAACTTATCAATACAATTATATTACAAGGGATATAAGCAGATTTATCATAACATGAAGTTGTTACCATGGCAACCATCAAAAAGTACCTTTTAAAGCCATTACAACTTTGATTTCACATCAGGATATACTCAATTCCCCATTTTATTTATGATAAAACATGAACAATGTTATATATGCATGCACACATTATCTTAAGTCAAAAGACAGTATAAATTTTGTTGTTTCTATGGTAACCACTATAAAGTGTGATAAATTATACTATTAGACTGTCCAGTCTTATGATCAGAGTATATAGAGCAAATTATTATATTATTAAGTTGTCATTGCATTCATCCATTAATGTTATTTTGTAAGATGAGGGGGGGGAGGGCTGGTCCAGCGGTAGCATGCTGGACTGCCAATCGCTGGGTCCAGGGTTCGAATCCAGCTCTTGCCGGGTCACCTGGGCTTATGTTGGATGGCTGTATCAATCATCCTTCACATCATTGCCGTGTCCTCCTCCTGTCCTACTTAGCCTACCAAGTGCATAAATACAGGACGTAAAGCCACAATCATCCATTATTTGGTAAGATGAAATCATGGAGACATTTCAATACGTCATGAAGGTCATCTCCTATTGCCGCTACTGTATTGTAGTCAGCATAATTTTCATTGACACAATACATCAGGCCATTTACAGATAATTATATTGTACATAACGGGTCCCAAGTCACCTCCCTTTGGGATACCCTTTTTAACAGTTGAACATTCACTCTTTTCCCCCAAAGTATGTCATTCTTTGTTTCCTGCATGATTTATAATGTCATTAGTCGGCATGCATTTGCAGGGAAACCATGTATACACATATAATTTTAACTGGCAGGTGGCTCTGTCTGTTATTTAGATTTTGTAGGGGTTTCCAGGCAATATAAGGAGATACGGGTAGATGGAGATAAGAGAAGGCTGAGCTTAGAGCAGGTGGCGATAAGAGTAGGTGGTGATACAATTAGGTGGAGATAAGAGCAGGTGGAGATAAGAGCAGGTTGAGATAAGAGCAGGTGGAGAAAAGAGCAGGTGGAGAAAAGAGCAGGTGAAGATAACAGCAGTTGAAGATACAATTAGGTGGAGATAAGAGTAAGTGGCACTTAGAGTAGGCAGAGATACAATAATTTGGCAATATCAGTAGGCTGAGATACAATAAGGTGGCAATATGAGTAGCTGGAGATAGCAGTAGGACTGAGTAGGTGGAGGTAAGAGTATAGGTGGTGAATCTGGTGATATAATTAGATGGATATAATACAAGGTGGGAATTAGAGCAGGTGGAGATAAGAGTAGGTTGCTTTAAGATTAGGTGGAGATAAGAATAGATGGCAATCAGAGTTGATGAGTTAGGTGGAGACAAGGGCAGGTGGCGATAAGAGTAGGTGGAGACACAATAAGGTGGCATTAACAGCAGGTTAAGATACAATAAGATGACAATCAGAGTTAATGAGTTAGGTGGAGACAAGAGCAGATGGAGATAAAAGTAGGTTGGGACAAGAGAAGGAGGAGGCAAGAGCAGGTGGAGATAAGAGTTGGTGGAGATAAAATCAGGTGGAAATAAGAGTAAGTGGAAATAAGAGTAGGTGGAGATACAATAATTTGGCAATAAGAGTTGGTTGAGATACAATGAGGTGGCAATAAGAGTAGGAACGCAAGCAGAATAAATGGCAGGTGGAGTAAAGAGAAGGTGGAGATCAGAGAAATTGGAGATTAAAGGAGATGGAGTAAAGAGCAAGTAATAAGAGTAGGCAGGTACGATTAGGTGGAGAAATGCATAGATAGAGAAAGAGCAGGTATGCTAATGTCACGTGTCAATGACTTGGAACAAACACAAGACTGTTTTCTTAACTATTTATTAATAAAGCTTCCATTAATCACAGGAGTGGTTCACACTGAACACACAACTGAACTTGCACATATGGCTTTTCTCCTCTATGTATTCACACATTGCTTCTCATACGGCTTTTCTCCACTATGTATTCTCAAAAGTTCACGTTCACATCACAGCTTCAAACTACACAGCAATTAATCCATATTCAACTGTTAATCCACAAATCCATATTCAGCCTTTCAACCATAATTAGGCCTATCCACATTCAATGTTCAAACCACAAATCCACATTAAACTTCTAGTCCAACATTCCATACTCCACATATTGAACTTCCATTAGGGGGGGGACTTAATTTGCTTTTTTGGGAAATTCAATATGTATACCAGCCTAATTTGTGCCATTGGGTCCCCCATTAACAAAAAACCCATTTTTTTGAAAATCTGACAAGTGCTACCCCCCTTGACATATGCCTTGAAGTTTTTGTGATTTAAAACGCTCGCGAGAACGTTTACATCTACCGCGTTTAGTTACTATTAGATATACGACAAAACAAATAGAACCATTGGATTCCTCTAGTCAAGAGCTTTAAAATGAGTACCCACATGATGGGTCTACTATGATATTTGTTGTCACAGTTATTAGGAAATTTTATTGTAAATTGCAGCGAGTACAACCTTCAACTTTACTCGATGAAGTTCAGGCAATTTTGATAAATTAGAAAGTTCAAGTGTTTTAGTGAAATATCTAATACCAAGCACAACTGTTTTTGAATCTCAATCTGGCATCTGAACATAATTATTTTATGGGTTAACCATTTAAAAACTTGTCATTGCTTTATTCAGAAATACTATTGCTTTTATTCGCACAACACAATATTGCTGGTTCATTCACTTACACTCATAATGATTTTATGCAATTCATAGAAATGAATTCTTTGAGGTATGCCAACAGAGAATAGCCTAACACAATTTTGATAATTATTGTCCTGCAATTTATTTAATAATCTGGAAGTATAATAAATTTAGAATACACTGCAATGTCAGGCAATCGGTTCAGGAATATTGAAGTTACGAGAAATTATATGTTCCATGACTTGTTTGTAGAATAATATATTCTTGTGAATGACAGCATAGCTATTTCAAGATCAAGCCATCCATGAATGAGCAAGATACTATTGCCTACTCTGATTGAGACTTACATTCTGACAGGTAATGTAGCCCTGATAATGAGTATACTATAAATATCAATATTCAATAAACAGGAAATTTGGATGTCTGAAAACATTGATGCTTGGTGTGTCAGCAGTGAGGTCAGATATTCTTTGCCCAAAAATTGGGACAAGTAATTTAAGTAGGCTGTACATTTTGCAAAATGATGTAATCATTCAATAGACTCGCAAATATCTATGAACTTAATGCTTCAAATCGATAATCCAAAAATAAACTAAATGGTTAAATATCAATGGATGGAATTACTTAGTCATTTGAAGTTATGTTACTAATCTTTCATGACATATGAGTTGGCAGTTGATACTGAAAGCTTAATAATAAATAAATTATCATGGATCTCTCTTGAAAGTATACTATGCATACAGTTTCATGTATATGATATATATGATTTGTGTAATTTCCTTCCACCCATTCAGATGAAATTTTGACCTTATTTTGCATGATTACCTGATATTAATAATTATCCACGGCTTCTATTTAGTGCAGAAGGCCTATGCAATTAGCATTATTTTTTTTATTGTACACAGTCCTTGTGAGAATATTCCTTGCCATGAAAGCATTTGGCTTCATAACAATTAAACTTTGTGAAAGGCACAATACAACTAATGATACTAGTATTTCAATAATTTGTGGAATATCATTAATTTATGAAAGTGTTTTATACTTGGGAGTCTTAGACCAATTTTCTTGTGAGCCAGAAGGGCCAGGCTTTATATAAATAAGTCAGGACCCTTCAACCACACATAGGAAGCTTTATTAACAGTTGATGTCATTCTTATTTGTCTTTTTTTAAGTGCCATACAAACGCTTTATGGCACGCCGACTATAACATTTACAGTAAAAAAAGAAATACCAAGTAAATTATTATTTCCATTCCTAAATGTATATATATTAAGCAAAAAATATGTAAATCAATTTATTTTTTAAGACCAAGACTCTTGGCAAGAGTCCTGTCTGAAAAAAAAAGTGCGTAATTGGTAACGTTTGCTTATGAAATGTGAATGCCAGAAGGTTTTGACATTAAATATTGTTCAGAATGGCATCGACTTTAGTTTATCGGATATATAGCTTCCTGGTATTCATTTTGAAGGAAATTTTCCAGAGAATCCAAATATGTTATCCCCATTCCTCTATCTTTGATAGGGCTGAAGATATCGCAAACCGCGACTTTGCGGAAGCGCAATATATCCTGAAAACTTCAAGGCCTATGTCAAGGGGGGTAGCGGTGCTCCGATTTTCAAAATTTTTTTTTTAATGTTCATTGCTCACCAAATGGCACATTTTGAGCCGGTATACATACAAAAGTAGGATTAAGTCCCCCCCCCTACTTCCATATTCCATGATCCATATTTTCACCTATATTCCATATTGCCCTGAATACAAAACAAAGCATTCTTCTATAAATACTCATTATAATTAATAAGTGTAATTGTCAATAATTAATAAGCACAAAAAGTAACATAATCTCTTATTTTCTGTGTTAATTTACCCACATTGGGAACAAACCTCCATAAATCCACAATACATAACTATATGAAATATTAATTCATAATAGTAAATTTTATAGCAAAATTGCAAGCCAAATAGCTCAATAGCATTTCTGACAGATCAAAATATACATGACTGCATGGTTCACTTAATTGGCAATTAATTATCTATCAGCCTTAAGTAGCACATGGTCAGCCTTAAGCTGCCTTAAGTAATAAAACATCCATTTAATTCATAATAAAACTTCTCAAATTAATACCAGTAGTTTGTTTACCCATATTGTACAATTGTATAAATATAAAAGACCACTTACATTAGTATTTTATAGAATTTAAAGAGTTGAGGGCAGAACACATGTTCCTCTCTCCTCACTCACAGCAGAAGTGGCTGGCCTGCCCACCGTCATGGGCCACTGAGCACCATGTGACATGTCCATGACCTGACCTTGCCTGACAACTGACCTGACCTGACACAATTAACAGAGAGGCAGAGATCTGGTCTCCACAATACCCCCCTCTAAAAGAGAATTATACAAAGTCTAATTATTACACAAAAGGAGAGTTAGGCTCTGCTAATAAATTCAACAACGTAATTTTTACAAACACTTGACTCAACTGCTAAATTATCTTCAATAATTTTCACATAAGAACTTAAAAATCAACACCTTCAAAATTCATAAATTTCCTCAAAATTCCCTGAATTTCTCAAAATTCCGACAAATATTCTTAAAATTCTCACAGACATATAATAATGAAAAGTGAAATATTCTAAACCACAAAAGATTCTGCAACAACAAAGCAAAACTGCACACTACTAAACAATCTCAAAATCTTGAACTGCAAATGACGGAACATTTTTTGGCTTCTCACTGCACCAGTTGTTAAACCTACAACTACATGTACGTCACAGAAAAAATAGGGGACAATTAAAACTCCCATTCACAGAACAAACTTAAATCTCACAAATAGACACCTCAGGTAATTTGGTTATCACGCCATCAAAAGAAAATACACTCACATTGATCTGACTCTCATCAGAATATAAACTAGGTGCATCACATGCACTCTCAGAAGAACAACTGACCACCTCGTGACCAAAACACAGACTGGGTGTACCAACAACACACTCAGTATCAAAATTTATTATCTCACAATCAACAACACAATTCATCTAATGAATATACTAATGCTAGACTCTTAAGAACCACCAAAAAACCTATGCACCTCACCAGGAGCATGATCAAAATTTATCTCACAAGACTTCTGCAAATAAAGAGCTCTAGCTTTCTTGAGTAAGCTTTTTCGCCTACTAGGACTAACTAATTTCTCAATGGGAATGGTAAACTCAACACCATTATAAATTGAAATATCAATGGGATTTTCAAATAATGAAACTACATCATCAGAATTCTCAACATTGTCTTCACAAGACAAAGCAATAACATCAATGGGATTCTCAAACAATGAAACTACGTCATCAGAATTCTCAACATTGTCTTCACAAGACAAAGCAATAACATCAATGGGATTCTCAAACAATGAAACTACGTCATCAGAATTCTCAACATTGTCTTCACAAGACAAAGCAATCACATCAATGGGATTCACAATCCCCGAATCTGCCACACCAGATTTGTGAACATTGTCTTCACAAGACAAAGAAATAACACAAGAGGGATTCACAACCTCAGCATCAACACCAACAGATGCATGAACTTCCTCATCACAATGAGAAGTATTAACAACAGGATTCTCAATCCTAGAACCTACACTAGATTCATAAACTTTATCTTCACCAGACAAAGTATTTTGGAACTGCGCTAAATAACCATCCCTACAACTACCACTAGACAATTTTGGCACCTCCACAACACCTTGAACATTTTCTTCGCTATCTATTTTGATACATTTTATGGCACAAACAAATGCTGATAATTTACCATCTTTTCTCATTGAACAATGTGACGCAATATGATTTTCAATACCACAAACATAACATTTCCGAACGTAAGAGTCTCTCTTTTTTTTTTTCTTTTTAGCAAGTTTGTAACATTCAGATACATCATGTCCACCTTTTTTACAATATTTACAACATTTTTTTGCTCCAATCTGGTCCGACCTATGTTTGTAAAGCATGCGTTGGATGTCATCTCTTCTGTATTCAATATCAATCCTCTGTCTTTCCAAGCGAATGTGTCTTTGATTCATTTCTGCTTCCTGATGTATTTTAAGCTTTGCGATACGTTCTTCACTCTTCCGGCGTTCTTCTTGTTCACGAAGTTTCCAAATTTCGAATTCCAATTTCTTCTCCTCCAATTGCTTTTGTTCTTTATAATGTTGTAACTCTTCTCTACGAAGCTGTCTGTTCTCTCGCTGTATTGCCTGTTGTTCGGCAACAAACTCTTTCAGTTCTTTTCCCTCCAGCTTCAGTCGAGTTGCCATGTCAAGGATTTGTTTAATTTCGGCCATAATGTACTAGGATAAGTATGCACTGAATTTAGGTCTAAGCTGCAGTTCATTCACAGGGATACATAATGACAATATTATGGATATGGATTTAAATGGTCTGTCATGTTCGCGATGTTCACCACAAAGTCACAATGTAAGTTCCAGCCATGAACACGCAACGGGTTAGCCGATCCTGGCAAGCTCGCCATTTGTCACGTGTCAATGACTATTTATTAATAAAGTTTCCATTAATCAAAGGAGTAGTTCACACTGAACACACAACTGAACTTGCACATATGGCTTTTCTCCTCTATGGATTCACACATTGCTTCTCATACGGCTTTTCTCCACTATGTATTCTCAAAAGTTCACGTTCACATCACAGCTTCAAACTACACAGCAATTAATCCATATTCAGCTGTTAATCCACAAATCCATATTCAGCCTTTTAACCATAATTAGGCCTATCCACATTCAATGTTCAAACCACAAATCCACATTAAACTTCTAGTCCAACATTCCATACTCCACATATTGAACTTCCATATTCCATGATCCATATTTTCACCTATATTCCATATTGCCCTGAATACAAAACAAAGCATTCTTCTATAAATACTCATTATAATTAATAAGTGTAATTGTCAATAATTAATAAGCACAAAAAGTAACATAATCTCTTATTTTCTGTGTTAATTTACCCACATTGGGAACAAACCTCCATAAATCCACAATACATAACTATATGAAATATTAATTCATAATAGTAAATTTTATAGCAAAATTGCAAGCCAAATAGCTCAATAGCATTTCTGACAGATCAAAATATACATGACTGCATGGTTCACTTAATTGGCAATTAATTATCTATCAGCCTTAAGTAGCACATGGTCAGCCTTAAGCTGCCTTAAGTAATAAAACATCCATTTAATTCATAATAAAACTTCTCAAATTAATACCAGTTGTTTGTTTACCCATATTGTACAATTGTATAAATATAAAAGACCACTTACATTAGTATTTTATAGAATTTAAAGAGTTGAGGGCAGAACACATGTTCCTCTCTCCTCACTCACAGCAGAAGTGGCTGGCCTGCCCACCGTCATGGGCCACTGAGCACCATGTGACATGTCCATGACCTGACCTTGCCTGACAACTGACCTGACCTGACACAATTAACAGAGAGGCAGAGATCTGGTCTCCACAGCTAAAATGCTATGTAATATTCTGTTGAAACATTTATTGACAATATATATTCAACCAATTTCAACTCCAGTCACCTGCAACAAAATTTTAGTGAAGTAAAGGCAATAAGGCATTTTTGTTGTGATGCTAATGACAGTGTGACGTAATGATAATTTGGGTAAAAATCTTTGTTGGGACCAGTGCAAAACTGGTAGTCTGGCAATATATGCATGCAATGGACTTATGAACACCAGAAACATGACATGCCAACAGAAATACTCAAACATTTTGGTTTACATAAATGATACAGAGCTACAGATAGTGCAGTTATTTTCTAGGATTCTCAAACAACGTCAGGCATAAGGTTTTCTCACAGAATGTGTGTCCCTTTCATTTTTATTAAGAAACAAATCCGGTATGATGCTAATTAATGACGCAATATTGAAGACATTGAAAAAACAACCTCCTGCTCTTATACAAAATAATATTTCAGCTATTGGTAACTCGATTTTAAAAGAGTGATAGTCAAGTCTCAATGTATGGAAGAGTTTAATTGAATCAGGATCCTGCAGTAGTGTTTGTGACGCGATCTTTCAAAGAAAATGTTGGTGGAGACAAGCCATTTTCAGGGGGGTTGGCCACTTCAATGCTATTTTTGGATGGGATAAAAATAACCTGCCTCATATTTTTTTGTTATAAATTTTGCTAATACCCTTGTCTATGACGAATGACAACAAGAGGTCCTGCATGTACCTTCCTGTCATCATGAATTATTGTTAAACACTGAAGACAAGAATTTGAGACTTAGCAAAGTTCGACCCAAATAACATCTACAGATGTCTGGAAAGTGCAAAACTGACTATTTACAGACCAATGAATATAAATGGTTATCCAGACGTCTGTATACCTATATTTCTGATAATCCAGACGGGATCAAATGATATGATTAGTCCACTTGAGAGGCTTTACAGACGTCTGGAATTATTCTAATTGTTATCTGTGCAGACCATCTGTTACATCCTTTGACAGTGTAAAAGTCATTTTTCTGTACGGACAAAACTGATCAATGCAGCTGTTTGATTCACTATGAAAAAGGCTAAAAATATTGAGACATCTGGAAATAGGCTAAATGTGAAGCCTACAGACGTCTAGAAACAGGCGAAATATATGTCTTAAAAATAGCCTGTGTCTCTTCCACTTCTGGTCTGTAAGTGGTTTGAATGGCAGACGACGCATTCTACAGACGTCTGGAAGAAAGCAAAATATATAGCCTACAGACGTCTGCATGGTCTGTAAATCTCAACAATGGCGCCGTTTTTTATAAAGAGCACAGATGTGTTAAATAACGTGTGTCTCTTTCACTTCTGGTCTGTAGGTAAGTGGTTTGAATAGCAGAAAACGCATTCTACAGACGTCTGGAAGAAGGCAAAATACATGGCCTACAGACATCTGCATGGTCTGTAAATCTCAACAATGGTGCCGTTTTTTATATACTAGAACAAGCACTTTTTATTATTTTTAATTTGCAAACTGGCTTTGCCACGTCAACGACAGTTTTCTGTTGGTCTACTAATCTTCTTATTTGATGAGGTACCTTCAGTCATTTAATTAGTTTGTTTATACCACTGTTTGCTTTTTCTGGCCAATCAGAAGGCAGGATTTCGCTCTGATATAATGCATATCACAGCTCATACACCTGACTATGATATTGCATGCTTGGCTGACTACAAGTTGACAAAATTGAAGGAAACACTGTAACAAAACTGACCAACAAAGGATTAAAACTGAACAACACAGACAGTAAACAAGGAGGAAGATTGTATCAAGTGTAACTGGTCTCAATAAAAAGGCTATATTCACTCTTTTTACCTTCAGCGAACGAAGTTCGAAGAAGGTATTGTTATCACTTTGGTCAAAAGTTTTCCGTCCGCCGGGCGGGCGTGCGGGCGGTCGGGTGCACGGGCGGCGGGCGGCGGGCGGATAGATTGTTTCCTGGCCAAAACTCAGCCCCTATTGCATGTACATTGATTAAATTTGGAACAGATGTAGCCTACATGGTCTAGTTGTACATTTTGATGGTTTGATTCATGGATATTTAGTACTTTGTGAAATATTGAGAAAAATATAAAAAAAATTTTTGTTCGTTTCCGGGCCGAAACTCAGTAACCATTGCATGTGCAAGGATACAATTTGGTACAGATCTGCCTATATGATCTAGTTGTGCCTTTTGATGGCCTCTTTGATAGATAGTCTATACTTTTTCTAAAAATGAGGAAAAATAGAAAAACATGTATTTTTTGGTTTTCAGGCTAAGACTCTGTCAATTTTGCATGTAAATGGATAAAATTTGGTACAAATATAGCCTGTATGGTCTAGTTGTGCCTTTTGATGGTTTGATTGATAGATATTCTATACTTTTTGAAATAATTAAAAAAAAATATACAAGTTATTTTTGTTTCTTTCTGGGCCAAAACTAAGTCACCATTGCATGTCCAAGGATGAAATTTGGCACAGATGTGGCTTATATGGTCTAGTTGTGCCTCTTGGTGGTCTCATTGATAGATATTCTATAATTTTCCTAAAAATGAGGAAAAATAGAAAAATATGTATTATTTTGTTTTCAGGGTTGAGACTCAGTCAATATTGCATGTTAATGGATAAAGTTTGGTGAACATATGGCCCATATAGTCTAGTTGTGCCCTTTGAAAGGTCTGTGGAAAATAAATGCGTTTTGAGAGAAAAAAAAACAACAGAAAAAAATGTTTTTTGTTTCTGGCCCCAGACTCGGTCACTATTGCATGTACATGGATAAACTTTGGTACACGTATGACTTATGTGGTCTAGTTGTGGCTTTTCATGGTCTGACTGATACATAGAAATATAGTAATATTGAGAAAAAATTTTAAAAACAATTTTTTTCTTATTGGACCCAAAACTTGCCCACTATTGCATATACAGCAATGACATTTCCAACACATATCACCTATACAATGTAGCAGTGCTTTTTGATGTGTATTTAACACTTTTTGAATGATTGGAAAAGTTTGAGAAAAATTTGTACTTGCATAAAACCGTACTATAATATCAGTAAATTAGTTTAATAAGGCCTTTCCCTGCTTTTACAAACCCTGGCAAGCAAACGAGCAGATGTCAGGGCAGCAGCCAAATAGAGATAATAGGCCATGACTCAAACACTACTGCATACCTATAATATATATATGCAATTTGGTCAATGCAACATGGTGTAATTGTAATCTTCTAAAGGTGTTATTCGCTGAAGGTTTGCTGCAGCGCAGCCTATGTTTTATAAATACCATTATCTGAAATAATGATCAAATTTAAGGTCACTTGATAAAATAGTACATTTGGGATATGTAAGCTGCAAAAAAAAATAGCGGAGCAGCAGACCAACAATTTTGGCCCCATTTGGCAAGCTCAAAGAATTATTTTTTCTTCTTAATTCGGGGGCTGCCGCCCCCGAACCCCTGCTCCTTGCTTTCTGTTATTTTTCAAATCTCTTTCATAATTTCAAAATAACGTTTGCTAAGCGACTGTAATAATCAAGCTCCCCAAAGTGACCTTGGCTGAGATGGCTGCACTATCGACCTATCTATCTATCTATATATCTATCTATCTATACCGTCTATCAATTTATCTGTCTATCCATATCTATCTGTAAAATTAATCAATGAAATTAATGTATTGTGTTATTTCCATCTATCTATCGATCTTTCTATCTATCTTTCCATCTATCTTTCTATCTATCTTTCCATCTATCTTTCTATCTACAAAATTAATGTATTGTATTATTTCCTGAGAACAAAGAATTCTGACCTGTTGCCTTCAGGGCTGCCAACCTTCAAATGAACTGAGGAACATGAATGTGCAACAAATACGATGTAATGTTGTCAAACAAGAAGGATTGAAGGCAAACAAAGGGATTTAATTAATTTGTTTTGTACTTAGTGGTATAAGTTAGATAACACCCTTGTTTGTGACAATATACAATAATCCTCGAGCTAAAGCCCTCGGATATATTGCATATTGTCACAAACGAGGGCGTTATCTATTACTTATTGTCACCTACGCTGCTAGATTTGATGAGCACTGAATCAACTGATTAACCATAACTGATACAAACAAAACATCTTTAAGCCAGTGACATCACACAACCAAGTTGAAAGTTAATTTTGAAAATGTTTGGACCGCTAATCCGCAAACAGCTCTAAGACTCATTTCAAGATAGATATTTTCTAGCACTTACCTTACTAATTTAGAATCAATAATTTTATAGTAAATTCCACAATATGACATAAACATGAAATTTGTTATGGAACAAAAGCCCAAATCAAAAACTAATTGGTAATTTGACTGAGGGCTATTTCTGGGAAGTGCTGCACATGCAGATTCTCTGAAAGGTGGCAACAGACCATAATAAGACACACAGAGAACACAGAGAAAATTGGACAGCCCTGATAGCGGGGCAGGTATGTAAAAAAATAGTGCATTTATACATAGAAGCATGAAATTTGGCGCACGCTTAAAAAACATCTATACAAACATATTTGGATAGGGAGCCACTTCAGATTTAGCTTAGGTGGCTACTGGCAGCCATTTTCCAAAATGGCGGTCAATTCTTCCATTTTGCTGCTTTCTGTGTAGTTCCTACTAATAGAATACAAATAAATATTGTTTTTTTATTGCTTCTCTAAGTATTCAGTACATTAATATAACATTTCTTGGTAGCCTTGGTCTATTTTTAGGCTTGTTGGAATCCTTTTTGTAAGAAATATTGATTCAAACACTGGATTTCGCGGTTGCGGATGGTTACACCAATTCTCTATAAATCACAAAATTAATTACATATTTGAATTCCTTGTAAGAAGAGCTTTCAAACGAGTACCCGCATCAATGGGTTTCGTAAACTTGGTGCGAAAATGGAAAAAATGAAATTAAAATGATTTTTGATGATTTTGTTGTTTCTTTAATTTTGACAAGAAATTCACAAAAACTATTGATGCGACCATTCATTTGAAAGCACTTCTTACAAGGTATTCAAATATGTAGTCACTTTTAGAATAAATTGAGATTCCTTGAAACTATGAGAAACCGCGAAAATGATACATTTTCTTCAGCAGTTCTAACAAAAAAGACCCTGACTACCCTAAAATTCCTCAGTTCAATCCAGAAATCAATTGATAGTGTTCTTTAGATCTGTAGAAGGAATTATGAGCACTGTTTCGATACTTTAATACTATAGGCACTTCACAGAAAGCAGGAAAATGAGAAAATTAGTCGCCATTTTGGCAAATGGCTGCCATGGGTCAACCAGGTCAAATCTGAAGTGGCTCCCTATCTAAATATTTTCTTTAAGACGTTTTTGAAATGTGTGCCAAATTTCATGCTTCTATGTATAAATGCACTATTACTCCCTATTCATGACAAATCTGCCCCGCTATGAAGGATGTCATAATTAATGACGAAAATATATGACCGGTTGTCATGAGAGTAATCCATTCAGTGACATTTGTGGACACACGGAAGTGTAAATTGCAAAGAAAAAATGACTGAGAATGAGATAATCCCCATGTTAAAGAGGTCTATCCTGGGTTACCAATATAAACTAGAGCTGAGATACTGATTTTGATGTATATGCAAAGGTATGTAGCAATATAAATGTTTGGCTTTCATCGCGTATGCGAATCCCACCATAGACATTTGGAAGTGATAATTTACATCAATATATCAGCCGAGAAAGGATTATTCTCTGATATAGCTTCGAGGATACATTGGCCGAGGGGGTTAATTTTATGGTACTGAGGGTTTGGCATTTGTTTTGTTTGATGCTTACTAATAAGTTTAATAGGCTATTAAGTCAAACCTCGATTTGACTTCTCATTTTTTTGTAAGTTTTCTTCTAAATGAGTATCACTGATAATCAGTCACTTTCAGTGTGATTTTCGTGAAACATTTAACTGAAAAATGAGTCCTTTATATAATGATTAAGAATTATTAGGGGAGTCCATGTTAATTTCACTAACAAATCTCGGCCAAGAATTAAAGCTGTTAGGAAATACACATTTTTGCTTCTATCAGTATATATCCCTGTAACATGGACAACTCTATTCATATTCATATAAAAAAAGTAACATATTTGTCCGAAGAATTTAGGATTTCCTTCACTTGAAACCACCTTTCTTGGCAAACTAAAGTAATTTATTAAATAATTTGATGTAGATATGTAGCCAGCATTGTTATTGTCATCCATAACAAAATTTAGCTCCTAGCACATCTGAAAATTCAACTGAGTCATCCTTGAAGATCACAAATGTCAAATAATTACCATATTTTCATCAAGACAGCCAATTTCCGAGCCTATTTTTTTTAAACATAGTTGTGCCATTCTCATGGGTCACACTCTCATATTATGTAAATACATGAGTATTAGATGGGGTCAATATATTCTTGGCTTCAATATGATGTGTTTTCAAAGTAGTATAGTATCACATCACATCTTCTGGAATTAATTATACAGATATTTAGCAGTTGATGCCAAAAATTACATTTTCGCTGGATGAGATATACATTGTGTTTACACCTATACTTTGAGAAGCAGAATAGAGTTATACCCCATAATGTTTACAATACCACATGAAAAAGCAGTGGATATATCCCGTGTGGTATTGCGTTGTATACTCAATGGTTTGTTGTATACTCAATGGTTTGATCATTGTTGATGATGTCATTGCATTGTTTGCTATTGTGACGTCATGCCCATGGTGACGTCACAACATTGTGACATCATCAGTTGAGCTGCTTTCTGTGCTCTGATTGGCTGAGACCACTGTTGAGTATTGATTATTTTAGTGAAGTTCAGCTTTCTTTGGAGTTACATAATGGGGTATAAATAAGACCAAATGGTTGTATGGTGGTATTTTGAGATGTACTCCCACTCGTGAAGATATCCTGAGTCCTCTGTACCCACTCGTGCTGACGCACTCGTGGGTACAGAGGACTCAGGATATCTTCAACT
Source organism: Platynereis dumerilii (assembly GCA_026936325.1). Lineage (NCBI taxonomy): Eukaryota > Metazoa > Annelida > Polychaeta > Phyllodocida > Nereididae > Platynereis > Platynereis dumerilii. The sequence continues at coordinate 38,182,826 of JAPTHN010000006.1, read as the reverse complement.
CGTGGAGTACATCTCAAAATACCACCATACCCATTTGGTCTTATTATAATCTTCTTGCAGATGGTACAGAAAGATGCCTAACATCCATAGCTTTAATTTTGTATGTAGTTTATAACAATAGTACAAGTATAAGTGCTTTAATTTTCTAATAATTAAGTTCAAAGAGAAAAAAATACACAAAAATGGCGTTTCTGTCATTTTGAGATGCCTATGTTTAAATGTGATTAAACTCGGAAGTTCATCCCTATATTTTCCTGTTATCTTCCAAGTTAATTTATTTAGGTTCTCAGGATTCCAAAAAGTATTGGTTCATTAAATTGTGGGGGGGGGGGGGGGGTTGGGGTGTACATGGACCAATTCTAGCCTGTGGCCTATCATATATTTATCACAGAAGCAGATTGGAATATCTGATTGAATCAGTTTTTAGGCACAATGGCTATAATGACATTGTTCATTGGTTGCCATAGCAACAAATACATTTTTATACTATAATCATTCCATTTGATTTTTTGTGTAATATTTCAACTAATAATGTGCTGAGTTTACCAACAATCCAGGGATCTGTGCTTTGATCAATGCCATTTTTTAATCTGACAAATTTTTCCTTAAGGCAAAAATTCAAAAGGCCCATTTCTAAGGTTGCCATGGTTTCAGCTGAAAATGAATTTATTAGAGTTATTTTTATCTGAGAAAATGATTTTATATCATATTCATGTTTCTGCACAATCAAGACACATTAGTTAGCCTAAAAAAGCAGAGTTATGTATTTTCTTGCTCAAATTGCAAAAAAAATTGCATTTTTCACTGTTACCATGGTAACAGTAAGAAATTTATGAATTTAATGTCTTAAAGGGCCACAATACCCCAGTTTTTTTATCAGTTGGGAGCCTCAAACATTATATTTATAGAAACACCAAAGTGGTCCTTTCAAATTTATTCCAAAAGGAACCATTTAAAATTAACTTTTAGTTTTCCTTTTTTGGCCATAATTTTGGCACACTAAAAAGCGACCCCTGTTGGAAGGCAAGTGGTTCAATGACATGAGACTGGGTTTTTAATAAACAAATACATGTGACTTGTTATGAGCTCTGGAGTTGATAGGCATAGCTGTGAAATATTTTAGAAATGACACCTTCAAAGAATCACAATGATGTAAAACTGTGATGAATTGTGATCTTCATTTCAATCATTTAGTGTTGCATCCAAAATGACACATTGAGTGTCTCAAGCTGAAATGAACAGTGACTGTCTTATACCAAAATTGACAAGGTCAAACCGAAAAAAAGGAGAAAATGATTAAGGGCATACATATATTTTTCATAATACATTAAAAAAAATCTGACTGAGATTTCAATCATCTCTTGCTCCTCAAAAAATATATCCTTTACAGAAAGCATAAAATCTATCTATCTATCTATCTATCTATCTATCTATCTATCTATCTATCTATCTATCTATCTATCTGTGTCTATATCTCTCCGTCTGTCTGTCTGTCTATGTACATGTTTCTATCTGGCAGCTGAATAACATTTCAGGACTCCACAAAATGCGATCTGGAATTGTCACATATGGAGCAAATTGACCACTGTCAAATTAACTCGCCCCACCCACCCCATAACTAGCCAATTGGCACACAAGAAACATAATGATTGACAGTTATGTTGATGGGGCTCTTCTGAAAATATTTTTCACAGCTTCAGTTTGTCTCAAATTCATTTCGGCACCTTTTTAACAGAATTCATTAATTCAATTCAGTGTATCACGGTCATGTTTTGTGGTCAAAATAACCAGTGCCTTGTGCTCTCAAGCCTCTCATTGTCCATACTAGATAGGAAGACCCACCTTGACAATGTAGTTGTCAAGGATGGGAGACAAAGCATAGGTTGAGAACCACACTTGCGACACAGAAGCGTGTCGCGGGTGTTTTGGGACTGATTACAGCCTAAATAAAGGTATGACTAGATGGCAAATGCTTTAAAACATATTGTGTGAAAATTTCAAAGCATTCCTGTACTTTAAAGCATCAAAATCGGCCAATTTTCGCTGATTTACCAGCTAAAATGCGCACATTCTAAGTTGGATATTTGCATAATTTGATAACTGTTGATTTGTTTGTTGTTCATGTTTAATGAATTTGCAAACCTCATACTAAACTGTGAAGTTTTGTACTTCACACATCTTGTACAAGTCGTTTTTATAATCCCTGTTGCTCACACACAACAAGAGTTTCATGGGTGGGCATTCATGCAATTCATATCTCCGAAGAATTGTGACTGATTTAAACCACTCTCAGACCCCTTTTTAAAAATCACAACAATTAGCTACTCAAGTCTCTTTCTCTGTATTGAAAGCACAAAAACTTAAAAGACAGGCTATGAACAAAGCTTTCTCCAAAATTTGATAATTAACGAAGTGTTCTCAAAATATAGACACACGTAGATAGATAGATAGATAGATAGATAGATTGATAGATTAATAGATAGATAGATTAATAGATAGATTAATAGATAGATTAATAGATAGATTAATAGATAGATAGATAGATAGATAGATAGATAGATAGATAGATAGATAGATAGATAAACGGTTCATCAAAAATAAAATATTTAAAAGATCACTTTCGAGTTTTGTCAGGGGCGGACTAGAGGCATTTCGGGCCCCTGGAAAAATAAGTCAGTGGCCCCAACATTCCAATTTTTGGCATTAGTTCATTTATGTCAAGATGGAGGGGCCCTTTCCGATACGGGGCCCTATCACATTGGAGTCTAGCCTTAGAGTTTGACTGCATCACTCAGTCACAAACTGTCACAAAGATAGACATTTTGGCTGTTTTCTCAATTTTTTGGCTTTTTTAAACTTATTTTTTATTTTTTGGCACTTTGAATGGGCCCCCCCCCCTGAGTGCTTGGGCTCGTGGCAACTGCCACTCTGCCACATAGTTTTGTGATAGTTTAGGCCACCTGCACATTGGAGTTGAGTCTGTGTATTTGTAGCTTTATTGCTTCATTTTGGTCTGAGCCAGCCAGCAAACCGTGAGTGCATGTACCCCTGTTATCAAAAGTTTCAAGTTTTGGCTTGTCCAAAAAAATGTTAAAAAGGTGCTTAAACTCCACTCAAATAATTTCTTATGTCATCCAATCAACCTAAACTGTGAAAATTAAACAAAAGGATTCCTCCGATGTCTACTAAATGTGATTGAGAAACAAAGTTTCTCCAGAAACCTGATGAAGTATGTCCCATCAGGTGGCTCCCCCGCATGGTGAAATTGGTCATATCCATTGGAAAAGCCACAGATTTTTCATGTCAGGGGTAGGCTCACTCGAAGGCTGATGGCTCATTCAGGAATAATGCCACTAAGCTACAATTACACACATTAACGGTTTACATGTATAATTATACAGGCCCATAATTCAGCCAACAGTCATAGAAAATACAAAAGGAATCTTTGAGATATTCAAGTTTATTTAAAGCGGACTTATTTTTGTTGAACTGTCAAGATCGACAGATAAATATAGACAGATGAATAGATAGATAGATAGATAGGTAGGCAGGTAGGTAGGTAGATAGGTAGATGGTGATAACCACACTGAAGGATGTTTTAAATTTCCATATATTTTTTTGCTAGTGATGATAACTACCGCAACGTCTGATTATTTTTAGTGTCAACCATAAGTTAAAAGGTTCTTCTTCTGCTTTCTTAAATCTTGCCCATTGAGTTTAAAACACCTCAGGTTTAACCAGATGAACTTTTAATATGTTGCTTTCTGTTTGCAGTTTGCTGTTTTATGTTTGCAGATTGTTGTTTTCTGTTTGTATTCTTGAGTGATTGTTTGTTATCATCACCTATTTCTTGTAATGATTTGCAGAGTGCTCAGCAATAGGAATGTCCTCAGTCTACGTTGCCTACAGCAACGTGAAGACTGTGACCTCGGTCTATGTCCATACTATTTGAGGAGGAGGGGGGGGGGGTCACCCTGCCTTACGTCACTGCACAGCTGACTGGACATGCTGAAGGACCAAAACAGTTGTGCCGAAATGTCAATTTCTTAATTTTTTCCTGAATTATGATGAAATGCAATTTTGGGAAATTTTAGCTGAGTGCACTCGCAAAACCTGATTCTTTCACCGGAATATATGTTTATTAAAAGTAGGATTTCGACGAGTGTGTGCCTTTAATAATTTTTGACATGTAGCAAGAATGGAATGTGATAGCACTTATTCTGAAAAAATTTTGTCATTATACCTAATATTGTGTACATGCAGCATTGCAGCACTTGTTGAAGTCTGTAATTCTCATAGAGTGCATCAGAAAATGGTTTCCATGGTAAAATTATCTGCAAATGGCCTGTTGTATTATTGTGTCAATGAAAAATTATGCCGACGACAATACAGTGCGGCAATAGGAGATGACCTTCATGACGCATTGAAATGTCTCCATGATTTCATTTTACTAAATAATGGATGATTGTGGCTTTACGTCCTGTATTTATGCACTTGGTAGGCTAAGTAGGACAGGAGGAGGGCACGGCAATGATGTAAAGGATGATTGAAACAGCCGTCCAACATAAGCCCAGGTAACCCGGCAAGAGCTGGATTCGAACCCTGGACCCAGCGATTGGCAGTCCAGCATGCTACCGCTGGACCAGCCCTCCCCCCCTCATCTTACAAAATAACATTAATGGATGAATGCAATGACAACTTATGATAATTTGCTCTATATATTCCGATTATAAGACTGGACAGTCTAATGGTATAATTTATCACACTTTATAGTGGTTACCATAGAAACAACAAAATTTATACTGTCTTTTGACTTAAGATAATGTGTGCATACATATATAACATTGTTCATGTTTTATCATAGATAAAATGGGGAACTGAGTATCCTGATGTGAAATCAAAGTTGTAATGGCTTTAAAAGGTACTTTTTGATGGTTGCCATGGTAACAACTTCATGTTATGATAAATCTGCTTATATCCCTTGCAATATAATTGTATTGATAAGTTGATGTCAGGTTGATTAAAATTCACATGATCAGGCAGATCTAAGGTCATACATTTTGTTTGTATGTGGAAAGGACAGCATATTTCAACTGTTGCCATGGTAACAACTAAAAACTGAATTTCTTAGTGTCAAGTTTTATCTGAGAAAATGATAGCATAATCATTTTTCATGTTTCTGATAATCAAGACAAATTAATTAGCCTGACAAAGCAGTGTTTTGTATTTTTTTGCTTAAATTGCAAAAAGTTGCGTTTTTCAATGGTTACCATGGTAACGGTAAGAAATTTATGAACTTAATGTCTGCATTTGAGTTGGTACAATTAAAATGTGCGTCAACGTATCATATTTGTATGCTACTGAACCAGGTCAGGGGCCTGAGAGTAAAATTTAGATATTTTACCGGATATGACTTTCATGTGTTTCTGTTGCCGTAGCAACATTAAATATAATGTCATCTTAATACATTTTTACATGTAGCAAGAATGGAATATGTTAGCACTTATTCTGAAAAATTTTGTCATTATACCTAATATTGTGTAAATGCAGCATTGCAGAACTTGTTGAAGTCAGTAATTTTCATAGAGTGCATCAGAAAATGGTTTCCATGGTAACAGATATATTTCATAACCATAAATTACATGTGCCATTTGAAGGCCCCAGGCCTTCTGAAGATTTGACCCAAAAATCAAGATGCTGTGATTATTGTGCAGTCCTCCACATGAAAAGAAAGATACCATTACTGTTTCCCAGAAATCTGTTGAAAATAGCACATCGTTGCCATGGTAACGCATTTATCTCAAAACCTATACCACAATAGGGAGCGTCTGAACACATAATACACAAGGTGGCGCCGCAAATAGGGGCTTCCTGCTACCATGATTGCAGCAGGAAAAACATGGTCACAATGGCCAAAATTGCTCTCCTGACCTTAATATTGGTCCTATTTCCCAAATTAAAAAGTTTTATTCAGTGGATCACATTCCCTAGCTGATGCAGTTATCAGATTGGTTTCTTTTCCATCACCTTTTTCAAGAATTAGCCTCTTTCGCTGAGCATGCCACATTTTGGCAGATTTTGCTGTCTTAAAAATCATTTTCTGAGTGTTGTCTCTACATAGGAAATTCATTTTGTTATTATAAGTTGCAAATATACAAGAGGAAAGATCAGTGATAACTTTTTTAATTATTATTTTTTCCTCAAAATACTGGATTGAATGACCCAAAAATAAGGTTTTCGACCATTTTTGGAGGATATTGTGATGTTCCGAGGTCAAAAGTCTGCTACAAAGTTTCAGGAAATAAATGTGAATAAAACTCATCATCGAGTACATTATTTTCTGATTCCAAAAATGTAAAAAAATTATTGTGGATGCAATAGTCACCGATTTATGACAAGATATGTTTTTAAACTTGTGTGTCAACTTTAGGAATCACAAATGACGTCACAAATCAAAATGCTGCAGATGCACATTTTGCTGTCATAAAAAATATTTTCTCAGTTATGGCTTGACATAAGAAATTAATTCTGATGTTAAGAGATGCATATCCACAAGAAGAAGGAAGAATGGTAAATTATATAAGGTTCAACTAATTTTTGCCTCAAAATACAGGATTGAGCGATCCAAAAATTAGGTTTTCGACCTATTTTTGACAACATTGTGATATTACGAGGTCTAAAATCTGCTTGAAAGTTTGAGAAAATTTTTTTTTCACAACTTATCATCAAGTGCATTAATTGCAGATTCCAAAAATGTTGAAAAAATAATTTTGGGTGCAATAGTAGCTGATTTATGACAAAATGCCTTTTTAACCATGCGTGTCAAGTGAATCAAACTCACGTGACATACTGCTATTTTCTTTGCTTATTGCAACTTTAGGCCATAGATCTGACCAACACGGGAGTGGACTGAACGATTGTAAAAATACCAAATTATTCTTCATTTTGATGATGGGTACATAAATAGCAATGTTGCATAGTTTTCAACTTTTTAGGGGTGCAATATAGGCCTAATGCCTTTGATTATTTAGGAGCCGACCAGATGATCTTTAGGGGTCGGGGCTATGGATTTTTGGTGAAAATAAAAGTTTGTTTCCCTCCTGACATAGAAAAAAACTGTTTGTCCAGCACATGAAAATAAAATAAAAGTTTTGTTTCCACCTGTACCTTGGGTACAATAATGTTAATATTGCTACAAAAGTTTGTCGCTCGTCCGCAAGCGAAAAAATTTTCGTCCATGCTTTGGGCACGAAAAAAAGTTTGTCCCTGGGATAAAATCCAGGGGCATCACTTTCATTTTAAAATGGTGGGGCAAATTGGGCTGAAGCCTTTAGCGAATAGTGTCCCAGAAAATCCTTAAAATTTTTCTCCACAGAACACTCATGCTTTGGTCAAAAAGTGGTGGGCAAATGCCCCACCTACACTGAAACAACTGATAAAATCCATAGCCCTCCCCCCCCCCACTATCCTCTCGTCGGCCCCTAAAATAAACACGACTTTGCATTTTTTGACAGCTGTGCTGTAACAATGCAGTCATAATCATGAAAGTTTTGTTTCAGATAGAGGCTCACTAGGTTGCTATGGTGTGTCAGAGCCTCACTCTCATATTAATGCAAAGCTGTTTCAAAGTAGATTCTGAAAAGTGATATTACCATTATTGGGCCTGAGCTACAACACCGCATGTTTTTAGTCTTTTATGAGGTTAAATTTAATACACAACGCAGTTTAAAAAAATAATGCTTTCTTGCCATTTTGGTGAAATGAATCAATTCTTTCTTGACAAGTCTCTAAATAATTTCTGAACGTGTAGTGTATTGTTTGAGTCTGAAATTATATTTCAGGAGATAGATTATGGAAGTATTTCCCCGATATTGTCACCTTTGACCGGTATTTTCACTCGATTATTCAGGTCTCCGAGTTTCTGGTGACAATATCAGGCAAATACTGCCAAGCCTTGGGATAACCTAAAACAGTATACTATTAGCAGGTGGTGCTGTGCAAGAACTGTTATATGATCATTAATTTTTGTTCTAAAAGTAAAAAATGCCTGGAAATGTGACGTCAACTTTGTGTTTCTTTTTGCCCACTTGTTCAAATGTATTTCGTAATAAATCAACAACTATTGCACTCACAACATTTTTGTTCATACTTTTGGAATCTGCATAATAATAATTATGATATACTTGATGATCAGTCAGGGAAATTACCAGCATGTGAGGACAATTGCAATTCCAGCCAAGTCCTGGCCCTGACAGGATGATTGAGTGTGTGGGGTTGATCAGTTGGGTCTCAGAAGAAAGTCTGATCTCTTTGCAGCCATCCTCACCACAAAGCAGCATGTCAGTTGCCAGACTTAATTCTATCCAATTTCACGAAATACTGCAAAGTCATCAGCAGCTGATGACAATTTCCTAATTTCTCTGGAGCCTTCGGGTTCTTTTCCTCATTATGTAATGGATAGGTCTGCCAAAATTCATAGAGTTAGTTGACACTGTGATACAACTTTATACCAAGTTGGGAAGTGATAGTTGCAGTAGTTCTTTTTAAATAGCCAGTCAAAGATGATTTTGAGCACTGCCAAAGTCATGGCTAGGCCATGACACTGTGAGAGTGTCATGGGAGGGTGATGACAGTACTAGGGTGATTGTCATGTGGGGCTGAGGACATTGATTGTCATCAGCTGGTGATAATTTCCCTGACTGATGAGGGGTTTGGTTTTAAAAAAAATTCTCTCTACAGCAGACTTTAAGCCTCTGAACACACAATGTCACTGAAAAATGGACAAAAATAGGTCGAAAACCTGATTTTTGGGTCGCTCAATCCAGTATTTTGAAGCAAACAATCATTTATCCAATATAATTTACCATTGATCCTTCTTCTGGTGGATATACAACTTTTAACACCAGAATTAATTTCCTATGTTCAGCTGTAACTAAGAAAAATTTTTTATGACAGCAAAATGAGCATCTACAGTACTTTGATTTGTGACGTCATTTGTGATTCCTTTGACACACAAGTTTAAAAACATATCTTGTCATAAATCGGTGACTATTGCATCCATAATAATTTTTTTTACATTTTTGGAATCAGAAAATAAAGTACTTGATGACGAGTTTCATTCACATTTATTTTCTGAAACTTTGTAGCAGACTTTTGACCTCAGAACATCACAATATCCTCCAAAAATGGTCGAAAACCCATTTTTGGGTCATTCAATCCAGTATTTTGAAGAAAAAATAATAATTAAAAAATATAAAAGATATCACTAATCTTTCCTCTTGTAAATTTGCAACTTTTAATAACAAAATGAATTTCCTATGTTGAGACATCACTCAGAAAATGATTTTTAAGACAGCAAAATCTGCCAAAATGTGGCATCCTCAGCGAAAGAGGCTAATTCTTGAAAAAGGTGATGGAAAAGAAACCAATCTGATAACTGCATCAGCTAGGGAATGTGATCCACTGAATAGAACTTTTTTAATTTGGGAAATAGGACCAATATTAAGGTCAGGAGAGCAATTTTGGCCGTTCTGACCATGCTATTCCTACTGCAATCATGGTAGCAGGGAGCCCCTATTTGCGGCCCCACCTGGTGCATTGTAACTTCGGCGAACACTCCCTATTTGATAGTACAACAACCTGAATTTCGACGGCCAAGTTCCTGGCTACAAAACGGTACCAAATTCGTGATGTTGTCCGACGGGCCCTACGAATCTCCTTAAATATTGCACTTTTTTGGACCTGGCTCCCCAACTAATTATATCAGAAGAAAATATGGGAGAAAAAAAAAAGTTAGAAAATAATCTTATTATTTTGTGACAAAGATTTCGCCATTTCCATAATTTCTCAAGCTTTACCTTTTTCCAACAAGACAGAGGATACAAATGCAGTCCTATATACACATAATAGACGCCTTGCAGGCGGCGTGTTAGACACACTCTTGTTCTATTGCATAATTGAACTCACATAAACCTATTGTGTTCTTTAGAGGTGCCAACAATACATATTATTCGTATTTGCATAGGAGCTTTTACACGGCAATGTAATTGCTGGCAAACACATCTAAAGAAAAACAAATATCCCAGACGCTCTAAGTATTGTAAAACAGTTTTATTCATTCGCTGAATAGTATAAAAAAATGCTCAGAGCCACGTTTACACAAAAGCTCTAATTGTGTTACGTATCTGTTCATCATTTCACAAATGCAGCCCTGTTCTCATATGAACAACAAATAGGAGAAAGCTTGGGCCAAAGCGCCATAGACACAAATGTGCCAGGCTTGCAACACATCCACTAGGTGCGCTGTTATAACAAAACAACCCAAGTCAGGGTCACTGAGTAACAATATCATGAGCTGTTGTGTGAATTAATTCACACAACAGCGAGTGATATTGTACGAAGTGCCCTGACGCGTGGTTGTTTTGTTTTTATCACCTGGCTTTACCTAAAATTTTCAGTTGTAAAGAGGGACTATTTTCTGCCATTACAAAAATGTGACGTCACCATCACTGGGGCCAAACGGATGGGGCAACTGCAGTTTCCCCATCTTTCAATATGGCGGAGGCAAATCCAGCTGAGCTGAATCACGTTGATTTAAGTATTTTCAAACATAATAATGACTGGGAAAGTGAATGGGAATGTTCTGTTTGCTAAATAACCCGGACCAGTGTCCTGAACTGACTAGAAAAATGTCTTTTATATCGTAAATCAGCAGTGTTCAATTTCGGCGGGATGGGGAAACTCATTCCCGGGGATGGGGAAACTCACATTTGAATTATTAGAAAGATGGGGAAACTGAAGCAAGCTAAGGTTATTTAATGCTACTTTACCCCAAATGTCAGCTTTCTATAGGAAACTGCTGTGCCATATCCTCACGAAAAATAATGCAGGAAGCTAAATAAAATAAAATAGGCCTAATTAAATTTTGGTTTGGTACCTCGGTTTGACAGGCAAGACAAATAATAATTAATTATCTTCTTTCGCTTAATTTAATCGCTTTAATAAATTCAGAAGTTTGTAGTTGCATACAATATTTTGAAGTGGACAAGCTTTGAAACAGCCTAAGTTTTATTTTGCGTGCTGGGCTACCAACTGTTGGGTCCAGGGTTTGAATCAAGGCTTATTCAGCTCTTCCCAGGTCATCTGGGCCTATGTTGGATGGCTGTTTCAATCATACTTCACCTCATTGCCGTATCCTCCTTTTGTCCCAGGGCCTAAATAGCCTACCAAGTGGGGGAGACCGGGGTAAGTTGTGCCACGGGGCAAGTTATGCCGCCCAAGACTGACATTCTTGTTTCTCAGTCACTTAGTCTTGGTAACAAGATAATGTCCCTGTGATAGGTTTGAGTTAGAAGGTATATAGAACTTTCATGTTGTTAGATTTAATCTTGCATTTTTGGTTTATTTTTAACAACCAGTTTTCTCCAGAAAATCAATTTGGGGTAAGTTGTGTCATTTGGATTGGGGTGAGTTGCGCCCATGGTATGACATAGGATGATGATCATTGATCAATGTGAAGAAACAGGTGAAATACAGTTTTTTTGTATAAACTAAGTGAAACAGCTTACCCCATCAATTAGCACAACTTCCCCCGGCACCAGGGGTGCCAGAAGGATATGCGGGCGGCAGGGGCAGGCGGACGAAAAAAGGGCAAATCATATTCACGCGACAAAATTTCAAGGGCGTCAATGATAATTCTGAATATATACTAAGCAATTTGTGCCTAAATTTAGTAAAATAGGGCTAAATAATGTTCTTTTTCTAAGATCAAAAGGGCACACCTTGCCCCCCTGCCCCCCTGGACAAGGGCAGGAGGGGCAATTGCCCCCGTTCTGGCACCCCTGCCCGGCACTGAGGTAAGTTGTGCTAATTGACCTAATCTTTTTTAAATGCCTACCATGATCTTCCCAATGGTCTGGTTGCCCTGAAACTTGCCTCAATTCTGGTCAAGGTATAAAATTTTGACATCTGATTTTCAGAAATTCAGATAACATGATTAAGCTTTGGTTTTTAAGAAAATCACCCTGAAGCAAAAAATGGTACAACTTACCCCCAGTCTCCCCTACATAAATACAGGATGTAAAGCCCCAATCATCCAACCATCCACCCAGCAAACTACAATTAGATGGGGAGTAATCCTACAGATTTCGAGTTTATGAATTTCGAAAAAAAAAGTTTTCCTTAAATAATTCTAATGCAGTGACCTCTCAAAATCAGCTGTCAATTATTTTACCAATATTATCTAATAACAGGTTGGTTAAGGACAAACACATTTGATAGCAAGAGTGCAAATTAATTTGGTTGTTATCAAGCAAGTGCGATGCACGTAAATTAAGCCGATCCATATTAGGTCCAATATATCAGATGCCAACATATAATTTTTTGACAGCTTTTGACTCAGTGACTCACAAAGTTACTTCTATCATCTCTGATGCAATTTTATCAACTCTGCTACGCAAGAAACAAGCAAAGTAAATCAACCAATTTATCAGTTGCCCCATCTCATGAAATAAGTTTCCCCATCTTTTCAAAGTTGGAAAACAGAGTTTCCCCATCCCGCCGATTCCACAACCCTTCAAATTAAAGAAATTGACAAGAAATAAACAACATCTTGCACTGCAGTATGATACAGCAACAGATTATAGCCTATATACAACTATTTTTGAGAGAATTTAAAGGCATTTAATAAGAAAACGATGCAGAATTGCTATTCCTTGATTTGCATCCTCCATATTGAAAGATGGGGAAACTGCAGTTGCCCCATCCGTTTGGCCCCAGTGACCATGGAGCAACAATGGACATGACGTCACAATCCCATTATTCTGGCCCTTGTTTGGTTTGTGACATCAGGCAGCTGAAATGCTGGTGATGTCATAACCATTGTTAAAAAATATCGCCCTTGAAGGGTGGTATTTTTTACAATATCATAGGCCCTGATATTTTGACTGTAAACAGTGATATTCACAGCCAACCAGGTGATAAATTATAAAATACGGCATGATATGAGTGCAATATGAAAATTTATTTGCATGAGGAAATTCATATTGAACGAGGGCGCAGCCCGAGTTCAATATGAATTTACGAGTGCAAATAAATTGCATGATAATAAGTGCCGTATTTATTTTATTTCATGATCAGTATGCTTCCAATACAATACATAATGTTCAATTCTGAAAAAAAATTTTGGAAAAAAAAAATTTTTGGGTTTTTTAATTTTTATAAAAACTCATATTGCACTCTAACCACGCAATATGAAAAAAATCTGGGAAAAAAAGTGCAAAAATTTTTTTTTGGAAAAAATCTCATATTGCACCCGAACCATGAAATATGAGTTTTTGTGATGTTGTCATGTGACTGATCTTGGCCAATCAGCATCGCTCTAGCAAGCGGTCATGTAATAATATTTGTTTATGCATAGTGCCATGAGGTTAATTTCCTCCAGATGTGTAATAATGTTCTGTGACTCTAGTCTTAGTATTCCTGAATATCTTATCTAAATTACCTTGTGGCAATGTGGCAGGGTTGAGATACAAGCCTTTAAAGAGACTGGCGACTCCAGGATATTATAACATGAAAGACGGTCGTCATTGAAGGCAGACGGCAAAATCATAATTAGGCCTCATATACTTTGTATTGCTAAACACATAATGGTGACTTTTACCCATGGATATCAATTACAGATAAATAAAAATAATGGCACAAGTGTAAGGTAAATGTTGTAAAAAGTGGTTTACAAGCTTACTTTGTCAGTGATATGCGCAAATTATTTTGAGACAATATAGGGACCGGTGGACCACATAACCAGGGCCCTCTGTCCCCCCCCCCGCTCTCTCCTATGTGCAAGCGATGCAGCCCAAACCACAACAAACATATATCATCGATCTCATTGTCTTCCTGCATACTTTCAAATACATGATTTATGTTGGCTCCAAGATGAATAAGTGGACATTTACAGGTTATATCATGGGCTTTATGGCATTAGAAGTACATGTAATAAATGATATAGTCAATATCGATCTGTCAATTGCGAAACGGAAAAATGTAAAAACAATTACTTCTATTTTAAACAGTTTTAAAAAATCATCATGGTTTTTGCCATGAAATTGAGTTTAAGATAATCAGTAACTTCTACAGGATTAATTTTTTTTAAATCTGGTTCTATGGCACCATGGTCGGCATGTTCGTCACTTGTCCATTTTTATCAGTGTGTGTGCGACTTCAAACTCTGCTCCGCTCGTGTCCAGAGTTTATCACTACGACTATCGGTAGTATGATCGCTGTTTAATAAAAGCACCTGTAGGCAAAATGTTTTGAATGGGTGTGATATATATAAATTCAGTCTATATGTAGTTTATAACTCCTATTTCCACAAAAGGTGCAATGAAGGGCAGTCTGCTGATTGGGCTATCCCTTGCAAAAAAGTAAAACAGTATTCTGACAATAATTTATCTTCTGACAAGAAAAATTTTATGAATCATTAAAAAATCAGAAGGCAGACATTAAAATCGGAATATAAATCAGGTGCCCGCTGATGCATGAAAGCTCAAATTTCATCAGCAACCAGTATAATTCTGTTGTTCATTCGATAATTAATGAAGTAAAGTACTAAATGTTACTTGTGCGGAATGCGGAACATTGTCACAATTTTATACATCAATATTTGTCGCGAATCGTAAATTAATGGAAATAACAGCACATACTTGACGGCTTGGAGTTCAACATCAATTAGGCCTCCGAATCAGAAATGAGGTGACTATTGTGACGTGTGTTGAATAATGACACCATTTTATCAATAAATGAGGGATGATGAGTCGATGACATTTCCATACATTTAGCTAACAATGGCATTTCTATGCACTACTGTCATACAATGGCTCTAATTGCATGATCATTAACATATTTAACACATTTTATCTGAACTTTTACTCCACCTCATATAGGGAGGAAGGTAGGTTAGGTGGTAAAATGCTGGGCTGCAAATCACTGGGTCCCGGTTTCGAATCTATTTCACCAGGGCCAATGTTGGACAGCTGTTTCAATCATCCTTTGCCACATTACCATGTCCTCCTGATGTCCTAACTAGCCTACCAAGTGCATAAATACAGGACATAACGCCCCAACCATGCATCCATCTCCATCTCATATTGCTACATTGTGTAAAAAAGGAATTTATCATCCTTCCATAACAGCGAAACACTTTGTTTTTCAATCAGTTTATTCAGAGTGAGGAAGACAGACTAGAGCGCCTCTAGTGGGCTGTACAGAACTAAAGTGTGTATTGACTTTAGGTAAACGAAATGGGAGTAATTAATTAATTATTACACATCCTCCCTTGTATAGAAAATGTTTACTTTACTCATATTAAACTTTACTTTAAAACTCAGAAGTTTAAAATTCTTAAAACATCCAGACTAGTTAAATTAACTTTACTGTTGACACAATATCTAATAAGTCAAAATTGTCTTTATATTAACAATTATCATTTATGACAAATTATGTATATAAATTAAGTATTACATTTAAAATTGACTTTAAAAGTATACTAGTCTTATAAAATACCCACTAGATTATTAATCATAAAACAATCTGATAAAAATAAAGATTTTTAATTTTTAAAACGTCTTCCACATCACATATCAATCAAAAATATACAACAAATATCACATGAAACACAGGATAAACATAAAATACATATAAACACAAATTAAAAAGTTCATTTCTAAAATAACTACTGAAATAATACTGATATCATTAAAGAGTCACTTTCTCATAATAGCATTTTATAGTGTTTCATAGTGGTCGAGCGGTTAATTTAATCAAAGGCAAATTGGCGCACTGAAAATAACATGATTAAAGAGTCACTATCTCATCAAGAGTCACTATCTCAACAAAACAAATCACAATCATGTTGCATAACTTTCGAAGTGAGCTGGCTTTCTTCGACTTCTTGTAGATCTGCGAACAGTATCTTGCTTTGTCACATTTGGGGGGCTTTTGTGACAAGATCTGGGGCTTTAGCCATGTAAGGGACAGGGGTCATGGCTGGGGTCATGACTGGAGTCACACGTTTTGTAGCACTCTCCAAATTTGGGACTAATCTGAGATGCACTCGGTTTCTTCTCACACAACGCTTTCCATCATGGGTACGAACTTCGTACGATCGCTTGCCTTTTATTCCCACAACTGTTCCTGACACCCAAATTCTGTCGCCGATCTTATTTGGCTTGATGCGAACTTTATCACCAACTTTCAACTTTGTCAGATCCTTCGCATTCTTGTTGTAGTGTGATTCTTGCTGCTGCTGTCTCTTCTTGATCTTCGCACGCAACTTTGACTTGCTGACGAGTTGGAATTCTAACATCCGATCTTTAACTGGAAGAAGAGTACGAGTTCTTCTGCTGAACACTCTCTGAGCAGGACTTAAATCGATTCCATGTTGAGGAGTGTTCCTCAAGTTCAGCAATGCGAGAAACGGGTCTTGACTTTTCACAACTTTCTTAGCAGCTTTTACGGCTGATTCTGCTTTGCCGTTTGACTTCGGATAATGCGGAGAACTTCTGACATGCTCAATTTTCCAACTTGAGACAAATTTAGCAAATAGATCACTAGTAAATTGGGGACCACAGTCACTCACAATTGTATCAGGAATGCCGTATCTAGCAAAATGCGATTTCAACTTGTTCACCACTGTTCTTGCACTTGTCTGATAAAGTCTGTCGATTTCAAAGAAATTTGACAAGTAGCAAACAGTCACCAAATAATTTTTATCACCAATCGAGAAGAGATCGACTCCTACTTTCTGCCATGATCTGTCTGGGACACTGTGCGGTTGCAGGGTTTCCTTCTGCTGTTGCTGTCCATTCTCCTGACAGATTTCGCACTTTGACACATGAAGCGAAATGTCCGTTGACATGCCGGGCCAATAGAAATATTCACGAGCATGACGAAGACATCCGTCTGCAGCTTGATGACCAACATGCAACAGTTCTAAAATGTGTTTTTTCATCTGTTGAGGCACAACTATCTTACTGCCTTTCATAACGATGTCATTTTCCACAGCGAGTTGATCTTTGACACTTCCAAATAATCCAATATCACACTTAACACCATCCAATATGACTTGTTTCACTTTGCACAATAACTTGTCTTTCAAAGTAGCTTCACGAATGTCATTCAAATGAGCATCACTGATCACTGCATGAGTTGCATGAATACACACATCCATGTCATTCGTAAGGTCTTTGGAATGCGGAATAGAAGCTCGACTAAGCGTACCAGCTAACATCATCTTCTCGCCTTTCAAGTATTGCACAGTCACATCATAAGCTAATGCTCTCAAAAGCATAAGTTGTAGGCGTTTTGGTGCTTGGTCTAAGGGCTTCTTGGTGATGGTTTCCAAGGGTTTGTGATCACTTTGCACTGTGACGGGACGACCGTAAGTATACTTTTCCAATGCAAACACAATAGCTAACATTTCTTTCTCCATTACTGAGTAATGGGTTTCAGTGTCCGTAAGCGTGCAGCTTACATATGCGATGGGGCAGCCATCTTGATGCATCACAGCTCCGAGTCATTTTGCTGACGCATCACACTGGATCATAAGGGTTTTTTCTGATCGTAATACTTGAGGACAGACGCATTTGTGACGAGATCTTTGATAATGCAGAGTTTTATCATGCTCACTGTTCCATTCGAAATCAGTGTCCTTGCGGGTGAGCATAAGTAAGGGTTGCATCACTGTAGACAGTTTGGGAAGAAATCTAGATAAATACGCCACCATTCCCTTGAGCCTCTCCACGGCTTCTCTATCCTCAGGTGTAGGCATTTCACAGATAGCACGAATTTTCTCAGGATCTGGTTTTAAACCACTTGAAGAGATAATATGTCCAAGAAATTTCACTTCAGGGACACGAAATTGACATTTTTTATTGTTCAGCTTAATCCCAACTTTCGCACATCTCTGCAACAGAGCATCAATCTTCGCAGCATGATCTTTCTCACAGGTTCCAGCGACAATAATGTCATCGGCAATACACCAGGTGCCCTCCAGGCCTTCCAATGCCTGACATAGTCTTTTCTGAAAGATTTCACTGCTGACGTTTAATCCAAAGGGTAAACGAATCCAACGATACCGACCAACAGGAGTTGCGAACGTCGTGAGAAGGGACGATTCCTCATCAAGTTCAAGGTGTAGATAGCCTTGCTTTAGATCAAAAACAGAGAAGAGTTTTGATCCAGACATTTCAGCCAGAATAGAGTCAAGAACAGGAAGCTTATAGTGTTCTCTTTTTAACACATCATTCAACGAACGGGGGTCGAGACAAATTCTGACGGAGCCATCTTTTTTGTCTACTACAGCCATTTGATTCACCCAATCAGTAGGTTGATCCACCTTCGCAATGATTCCTTCGCTTTCCATTCTTTGAAGTTCGGCTTTCACGGCTTCTTTTCTTGCTTCTGGAACGTTACGAGCTTGCTTGACACTAGGTTGCGCATTAGGGTGCATCAAATGCCCCTCATATTTTCCAATCACAACCAAATATGGTTTAAAAGGTTCCTTTTGACTATTAGAAAATTCATACACATTTTCAGAAAGTTTGAGATAGCCCTAGGGGTACCACAAAGAGGCTGAAATAAACCAACAGAATGACATATCTCTAAATCGCGGTATTGAATATTTTATACAATAACGGCTGTATCATAATAATTTTATCATATCTGAATTCCTCTCAGAAAGAGCTTTCAAATGAGTACCCGTATTGCATATATTGTGTTATTTAAAGTGAACACGAAACCACAAGAGTATGGGACATGATTTATTTCGAAAAGCCAATGAATTATTTTTTGCCTGAATGTTGCTTTCCGCCCGAATTTTTCAGACATTCACCTACTTGTCCTTCCAGAATATCTGGCATTCAATTTATCCAATTCTGCAATATTTTTACAGATCCAGTACCTCTCCCCATGCCTCCTTTATAACAGCACTAAAATTTCGAAATGATGACATTTTACGAGCCAGAAATGATTAATTAATGTTTCTGAAATCAATATAACTAAAAAATCATTACAAAAAAAGTCTTTCTTTGGAGATCATGTTGAAAAAAATTGTTTAGAAATTGCAGATTCAAAGATAAGTGAATTTTAATGCGATGCAATTTTAGATTAAGCATTTCTTTACATATCTCATACTATCAGTACTAATTTCAATGTTTTTCTTACATTATAATGTTAGATATTTTCTAGAATTTCTATTAAATATGACTGAGCCAAGAAATTAGTCTGTCATTGATATAAAATGTCATGACAATGTTTCTGCCAAATATTGATATTAAAACGTAATAATAGTTAATTATGACGATGAATTTATAAGATAACCCATTGATGTTGCCATTCATTTGAAAGGTCTTTTTATGCTGATTTCAAAAATAAAAACCACATGTTTCTGCACAGAAATTTGAAAAAGTTATGGAGAACCGCGGATCGGCGGTACCTAATTTATGTGCTGGGAAAGATGGCCAATGTGGTACCCCTAGCCATAGTACGATTTCACTTAAACTTCTCAGAAGTGTCATTCCAATCAAAAGGCACAACTTCATTCATGTTTGATTATATTTTGAGAGAAAAAGGGCGTTTGATGCGCCCTATTGCGCATAATCCTTGAGAGTCAAATGCACCTTGTTAGCAGATAAACTTCCTAGGCCATCACTGAATACAGACTTGTGAGAACGAACGAGATCACTCAATGATGCATCAACTGGAGTAGAATTGACAGACGAAACGAAGTTGTCATAATTGACAGTTATTAAGTTCATGAGCTCAGCAGCCTGACGACTTAACAATGGAGTCAGAGATTCATTGTCAATCACAACATAACTAATGTTCCACTTTTTTCCAGTTTTGGCATTTCTCACTTTTATCTTACAGTGACCAAGGGCTTCGATCTTCGAATTGTCATACAAACGCAGAGTAACAGGTTCCTTGTTGATAGCTCTTTCACCAACGTACGAAGCAGGAATAATACACGCCGTAGCACCAGGATCAATTTGATGTACCACTTCCTTGTCGTCGATAATCATCTTCGCATACAAAGGTTTGGTCTTGTCATTAACAGCAGAAACTTCAATGACAGTGTTGATGGAGCCTTCAGTACCATCAGAACTTTCAGAATCAGAGTCATCATAATACACTGCATGGACTTTTGTTTTCTTTGACTTGACGAACTTGCGTTTCTTCTTTGGACACATATGCACATCGATGCAAAATGGTTTTCGCCATTGCAGACAGCACACGATTTTCCCCACGCTGGGCAGAGAGCCTTCTTGAAAGCATGGTTACCACCACAAAACTTGCAGATTTTTTTAGAGTCATTTTTGCCATATTTTTCATGTGACTGAGATGGCTTGGAAAATTTCTTCTTGTGAAACTTGCTATGCGCACCAACCTTGTTGACCTCTTCAGAACTAGCAACAGGGTCATTCGTAGCAATTTTAAGATTTTCCTCAGTAAGTTCCATAGCTCGACACATGTTGATGACTGACTTTAAATCCACTTTGTCTTGAGCAATCAATTTTTCTCTAACCTCTTGGGATTTGTGTCCATCGATAATTCTATCCATAATCATTGTGTCATTCATACATTTGCAAAATCCACATGATTTAGACAACTGTCTAAGTTCATTCAAGAATTGTTCAAAGTCTCACTTTGTAACTGTTTTCGTCTGTTAAACTTCATCCTCTCTATGAAATCTCTTGAAGCACCCACAAAATATTCATCATATTTTTGTAAGATAATATCAGGGTCATCACAGTCAGTTTCATTTTCAAACGAAAATCCTTCAAATGCTTCAACACCATCAGGTCCAATAGTGTGTAACAGAAGTGCAGCAATAAACGACTTGTCCTGACTATTCATTCCAGAGAGAAGTAAATACCTGTTCCAGGAACGTTTCCAGCTTTGCCATAAAGTCTTTGCATTAGGGTCTTTAGCTTTGAGATGTCCTGGTGGACTGATATTCTTCAGGAAAAAACGATTTTCAGTGTTGTCACCTCCATCTTGGCTTCCAGAACCTCCCTGGCCAGAATTACCAGAGTTGTTGTGTCCTCCTCGAGGCATTTTTTCGGCTTTCAAGTGTGGATTGAAATGTCCAGATACCAGCAGAACAGTTCACAGTACTTTCTACAACATTTTGCAGAAGTTTTCCAGCAGTAATCCACTTTTTTCAGCACGAATTATCCCAGCTTGCCACCATGTTGTTCAATCAGTTTATTCAGAGTGAGGAAGACAGACTAGAGCGCCTCTAGTGGGCTGTACAGAACTAAAGTGTGTATTGACTTTAGGTAAACGAAATGGGAGTAATTAGACTAGCAGGAGGCTAGTCTATAGAGACACTAGAAGTTGTCAGGATCCTGTTGCCACACTCAATGTTTGTACGTACACGCTTGTTGTCTGCTAACTCATCATCACATGAGCTCAAGTAGCAGCTGCAATCGTCGTATTTCCACATTGCCTACCTGTCAGTCAAGTGAACTAAACCTTGATAATGCAACATGCCACATTCTCAAACAATTATTATACTTAGATCCTTATTAAATTGCTGTATTTAACTTGCAAATGCTCAAATCACCATGCACTTTGCCAATAGTTCATTGTGTATCCACTAGATGGAGATTGACAGTGTTGCATTTCAATTACACTAGTGGCATCTTGGGCCAATATGGCTACTCTTCTCATGCTGTTGCACAGAACTTTTTCAATCAAGCTATTTATTGTCATTAAACAGTCAGGAAAGACACAGAAGTCCATTGCAATGCTATTAAAGTTTTGTTTAGGGAAAAATCTACACTTCTGGTAAGTTTTTAACAAAGCAACTCATTCGTTTTTCATAAATTTCATTCCCATTTCTTAATGGGTGATAATATGACTGTTTCTATGTTAATTTTCTATTGACAAACATACATTTCCAATCAATGATGACCATATCAATGATTACCATCAATGATGGCAGTCTATTCTGGCAATCAAGTGTAAGCTACCTGTTGATTGGCTTTGTTCTTCTTCTTCCATTTCTTGCCTTTTAATTACACTTCTCATTGGGTGATAATTATTTCATTAATTACACATATCAATATCACTATTTCTCACTGAATTTACTTGGAAAGTATAACAAATTTTCAATCAATGCTGCCTATCACTCATGACATTTAGGCCACATAATGCTGTTAACCTGTTGAGGCCCTTTTGCCGTCTTTCCCATGTTACTTTGCCTTCACATAGGAGGCAATGGCCCAAAAGCACCTCCCTAAATATGCCACGCCCTGCTAGTCTTGCAAATTTTAATTTGCCTTCATCTAGTTAATTAATTATTACAACACACTTTGATATAGAATTAAAGTCATAGTGCAACAACGTGGCAGCACTGTACATGTTGTACATGACTTCCTGTTTGATCAAAACATTGGCTTGGAGAAAGCACATGTTTCAGAAAAAGTCAATTCATATAAAATCAGATTGCTGTCAGCTGTACAAAACACATAGAACTGGTAAATTTAGTCACTGTGGAAAAAGCATATGCAAAGTGTAACCTTGAAACATCTTTGATATTTGATTAACAGCCTTCAAAGCTTCAATGTGAGTAGGCAAAAAATTCTGTGTTGACATGGCCATAGGAGAATTTATATCTTACCTTTTCTTATGAATCTGTATCCTACAATTTGTCCTGTCAGCAATTCCAAATAATAGATACCCCATGCAATATAAATATAGTCCATGAACAATTCCATGTGGATAAATGGATGCACAAATGCTCAAATCAGAACTTCTTTGGCAAAAATTCCCTGGCTCTGTGAGCCTCTGATACATTTTCTTATGCTCTGACAATGTTTAAAGGGGCCCTGTTACAAAATAGTAAGCTGGATTATCTTGTTTAGCAGACTCAGACTCAAGACTCAAGATATTTTATTTCTTTCTGAAACGTTATGTTACAGTAAAGAGGGAGGACATCTCTAAGACAAGTAATTATCGCTGGCGAGATGCCTCCCCTAAAAAAAAAAAAAATTAAAAGATCATATCATCATCTCAGAGAGATCCATTAAAGAAATAAAATAAACAATAGCGTACAGAAAATCAAAGCAACAATGGTACAATGAGTGCATATTGGGTGAAGAACCAAATATATATTATATATTATATATTATATAATATGATGAGAACAAAATTATGAGGACATTAGGATAAGAGCAAAATTTCAGAAAAGGTAATTGCACATTTGGAGGAGTATGTAAGTCCAAAGAATCTGAGAATATTTCATAAAATAAAATTTGATGAGAATCACATGTCAACAGATTCTGAACTTATTTTTATATCCTTGTAGAATTTGCAATGCGCAATTTGCACTTTAAGAAGCAGCTCAGAGACCGAAATTCCTTTGTAACATGGCATTAACTAGGTATTCAGACATATATAGCATAATGGGATATTACACAAGTTTTCATAGTTCAGAATAATTTGAAATTTGATGTATTTTGCAAACCCTGTAAACTGTGAGTATGTATCTTATCTTTGAAATTCATCGGAGCATTATTTATGATAGTAGGTAATCTAAAACGAATACTATTTTTGACAAAATCATGCTTCTGCTGGGGTATTCGGAAAGCATATGCATGCCTGGTGTTGTAATTATGCATGTCAACGTTTCTAGTGAAGACAGAAGTTAGGAATATTTTCGGCAACGTTCGATTTTCAAGCCTATATACGAATTTATACTCATTCAACTGCAGAATATCAGTAACTTTCAGTAATCTAAGAGACTTGAAAATAGGTTCCGTGTGGGCATTAAATTTTGCATTCATTACAATTCTGACAGAACGTTTTTGTACTTTCCCAAGTCTCTCAGCATGGCTGCCCCAGACAAGTATTCCATAATTCAAATATGGTAGGACCAACGAGTTATACAGTAATAACAAGATATTCTGAGGAAGAAAATTCTTAAGTTTATTCATTATTCCATTAGTCTTTGCAATTTTCTTGGCTATATGATTTGTATGAGGTTTCCAATTGAGACTTGAGTCAAAAATAATGCCTAAATAATTAAACTCTTCCACAAATTCTATTGGTTTATTCTCTATGTTCAGAATAGGTGTTCTAATTTTTCTCTGTTTTGTGTGAAATATCATTGCTTTGGTTTTGCTCGCATTCAAGGATAACTTATTTAACTTAAACCAGGTGTTAATTTTTCTAATTCTTCATTAATTGCACTATCCAAAGAATGTCCACTAACGTCAAAAGCTTCCAGCGAAGTGTATAATGCCGTATCATCTGCATAAACTACCGGTTTAAATTGGTCACAAGTATATACAAGATCGTTCAGATATATGATAAATAGCAAAGGTCCAAGAATAGACCCCTGCGGAACCCCAGTATCTATTGATAATAGATCAGATGATGTATCGTCATATAGAACCAGCTGTTTTCTATTACTAAGATAGCATTGTTTGGCATTGACTGTTTGTCGTAATCACCTGTTTCGAACCTCAGTTCAGTGGAGTGCAACAATGTTTCTCTGAATTCCATATGTGTGGTTGTTGGACCATGTAAAGTGGACTGTGGCACTGTCAGAATGGCACCTCGTGACCCCTGATAGCCGATGAAGTGTCATCTTCTTTACTTTCAACATGGGAAACATGGAGGCTGTTTGATTAGTCATGATCAAGAGTAAGCCATTTGACTTCTCATAACAAATTTTAGAGTAAAAATCAGATGCATTATCCTTCTGTTTGGCTGTCACCAACAAGTGGGATGAGTGTCCTTCAATCAAATCAACACTGAAAGTATTGGGTTTGATCATGACAAATCATCAGCATGATGACACACGAAGTGCCATTTTCACAGTGTCACAGTCCACTTTAATTCTATATCAAAGTGTTTCGCTGTAATACAACATTTAACCTTGGTTTGTACATTTCAGTAATTATATTTTCTGCATACAATATTGGATCTAGCCAGATTCCATTAACAGAAAGTTCTGAAATTAAAAAAAAAAATTGGGGAATAAGGTTCCCAGAAACTTTTGCGACCGGAATACCATGACTTTTCCATGACATAATTTCGGATTTTCCCTGACCAAAGCTCATTGAGGTCAAGATTCCTCCTTAACAAATTCGCAGGATGACTTTTGTCCACCATTCGGATTTCCTTCAACCGACCAACCACCACACCACAACCACAGAAATTTTACAGGGTTCCCACGGTCTTGAGAAACCGGGAAAAAGTCGGGAATTCTCAAAAGTCGTTTTCCCGGTCGGGAAAGCCGGGAAAAAGTCGGGATATTTACTGTCCTCTGGCAGTCATCAAATTACTCCAATATCGCCCGCATGAACGAGCGTCCGTGCGTGACAATACTCAAGAAAACAATTAAAAATTGCTCTTTACAGTGTATCTATTCACAGAAGCAGTCTAACAATGCTAATTGCAATTTGGGGTTTTTCAGCTTTCTTTCACACTCATTTTAACAAATAGCAAATTGCCATTGACACGAGTTTTGGAGTCAGTCAATCTGACAGGTGTCAAAGCTGATTGCACTTAGCAGTGCAACTTTGATGTTGTGCATACATAGATTCAGATTCAGATTCAGATTTCGTTTATTTTCCCATATATATAATTTACAATATTAATCAATTATTTTTAATTATTGTAGTAAAGTGGGAAGGGAGACCTCTCAAAGACTTGTTTGTCGCTGCAGAGGGGCCACCCTTTTATTGATATAAAGGCATATATATATATATGGAAAAAAATTCTGTTGAATATACTAGTATTTCAGATTCAGTGTATTCTATATATAAAAGAGAAGGTCACAATGCAATTTTTAAAAAAAATTCAATTTAGATCAAGAAATAATTTGGAATTTGGAATTTAGCAGATTTCATCAGAAGACAAGAGAGCAGGACACCAGGGGACACTAACGACCACATATGTAACAATTTTCAATTATGCAAACAGTCTCATAGGATTCAATAATCTTATTCTTGATATATAATTTGTACCCAAAGAAGCTGTGGGTACTGATTTTTGCCTTAAAATTTGGATCCATGTTGTTAAATACAAAAGGAAAATGATACCTTATTGCCTGCTTTGCAAAATCATGTCTCACAGCAGGAAGACGAAGCATCTAAGCAGAGGGGCCACCATAGCCACCACATAGCCAATGTTAAGCATAATAAGATGCAATGACAACTGCATTTGGACTAACTACCTTTATTAGAAAATCTAATAAAGTTAATTTTTGGGCAAATTTTTCATAAAGACTTGACTTGGAAAGTAAAAGAGCCAATATGTTGATGGTTGCATATCATTGGGCTCTACATCCTAAATGAATTTGTGCTGTTGACCCATGAAAAATCCATGAAAAACCCATAAATTATTCTTGAAAATCTTGCATGGGAACTCAGAATTAATTTAGACAATAACAAAGTGTGCACAGCAGCAAACCTGCTGCAGACTGCAGTACACTAGCTCTATTAATTACTAAAGTTGTTCAGAACTTGTTCACCTGTGAATTTAAATTTTGTTTATAAATTCTTTAGCAAAATGTCATTCTTCAAGCAAGCTATGATATTGATACGCGAGCTTTGGTCTGGAAAAAGTTCGAAACAGTCTGGGAAAAAGTCTGGAAATAGTAGGGAATTTGAAGTTGAGATTTTGTGGGAACCCTGTGTTCAATTTTAGTGAGACTAGATCAAAATTTGAATTTTCCATGACTTTTCAAAAAAACTTGAATTTTCAAAAATTTTCCAAGACCGTAGTTTTTTAAAGTGATTTGCCATGATTGTGGCAACCCTATAGGAAAGAACTTGAGAAATGAAATATTTTGCCCGAAAAAGATGTCAGCAAATTTTTACAAATGTGATAATGTACTGGATTTATTTTTCAGTGAGAGGAAATCTTCTATATCTGCCAGAATCCAAAACTATTACGGAAGCCAAAGCGCTCCTTTACACGGAATACGCCCAAACTGACGGAATGTGTGTTGAACTATTTTACTCCTTACGGGGACAAGATCAAGCTACCTTGACAGTGGGGTAAGTAATTTAAACCTCTTTTCAAGAAATGTTTGTAGCAGTATATGGCTCTGAATTTCCTCAACATTACAAATACACCGAGTGCCAAGTTATTAGGCAGCAATGGTTTTTTGCCCTATCTCCAAAAGTATTTCGAATATTTTAATTTCCTTCACCCACAATACTGGGTTAGGGTAGAAGATTATTCTGTGATCATTTTGTTCCATTCCATTCACACAGTCAGAAGTTATGGCATTTATTAGAGGTTTTGGGTGTGCCAAGTTATTAGGTATAGTGGCATGTTGCATTCAAATATAGACAAACAATTTGAAATCAAGGATGGTAATGGCCTGGATATATTCCTAATATTAATTTTCATAAAGTTATTCCATATTCGGAAGCTTTCATGGCTTCAGTTTGAAGCAATCCACTTTATTCTGTGCCATTGGAATACCATTGGATTTAACTAAAATTCCACTAACAAACCCTCTCCTGAATTGGAAATAAATAATTTTAGTAAAAACACTCCTCCGATCTTATCTGATGCCATTGACTTTGTCCTGTGCCGATTTCAGCCAATTCTGGCCTTTGTACTCGAATACAAAGCAATTCAAACACTTGTCAAATGTCTCATTCTGGACTCCCATTGGAATAACATTGCAAAGAGGATGTAATAAATCAGAGTTTTTTTTTGATTTGCAGTCAACTTGTATGAAAGGATACAATCTGAAATCCTGCTACACGAAGTTAATAGCATAAAGTAACCTACCAAACAATTTATTTAGTGATATGACTTATTTTTAGTCCACAAGAGGCTTTGTTTTTTGAAATTCAGGTAAATTCAATGGTGTTCCAATGGCACAGAA
The DNA here is from genome assembly GCA_026936325.1 of Platynereis dumerilii. NCBI lineage: Eukaryota > Metazoa > Annelida > Polychaeta > Phyllodocida > Nereididae > Platynereis > Platynereis dumerilii. The sequence goes on along the minus strand of JAPTHN010000006.1, from coordinate 38,154,910 downwards.
TAAAGTGCATCGCTTCCAACTTGAGGCATGATACCTTCCAAATATGGCATAACTTTATGGAAATAAATATTAGGAAAATATCCAGGTCATTTTCAATAGAGATTTCAAAGATTTTGTGTATGTTTTAATGCAACATGCAAATGTACCTAATAACTTGGCACAGCCGAAACCTTTAATATATGCCATAACTTCTGACTGCAATAACGGAATGGGACAAAATTTGCTCAGAATGATCTTCTACCCTAACCCACTCTTGTGGGCTAAGGAAATAGAAATATTCGTAATACTTTTGAAGATATGGCAAAAAATCATTGCTACCAATAACTAGGCACTCGGTTTATTATGCCTTTTCCAATAGTGTCTGATACTGCAAAATATCCTTTACAATCCTGTAATCCCAAGCACTGGTGAAAGCTCTTTGCCTGAACTCTAACAATAACATGCAGTAGCCTACAGCCATAAAACTTTCTCAATCTTTATCAAAACATCAGTCCTGAATTAAAGTCGGTACACAGCAGCATTTTTTTCTGATGGAAATTGTTGCATTGAAATATGTCAACAGAATTGATTTTATGCTTACTTTTTTCAATGCTGCACACAGATTTTTAATTCTTGAAGTTTTGGTGAAGATTGAGCAATTAGTTTCTTGGCCATTTATTATATAATACTGGTCACAATGATAGCCCCAAAGTGCAACATAACAACTGAGTGAAGTTGTATTACATTTTCAATCCGCATCAATAATATAATCTGCGGCGAATCCAGATATGAACTATTACAGTCTGGGGGGGGCGGATGCATTTCGGCTTTCGCGGGCCCGCCTTTTCGCATTCTTTCTTTCTAATGCTACCATTGATCTTGGTGGTCTAGGCGGGATCCGCCACTGATAATTCCTAACATAGCAATAATAGCATTATTCCAATTATACCAGCAGTAAAAGTTTGGACAATTAGCCTGTCAATCAAATAAACACAATATATTTATAGTATACCAGTTTTACAATTAAAGCTCAAGCAATAAAATAGCTTTGGACAAAACATTTTAAGTTATGTTCTCAAGTTTGGAAAGCTAGTCCCTGTCATTTATACTGTAAATATTGATCACTCCCAGAGAATAAATTGATCTTTATATTTATATTGACTGAGGAGAAAACTATGGACTTTAACAAAGGAAGTCAAATAGAGAGGATCGATTGTCTGACAACATAATGAATTGTCCTTGGTTATTGCTGACACAGAAGAAATGAATGAATTGGTTTTTAGGTTTTATAGAGAAATCCTTTTAAAATGAGTGCTGGCAATTTTAAAACATGAAACATGTGAAATATATATTTGCTTCAGTTCTAGCCAAACATCAATAAGCAAGATGTGAACATATTTAATTGAAGTATTGCGCCTAATAGGAAATTATTTAATTGAGCCCTTTTGTTAAGAAATGTTATCAAACTGACCCCAGTCACTTTAAATTGTTGCTGAAGAGCACTAGCTGTGAAGAGCATAGGCGTGCGAGACGCGCGATTTTTGGGAGGGCGAGCGACATTTGTCCGAATTTCGGGATCTAGATTTAATACCATTTCAAATGAAATAGCCTGGAAATCACTAATTTTAAATAGTTTTTACCTAATCATCTGCCCTAATTTTTTTGCCTTTTTGCCCGAATCTTAGTGTTTCCCAAACTTTTGGGGGGGCGACCGCCCCCCCTGCCCCCCCCCCCCTCCCATACGCCTATGGTGAAGAGACTGGCATACTTCATGGTCATGCATGAATAAATTCAGTTCTTTCATGTTTAAAATCCCAACTTTGGGCCTCTGTTTCTGGTACTGATATACTGATTATATTCTACAACAAATTATACCATTTGACAATAGAGGCTTCGATGTGTCAGTTTAAACTTTCAAGGCAGTTGTTCCACCACAGGGGCAGTTGCCTGTCAGTTGCTGCATGTGAATTCTGGATAAGCTCACTGCCTGTAGCAGCTCACTGTTGTTGCCTCTTGTGCATGTATAGAATATATAGGACGCCATTTTTCGGAGGGTTATCATCAGTATTACAGCGAAACAGTTTGTTATAGAATTAAAGTGGAATGCGGCACTGTGAACATGGCACTTCGTGACTCATGATGGCCGATGAACTGTCATCTTCTCTACTTTCAACATAGAGGCTGTTTGATTAGTCATGATCAAGAGTAAGCCATTTGACTTCTCATCACAAATTTTAGAGTGAAAATCGGATGCATAATCCTTTCGTTTGGCTGTCACCAACAAGTGGGATAAGTCTCCTTCAATCAAATTAACATTGAAAGTATTGGGTTTGATCATGACAAATCATCAGCATGATGACACACGAAGTGCCATTTTCACGGTGCCACAGTCCACTTTAATTCTATATCAAAGTGTTTCGCTTTAAAGTGATCTTGAAACTCAACAAATCAAGTTTCACATAAACTTGCAAGGATACCACAATTTCTCAAGAATATCTCAAAAGCAAAGCATAACACAACTGTAATATTTCAGATATCGTGGAGAAGATTTCATTCCGAGAATTCTCAGCACGTCCGAACTTACGAGGTCATCATGGTTCCGAATGTTTGCAAGATTGCCTTCAGGGTTAAACCAAATACTCATCACAGGAACGAAAGGGAATAATACTTATGCTGGACTAATTCTGGATAACATCGGAATCGGAAAATGTGAAGAGTTTGGTAAGTTTAATATATATATAATGTTGCTACTCAATCTTCAAATATACTCAAGCTTTGCAGCTGGTTTACGTTTAGGGGGAAGGAGAACCAAAGGAGCAAACAACATAAACACAAGTTGAACTGTAACACAATGTTGCTAATTGTTGGTAGGCTCATCTCAGCACATAAAAATAACGTGCAAGCACTTTAACAGCTGCTTGTAGATAGACTAAGTATCTATCTATCTATCTATCTATCTATCTATCTATCTATCTATCTATCTATCTATCTATCTATCTATCTATCTATCTATCCACTTGTATATCCTTCCTCCCTCCCTTCTTCCCCCTCCCTTTTTTCCTTCCTGTACTTTCCTTCCTATTTTCTACCTTCATTCATTCCTTCATTCCTTCCTTCATTCCTACCTTCATTCCTCTTTTCATCCCTTCCTTCATTCAGATCATTCTTTCTATTGAATCTGCAAACACTGGATCTGACAGCTGTTGTTGGTGCTGTTTTCACTGCAGCTGATCATTTGAAACCCCCGCCAAAAACGAACATTTTAGTTTCGTAAATAGAAATTTTAATGTCACAGAAGTTTGCCAAAAGTTGATGGAAGCAAGATAAAATTATATTGAGACTGTATGCTAAGTTTCAAGGTGATAGGTGAAATAGTGCGACTTCCTATATGGTCAGAGGCTTACCAAAAATTCCTCCTGTAATACAGGCTGCAAGCAGCTGTAAAAAAGTATGTAAAAATTATGTTGCAACAACGTAAGTTTTACACAACATTTTTCACGATAAGATTTTTTCAAAACAGTGAAATCATTGTCACAACATTGCATGTAATGTCACATTTTTACATTGCCTCACAATGTTGTGACAGTGCGATTTCTACCATACAATTCTACGTAATTTCAATTGACATAGCGACATTTTCACAACGTTGCTTCAATGTAATTGTTCATTGAAATAATACTGTTTCTCTATGAAATGGCCATGCACTTTATAATTCATAACAACTAATGATTTTTTTTTTGTATATGGGAACAATGGAGGGTCATTTGATCAGCCATGATCATGTCATAACATATTTCAATGCAAGAATCAAAACTCTTTCATTTGACAGACATCACATGCTGCATAGAGCTGTGTGTCTCCTAAAATTACAGTCTGTTGCTTTGATATAGAAAAAGAGTGAACTGTTGCACTGTGAAAATGGCACTTCGTGTGTCATCATGCTGATGATTTGTCATGATCATACCCAACACTTTCAATGTTAACTCAATTTAAGGAGACTAATCCTACTTGTTGGTGACAGGCAAACGAAAGGATTATGAATCTGATTTTCGCTCTAAAATCAGTTATGACAAGTCAAATGGCCTTCTCTTGATCTTGACTAATCAAACAGCCTCTATGTTTCCCATGAGTCACAAAGTGCATTTTTCACGGTGAACTGGTCCTAATGTTTTCTATATCAAAGAGACAGACAGTAGAGTGTTATTGAAACAAATCAGCAATTCAGCATGATGTCTCACAAAGTGCAATTTTCACCATGCAATTGCCCTCTCTTTCTCCGCAAAAAGCGAACCACCTATAAAGCAAAGAATGACTTGAAACATTTTTGACCATAATAAGCGATGCAACTCATTTTGTTACAACTCACAAGCTGGATTATCCAATGTCTATCCTTCACCACACATAATGGTTGGCCGTATACATTCAAACGACAAGCATTACTACTGTACATCCTAACATGAATTAATCAATCAATACTATTAGTAATTCCCATTATGTCAACCGTTCTTAGGTCATTGCCATCACAGGAGGTTTTTAGTTGGCATTATTCAATTGTTACTCTCTTTGCCACAACTAAATGCAAGGTCAGTTTTTGTCGTATGACAAATGTTAAACAAGCAGACTGAATGGTGCAAACTACTCCAGATAAAACATGATTGCAAACACATTAACATCCTTTCCTATTGGTCCCTGACAGAAATTAGCCTACAAATGTATTTGCATGGACTGGAAAATATTTGGCGAAAAATTCCACTCCCTATATTTCTTGCACAAACTATTCTTGTATTTTGTTCACAGACCATCTCAAAATTGCAGACACCTTGCCTGAATGTGTTTCTTTTCTTGGACATGTATTCTATAGAAAAAAGCCAGGAAATCTGATATACAAAAAGAGAGGACTGTTGCACTGTGAAAATAGAGCTTTGTGTGCCTTCATGCTGTTGATTTGTCATGATCATTCCCAACACTTACAATGTTAATTTGATTTATGGAGACGTATCCCGCTTGTTGGTGACAGGCAAACGAAGGGATCTGTCTACAAGTGGACTGCTCTTGCATTGCCACAGATCAGAACATATGCTGTCTTGTGTTGCCACCTAGTGACTAGTGTGCTATTCCGCGAGCTCCTGTGAGCGTCCACATACTTTCAACCTGAGGAACACACACAATTTTGTCTGGAAGACACCGGGGCTGTTTCTGAGTGTGCTGATGGCCTTGTCTACTTCCTTAGAGAATGTGATTGCCGAGTCTGACTGTGGTATACATCGATGTTGAATAGAAATTTTGTGAATGTGCAATGAAATTGGAACTATTTCTTGGGACAGCAATGCTGTAGCATACAAAATCAACTTTTGTGCCAGGTGGCAGCAGCATGCAGTTCTCATTTTCACCAGACTGCGAAAGGATTAAATGCATCTGATTTTTACTCTAAAATCAGTCATGACAATTCAAATGGCCTTCTCTTGATTATGACTGATGAAACAGCTTCTATGTTTCCCATGTTGATTGTTGAATGTAGAGAAGATGACACTTCATCAGCTATCATGAGTCACAAAGTGCCATATTTACAGTGCAACAGTCCATTCTTTTTGCATATCAAATTTCCTGGCTGTAATGCGAGGGGGCTCCATTCCAATGGTCACATAATACACTCTAAAAAATTCCAGACAAAATTGGTTTTTTAGATTCAAAATGGTTTTTTGAAAAACCAAATTTCAATGCAAAAAACCAAAATGGATTTTTTTAAAAATCCATTTTGGTTTTGCATTGAAATTTGGTTTTTCAAAAAACCATTTTGAATCTAAAAAACCAATTTTGTCCTGACATTTTTTAGAGTGTACAATGTAAACACAACATTACTTATTGGTGGAGGACACGGTTGTTATCATGTTGAAATTTATATGGTAGAAATGATGTTGCCACAATGTGGTGAAATGTTGCCACAATGTTGGATGCTACATGTAATGTCATATCATGATGTTGGCTTACAATGTTTTCTCACGTCATTTCTACCATACATTTCTTAACTTTCACGAAAATTGCAATGTTGTCAAGCCATTGTCACACAGAGATGTGCCCATTTGGATGCCCCACACTACTCTTCACAATATTGTTTTGTAAAATACTCACAGTGGCATGTGCAGTGGTCCCTGGGTTATAAGACCGCCCCTTTTGTGGTCATGAAGTGGTCTCTCATGGGGGTGCGGTCTCTCGCCAGACTGCAAATTCGCTAAAAATACTACTTAGTGCAGGAGGAAGGCGGTCACATCAGGCAGGTCGGTCTCACAACAGGGGGTCTTGCAAAGCAGGTACCACTGTATACAGATTATAAAGCTTTGTCCATGCCAATAAAATTCTTAAGAACATGTGTGAACTCCATGATTGAAACTCTTAAAATAAATTTCCATTATTTTCATACTTGATTTTCAGAAAAGGACTGTATGCGGTTTATTGGAGGTGCGGGTTACACAGGTGACATTTCCACAACAAACCATGGCAAATGCATAAAATGGAGTAAGGTTTCACAAGCCTGGCATTTTTGGTAAGTCATTTTAAAACTTCCACACATTTCTGAACATTATCATCATTCTGCAGAGCAATTAAGTAGGCCTAATGACTGTGGCCTTGATGACACCTGCCCTCGGTTGCCAGTCATTAATCACCAGTAAGGCCCTACGAAAAAACATTATTGAGTAATTATGACTTCTGGAGGACAATGTTCATTCCTTCTGGCTCAAGATTCTTGAACAAAAGCCCACTGCTCTTACCCCCCTTTAACTGAAGCAGGGGCAGATCAAGAGAATATTGAAGAGGGAGGGGTTGGAATGAATGAAAATGTCCTACATTTTGGGATTTGTTTTTTCATCACTTGCTTCAGTGCCTACTGGTTTAGTCCAATTATGTGCTTGTCTGGATCTGCAGGGTTGCTTTACTCTTTTAGGGGAGGTACTCATCTGACATTTATGATTTATATTAATCATATATTCATGAATAAACCATTCCTTAATTATCGAGATATATATTTTTCACTATTTGGCATGTACACGTATTTGTAAAGCTGCAAAAACGAACATGTACACGAATTTTGCATTCGTTTAAGTGATAAATATTGCTATTCACGAATTTGTGTATGTGTAATTACGAACATTGCAACCTTAAACTTGGCTAAAACTAACTCTAAACCTAATTTTAACACTAAACCCTAATTATATGGCACTTCCACGAATGTTAGTATTGGCAGATACACGAATGCATAATAAAGCACATTCACGAGTGTTAGTTTTTACATGTACACGAGCACCTATGCTCGTTTTTTCATGTCCACGAATTCGTACATGCTCGTTTTTAACCTCCACGAATTCGTGAACATGTCAGATAATGAAAAATATATACATGCAATTATCAATATAATGGTAAGCTTCTAAATGCAATATATATATAAAATATATAAAAACTATCTATGACATAGGCCTGCATACCTGGTATATATATATGTGTGTGATTTCAGAATCATAACAAATGTCTGAAGTAACCATAGCAACAGATACAAACAAAATAGAAACATTGCATGCATAACCATAAGTGATAAAGATGAGTAGGCATTCCAATTTGACAATGAGTGATGAATGCAATTAATTTATCACCGATTCTGTCAAAATATATATGAAAAATTCATTTTAATGTTATAATGCAATTACAAACAATCAAAAATTGACGAAGTTGAAAGTGAATTTCTTCGCTTTATTTTCCCTAACAGATAAAATTATTTTTATGAATACAATGCTAAATGCGCATCATCAATAAATGACTGATAAATATTTCAAGTAGGTCCATTTGCAATGTCGAATATTGTACCTGGTAATTTTTTCAGATTGTAGTGGAGGGTTGGTCTTGTTCAGTGTGCCCTTCGAAAAAGATTCTGACATAACTTCCCGAGAAACAAGCCAGAAGCTTTCATAGGAATATGTAGGCCTATATTCCTAGATATATATGAATAGTACTCAGTGAAAGAAAATAAACTCTTGAAATTATAAATCTCGGATAAATCTTGATACATATAGTATATACCAAAACTTACATGTACTAAGTTGAACAAGGCTTGGTACATCAACAAAGTATGTATTATATCAGGTCAAGTAGCTGGTAACTGAAGATAATTCATGGTTCCCACAACAAATTTATGATCAAAATTTTATGTCTTTTAAAAACATGATTTTCCAAAGTTTCCATGATCAAATCTCTCTCAGGAGGACTAATGCCCCATTCTCACGGGGGATGACGGTAAGCTTTTTATCAACGGCGGCGCAGAGCCAGACGAATTCTTGCAAGATTTTCAGTTAGGACGGCGCGAAGGGCAATTATGTAATCAATTAAGGCTAATCGATAACCATGCAGCGAAAGCCACGGCGGGGATCTTTCTGTTCCCTGCGGGGCAGAAAAGTTGTACGCCGTCATCAAAAGTTCGCCGGGGGAAAGAAATTTCCTCCTCCTGCGGGATACTTTTATATCGCCCCGTGATATAAAAAGTACCCCGCAGGGAACCTATAACTGCCCCTCAGTGAACCTATTTCACCGCGGCGGACTATATTTTCACAACGCCGGGGATTGCTTTTACGACTGCGGGAATGGTTTTGTTCTCCACGGGGATGTCTGTAGGCCCGAGGGCACATCGCCGGGAATGAAAAGCATGACGCCGTTGTCAAGGGCACCGCGGCGGAGGAGGGCGCTGCGAAAGCCAATAAAAAGGGCCGCAGAGGGCCGCCTTGCTTCACTTGCTGCTTGACCTTTGAAGGGGACACTCCTGGATGCTGGACAGACATGATGGCTGATGAAGATGCTGGGGAAGACCTTGACGTTGCTGTTGTTGCTGCTGTTGCTGGTGCTTTTTATCTAAGAAGAATACGGAGAAGGAGGAAGATGAAGAGATGGTGGATTCGGAATTGGCTGCTGCAGAGGGAACAACATGGCCATTTCTACCAGCTGCTGCCTGAATTGGCCAACAATGATGTCTCTGGCTACTACAACTTCTGCAGAATGCCTCCTGACATTTTTGCTGAAATCCTGGCTGCTGTGGCTCCTGCAATTACAAAACAAGACACCAACATGAGGAGGGCTCTGGAACCTGGATTGAAGTTGGCAGTCACCCTACGGTACATGGCGACAGGAGAGAGCTACAAGTCCTTGGCCTACGGTTTCAGAGTGGCTCCCAACACCATCTGCAATTTTATCCCCAGTGTCTGCATTGCCATCATGCGAGCTTACGAACATCTGCTGGCCCTGCCAATGGATCCAGCATCCTGGAAGGAAGTTGCCAAGGGCTTCGAGAAGAGGTGGAACATGCCCCATTGCATCGGAGCACTGGATGGGAAGCATGTTGGCATCAGATGTCCTCGGAAAGCTGGGTCAATCTACTTCAACTACAAGGGCTTCCATTCCATTGTGCTTATGGCTTTGGTGGATTCTGACTACAAGTTCCTGTACGTGCAGGCTGGATGCCAAGGAAGCTCATCGGATGGAGGAGTCTTCCTGGACACAAGGCTGAGGGACCTGCTGGAAGAAGAACGACTTGGGCTACCCCCTGCTGAACCTCTACCTGGCACAGTTGGGAATCCTTTTCCATACTTCATCGTTGGAGATGAGGCCTTCCCCCTGAAGAGCTGGTTGCTGAAGCCTGTTCCAAGAAGAAACCTTGACATCCCCTCCAGAGTCTACAACTACAGAATTTCAAGAGCCAGGAGAGTGGTGGAGAATGCCTTCGGTATCCTGTCCCACAGGTTCAGATGCTTCCTAACTACGATGCCCCAGAAACCCGGCAGAGTGGCAGCCATCACTCTGGCAGCCTGCACTCTACACAATCTTCTGCGAGACAGAATAGGAATTCATCGAGCCATGGACAACGACGTAATGGACAGAGAAGATCCTGCAACCCATGAAGTCACTGAAGGACTGTGGAGAGGAGACCCCTTGCATGACCTTGGATTCGCTCCAGCATATGGAAATGCCACAAGACAAGCCAAACAGTACCGAGACTACCTACGAGACTACGTGAACAGCCCAGCAGGAAGTGTCCCCTGGCAGATGGACAGAATTTGAAGATGAAGCAGAGCAGCAGCAGCAGCAGCAGCAACAGCAATTCAATGCCCCCCTTAAAAAACCACAAATTAACCCAGCCCTTGTAAGGGCTTACCACTTCCTCCAGAAAGAGCAGGCCTTGTACACATCTTTATGTTGACAAAGCCCCCCCCCCCAAAAAAAAAAGCCCTCCCTGCAACAACTACATATTTTGTGACGTACATAAAATGGTAAATTTTTAGCTTTGTATCTATCTGTACAACCCATTTAAATCACTTTCACTTCCTCTCTATCTGCCTATCTATCTAGCTATATATCTGGCTATCTATCTGTCTATCTATCTGCCTATCTATCTATCTGCCTATCTATCTATCTATCTATCTATCTATCTATCTATCTATCCAAGTGCAATCCCTGCAAAGTGACGATAACTGCTTTTGTTTTCTGCAGTGTATATATGTAACGAGCATTGTGTTCCATCTATCTATCTATCTATCTGTCTTTCTATCTGCCTATCTATCTATCTATCTATCTATCTATCTATCTATCTATCTGTCTATCTATCTATCCAAGTGCAATCCCTGCAAAGTGACGATAACTGCTTTTGTTTTCTGCAGTGTATATATGTAACGAGCATTGTGTTCCATCTATCTATCTATCTATCTATCTATCTATCTATCTATCTATCTATCTATCTATCTATCTATCTGTCTATCTGTCTATCTGTCTGTCTATGTGCCTATCTGTCTATCTATCTATGTGCCTATCTATCTATCTATCTATCTATCTATCTATCTATCTATCTATCCAAGTGTCATCACTGCAAAATGACGATCACTCGTTTTTCTTTGCTGCAGTGTATATGCGACGTCCAAATATTTTCTTCTATATAGCTATCTATCTGCCTATCTATCTGCCTATCTATCTGTCTATCTATCTGCCTATCTATCTATCTATCTATCTATCTATCTGCCTATCTATCCATCTATCTATCTATCTGACTATCTGTCTGACTATCTATCTATCTATCTATCTATCTATCTATCTATCTATCTATCTATCTATCTATCTATATTAATTAAAGTGGTGAAAAAACTTTAATTAAGAAAGCAGAAATGCCACCTGTACTGGTTAAGCAGAAAGTGAAAATGGGCCAAAAAAAAAAAGAAGGGAAATAGCACCTTGCTTTTATGAAGGTGTTTAAAATTTACAAGGGCCAGGACCGGATTTTTTTTTGGGGGAATTTGTCAACTTTTTTTTTTTGGGGCTCTTTTCATTTTTGCTCTTGTTTGTCATCGCAAGAGTTTTTTTAGTCAACATAAGATGTGTACGTGGCCAGCTCTTTTGGGAGGATTTGGTGGCCCTTAAAAGGGCCTGGGGTTTTTTTTTTTCTTTTTTCAGACGACTTGAACAGGCATCACTTCCTTGGAGAGGGCATGTTGACTTGGCTCCACTGGAACGACAATGGAGTTTGCCGCTGGTGGACAACTGTCGGCTGCTGCTGCTGCTGTAGAGACTGCTGCTGCTGCTGTAGAGACTGCTGCTGCTGCTGTAGAGACTGCTGCTGCTGCTGTAGTGGTGGCTGCTGCTGCTGTAGTGGTGGCTGCTGCTGCTGTAGTGGTGGCTGCTGCTGCTGTAGAGACTGCTGCTGCTGTTGTGGCTGATGCTGCTGTAGAGGCTGGTGCTGCTGCTGCTGTAGTGGCTGCTGCTGTACTGGCTGCTGCCCAAAAGAGGGTCCGGGGAAGCCAAGCTTCTGGGGGCTGTCAAGCATCAGCTGGCTGAAGCTTAAAGATGACTGCTGCAGGGCTGGAGTCTGGCTTCGAATTGGCTGCAGGGACTGGAACTGGCTGCTGCTGCTTGGCTGGGACTGCAACTGCTGGCGTGGAGGCTGGGACTGCATCTGAAGACTTGGCTGCTGGGGCTGCTGGGGCTGATGCTGAGTTGTTGGAGGCTGCTGCAAGTCCTCGTTGACAAAGGATGGAGCTGGACCAGGAGGAGGGATGTATTGGTGCTGCTGCTGCCCTAGGATCATCTCCACATTCTCTTGCTGCATCATCAGGATTTTATCTTGGACGGCCGCCTGTACGAAGTAGTTGTCCGTCTGGCTCAAGGAGTGCAGGAGGCGAAGTCTCAGGGCACGGTTCATGTTCTTCCCAGATGTGAAGATACTCCTGCACATGTTCTGCAACTGGTGTACTTCTGGATCCAGCCTGTGAGCAGTTTGTGGGCACATGTCACAGAATGGTCCTGCCGGCTGAGGTGGTGCTGCTTTCCTGGGCCTGTCTGAAGTGTAGTGACCAGCAATTGAAGTCAGGGCAGAGGCCATCTCCTGGTCTGTGTCCTTCCTCTTCTTGGATGGCTTTCGTCCTGGGAAGACCTGCGACTGCTGCTGGGATGGCTGGAGGGACTGCTGGGACATCTCCTGGGAGGACTGCTGCTGGCTGGCTGGGAGGCTGTCATCAAGGTCGGGCATAGGATTGTAGTCCATGGGGGCATCAGAATCGGACGACAGGCGGTTACTTCCTCCTGGTCCAGTGAAGCTGGAGACTTCCACGGCACCCTTCGGAATGATGGAGGACCTCAAGAATTCACACTTCGCCAGGATGTACTTGTCTCGGTCGGACATCTTCTTTCTGCCAGCTCCAGAAGGTTGAGGTCTGATGCACTTTGAGAAGGTAGTCCTGAGGTTGCTCCTCCATTTGGTGACTTTAGCTGCTGTGATTTCCTTCCCCACTAGCAATGTAAGTTCTGCTGCTTTCTCTGCATCCAGTCTGTCCTTCTGTGCACTCTTGAAGGTGGTGGAGCCCTTGGAGTACAGCTGCTTGTTTTCCCGGTACCAGTCGATCAGCTCATCCTCCTGCTCTTCTGTGATGCCCAGTAGGTCCCTGGAGTTTGCCTTTCTGTAGCCCTTCTTCTTCTCCTTGTGGACAAACTGGCCATCGGCGTCCTGGATCAGCTCAACCTCAGATCCAGTGTTGTCAGAATCTTCCTTTGGCTGGTTCTTCCCCTTGCTGCCCTTGGACTTGGCACCCTTCTTCTTGGGAGTATCTTCCTCTGTGGTGGCATCGTAGTCGGAGTCCATGGTCTGCTGGTGGATGATTGCAGCTGTCAGAACTGGTACACAGTCATCATCTTCATCATCAGCAGGAGTATCATCTGGAGGTGGAGGCTGGACTGCAGTCTTGGCTCGGGTCTGGGCTGGAGTGACAGGCTTGACTGGAGGCTTGACTGGAGGCTTGACTGGAGACTTGGCTGGAGGCTTGACTGGAGACTTGGCTGGAGACTTGGAGGTGGCGTGACGCTTGGCTGAAGGAGACTTGCCAGGAGTGCGAGGCCTTCCCCTTGGAGCAGTCTTGGTGGGAGTCTTGAAGACAGCAGCATCAGCCGACTGGGTGCGCTTGGTGGGAGACTTGACAGAAGCAGCAGCATCAGCATCAGCAGACTTGGGACGCTTCTTCTTGGCTGCAGCAGCAGTGGCAGGCCTGCCACGCTTGGTTGGAGACTTGACAGCAGCAGCAAGCTTGGCCAGGACTTGATCTTCAGCTTCTTCATCATCATCTTCATCCTCCTCATCAGGTTGTTGCAGCACTTTGGGTGGTGGCGGGCCCTCGAAGATGGTCTCACTGGTCACTGTTGATGTAGCAGTGGTCACTGCCACGATGCTGTCTTGCAAGCTGAACATGCTTGGAGACAATGTAACAGCTGCGTAGTCTATGAAAGGAGCTGGTGAACCAACTGGAGTTGAAGATGGAGTGGTCAGTGGAGTGTTGGCTGGATTGTTGCCCTTGCTTGGTGCCCTCAAGGTCTTCTTCCCTCTTCCTCTGGGTCCCATCTTGAAGCAGGATCAATCAGAAATGAAGCAGGATGAATCAGCAATGAAGCAGGATCAATCAGCAATGAAGCAGGGATTCAGCAATGAAGCAGCAATTCAGTAGGCTGTGAAGCAGAGTGTCATGGAGTATAGATGCGTTCGTCTTGAAGTTCAGAGTGGTTATGGTGCTCTAGTGGCTGCTCTTCTATTTATATGCGAGGCGCGCGCCAGTGCGTCTCCATGGCAGACCCCCCTTTCCCGCCGTGGCACAAAAGGTCGACGCCGTGATGGTTTCAGTACCCCGCGGACAAAGGATTTTGCTAAAAATAGCCCCTCTGGCGCCACTCTGTCTGCTCCGGGAGGGGGTCCAGACGACGGCGCGAAGGTTTTGCACACGTCCCGGAGCATTTTCCTTGACGGCGGAGTGCAGAAGAACCCCGGGGTCGACCTTTTTGGCGCCACGCAGAGAATCCCGCTTGTTTTCCTAAACGGCGGGAAACTTTTTGCCCCTCAGTGGCGCGAAAACTTCGACCCAGTCTTACTTTTCTGATCGCGGTGTCGAACAATTTATCTGGTCTGCTCCCCCGTCGATTTTAATAAAATTTGTACTGGTTGAAACTTTTTTTCTGCGACCTCGCGATTTGAAGTGACGGTAAGAAGCAGGATTCTCGACGGCGTGCAACCAAAAGATGTCCGGCGGGAAGCTAAAATGCCCCTGCGCGATACGTAAAAAGAGGAAATATTTTTCCGTCTCTCCTGAAAATACTTCGCCCCCGTTTCAAAAAGATCTCCGGGAGCTGCCGTGAGAATGAAGCATAAGACTAAGACCAAATCTTTTGTCGTCGAAGAGCAGCCCGAAACCAAAAGGTGGCCTCTGCCTCCTGGAGCTGGCCCTCTAGACCCTTTTTGGCTTTTCCATGACCTTCCATGACCACACTATATTTTCATGATTTCCATGACTGTGGGAACACTGCAGCTGATTTTTTTTAAAGTCTAGAAAAACATCACATGTGCAATGGCCCACATAATAGTATTGATTAACCTTGTCAATGATTCGTATTCACAAAGTTCTGTTACTGCAAAAAAATGTCTGTAATATTTGATATTCACAGGACAAGGTGCCCATTTAAGTTACATTTCATGAAACCTTCTCTTGATCTAGTTTCTGACCCCCATCATGAACACAAATCAATAAAGTAGGACACTGACTCCAACACATCGTGTGGGCTATAAAATGTGATCTCTAAAAGTTTGTAGGTCGCGGCAACCAGAAAAAAATATCGCATTTCTTCTTCAGATATGTAACGTAAAAACTACCAGGGAACTTGAATTTATCTTAGATAATAGAAACACCAACAGAAATTTTGCATAGGCCTATATATGTCACTTATTTCCTTGGTTGGACCAAATTCTGAGCCAAGGTCAGAAAGATATATAGATAGAAATAGTAAACGCAGCCCTCTTACCTCAGTTTTGGATGTTCAAGAGGGTTGATTGATGAGATGGGAGAGAGAGCAGAAGCATTTCCCCAAATGAAGGATCTTCATGCTTATGATCTTATACTTGCCCGGCATAGACACTGACACAAGAGGCCACCAATTGAAAATCACATCCGCGAAACAGCCAGCTGGGATTTTCCTCATAATGGTCACTGAAAATTGTGGGTTCCCCACCCAGGGTTCAAACCCATGAAGGCAAAGACCTTCAGCATTGTTCAGCAGAGCAGGCTTGAACCATAACCACTCAGCCGATGGCTTCAGACATTTTCCATGGGTTTTCACTAAAATTTCATCTGAACACAGTTTTTCACACAAAAAATCATTGCTGAAACTTGGATGTTTAAAATCGATTTAAAATTTAAAATGATAGAAAGTAATTTTAAAGTAGAATATGAAAGAGCAAACTCCACTAAAAGAACAATGAAAACAAATAATAGTACCTGTTGTCCAGCTATATTTTAACCCACTTAAAAGCAGAAATGCCAACTTTCCTCACTGACAGACGTGGCAAATTTTCCAAACAAACCTGTGTAGTGAGAAAAGTAGGCATGTCATCCATTAAGTGGGTTAAAATAGCTGGCCAACTTTCCCCCGGATTGCAAACTTGATCCCGTTCTGTGGCAATTCACATAAAAAACATAAACACACAGCATCACAAATCTGTGGATTTCTTGGTTTTAGTGGCTGCTATAGCCGGCTCAAGCAAGTCATGTCTACTTTGAAAAAAAAAGCAGCTTGCAGAATAATTTGGCAACTCATTTAGCCATGGCCCGTGGCTTCGGGGTCTACCTAAAACTTGCTCCTGCATCTATTTGAAGGTTTCTTGTTTACTGAAGGGCTGTCACACAATGTAAGGGCTTATATGTTTGTCTACTATAGTTGAGGAAGGTGGAAGATCAGGCAACTGTTATGTGGACTGCAATTAACCATAACCATCAATATATTTACCATTGTTCAAGTCACTATGTACTACGCAAATAAGCAAGTAAATTAGCTTCATCAAACTTCAAACGTATGTCATTAAGGAAAACAGTCATTAGCATCAGGCAAATATGTACACAAAATGTATATAAATATATTGACTTGCTAAAACCGGTGGTTGCAAGAATGATTAACAGTAATAGTCCATGCATATTTTATTTTATTTACTGTGCTGAAGTCATGTTTAAACAAAATAACTGACCAGCAATTGTATGATGTTTTCTTCTGCTTGATTAACTGAAACTTTCATTAGCTCACGACTCCTGTGCAAAGTTTGCAAACTGACAGCAGTTATTGTTGCAGAAAACATGAAGACCAACAGAGTTTTTGCCTCAAACCCAATCTGGTGACAAGTAGTGTAGTTTATAAGTTCACCACTACTCAATTTAAGTGACAGAATAACACAGGTTTAAACTCTGTTGGAAAAATCCAGCCTGAATGTCCCTTGATAGGCAGCTGGGTGGCCCAGTAGTTGTGGTCCAGGCCAATTCCATTGAAGGTCTTTGCCTGAATGGGTTCAAGCCCTTGGTGGGGAGCCAAGAAATTTTCCGTGGACCTCCATCGGTGATATCCCAGCTGGATGTCATTTGGATTAGACATTAAATTGGTACCCTCTTGTATGTCAATGTCTGTGCTGGGCAAGTAAAAGATCCCTCTCTTTCCCATCTCTCTTCAATCACCCTCGTGAGTGCCCAGAACTGGGCTTAAATAGCTGCACTTAGCATAATTTATATTTTTCTATATCTATTGCTTCTGCCAAAAGTGGTGATGACAAAGAACTTGATTCTCAAATAGTTCACATATACAGTAGTCAACTTTTGAAGTGGATCAAGAATTTACATCGTAGCAATTCTGACATCAGTTGTTGTTGCTGCATAATTTTGCGTGAAATGTTAACTTTGATATCTTGGTAATGTGCTTGAACGAGCTTGTTAGGCTTCAGTGACTTTGATGGTCACCAGACACGATTGTTTGAAGCAAGGTGCAAAATGACTTGTCACACACTAGTGAATACACTGCAGCAGCACCAAAATAGAGTGGTGATTTCAGAGCCTTGGTCACTCAAACAATGTCGAATTGGACCAAAGGAACCTAAACTGTGAAAATGTTAAAAAAATAAGTCCTCAATTGTCTACTAAATATGATTGAAAAACAAATTTTCTCCAGTCACTTGATGAAGTATGCCCCAGCCGGTGGCTCCCCCGCTTGGTGAAATTGTTCATATCTATTGGAAAAGCCACAGATTTTTGAAAAAAAATGAATGTGGAATGTCAAATCAAAAGTTCAGCTGAATTGAGTTAACTAAAGAATGCCTGGTTTATTGCACAGTTACAAAAGAAATGATAACCTGTTTTGAATTAAGATTGCCATGGCTTATTAGTGTTATAGACCATTTTGCACCTTGTAGGTATGTTGCAAAAAATTTTAAATCTGGAATTTCACATTGAAACTATTTTTATGTGACAGACACTTCAATAAAAGAAAAGTAGCCACCAGAACCACCTTAATATGTCAATTATTAAAGAAGTTACAAGCATTTTTGTAGTCCAAAAATGAAGTAATAATTTGCTATGTTTTAGCATTGTAATTACAAAAAGTCTGTGATCAACGATTGTGATCTTCATAACTCAGTTGAAAATGAAGATAATTGAATGAAACTTTCAACAGATGATTATCAAATTCAGTGTCTTTTGTAGACTAACCAATAACTTCATTTGCTATAGCTGAACTTGACTTTTAATGGCAAACATCAAACACACGGTGAAGTATACCACTTATTTAAACAATAAATACCATTCCAAAGTTCTGAGGTTAATTCAATTAATGTGAACCAAAATCTAACACATTGCAAAGCATCTACTGTTCATTTATGACATCTATTGCCAGTGAAACAAGGATGGATGACTGGGGCTTTATGTCGCATATTTATGCATTTATTAGGCTCCTTGGGACATGAGAAAGTAACAAGGTAGCAGTAAATTAATAGGTCTACTGATATTAAATCAGTTGCTTCACATAAAGAGGGTCAGCTTTTCAGACTGGCCACCAAGGCATATTTTTAACCAAATGAGAGTGACTTTGGAAATTTAGGCCTCATATAACTTTTCCCCTATTCATACAATTTCCTTCAAATTTTGCAGTAATGAAGGTAAAAGTGTAACTTAAATGGCCATATACCTCTAATCAATGGCCATAGCTCACGAAAAAAGCTGTAGCAAGTTGATTCACACTGTCATTTTCAAATGGCTGGAAAAGACAAACAACTGCATGAAACTTAAATATTTAAAAACTAGGCTGTCAAGGATGATCCCAATAACATTCGCTGTTAAAATCATCAAGCTATGTTGAGTACAGACATAGCCAGAGCTATTTTTGTAAAGGATGTTTTCAAACGCACAGATTTTCGCCAGCACATTGCAGGCAGAAATTTTTCTGGGTCATTGCAGCAGATTGCAACATACCTACACCTTGTGACAAACAATCATTGTTTTGAAGGGTAAAAAATTAGCGAAGCATGAAGTTTTGTCGGCCAAAACATTGCCAAGACATCACACCAACATACTGCACTAAGATCATTTACTCATATTTTTTTGTGTTAATATAAATTATATGAAAAATCTTGATCCACTTCAAAAGTTGACTACTGTAGTTCATTTGTCAAATAGTTCATGTGAACTATTTGTAAAAGTCAAGTGAACTATTTGAGATCATCACTGTCTTTGTCCTGGTTGCCAATATCCTTGACATGAAGTCAACAAAAGTAGCATTGTAACATTGCAGCTCCATGTATTCAAACTCAATAGAGAAAGTCAGGGGGAAAAATTCAAGGAATAATTTTTTTGGGGGGGGGGGCAGGAAAACAAAATTTGCGGGGCAAATGGGGGGGGAAGAAATTTTTTAAAATAATTTTTGTCGAATGAAAAGAACTGGAAATTTTTTTTTGAGTTTGAAAAAAAAAATTGTGGGAAAGATTGTGTGGGGAAAAAAATTGGAAAAATCAATTTTCTAAAATTTTTGGCGAAAATGCAATTTTTTTGGGGGGGGGGGAAATGATGGAAAAAAAGACCAAAAAGTAAATTTTTTAAACACCTGAACAATTGTTTGGGCAAGCAAGCCTTTGGGCAAAGGATGGCAGATGACTTCATTGGGAAAGCAAGCCTTTGGGCTCATTTAAAAAATGCTTGGGAGGTTGACAAAAGGCCGCCTGATCAAGTAATTGGGCCAATCTAGCGTTTCTGGTATAGCAATATTGCATAAGTACATCATATTCAAAGATGTCTCCATCATTTCAGGTTTAGTGACCACATATTGTCAGTGGACAACTACTGTCGCACCCCAGAGACCCCAGGGCAAGATCTCCTCTACGGCATTCCCAGTCGACCCTGGTGCTACATTTCCGAAAAGGCATACACTGAATGCTCCATAGAATACTGCCGTGAGTAACATTATCCCAGATATGTGAATTATAAATATAATATAAATATAATACTGGATTTTCAACTTACATACAACGTTTCATCTGCAACCTGCAGACTTCATCTGGTAAATGGCAAAATCAAGGATTTTTCATTGTTTGATGTAACTGTTGGTGTCGGTGAAAATTTGAAGTGCCCCGTCCCAGGTGTGTAACATTATCCCATGTCTAGGTCTTCAATCAAATTCAAACAAAAGGTTAAAAAGTTGCAAGAGGATGTAAGTCACGGCTGCCACCCTCTAAACTGCAATCGCAGGTTTAGAGTTCCAAACACACAAACCTGTAGATTTGGCAAAACCTTTGTTGCAGCAGCAACAATTTCACAAAATACTAATGGATAATTTATCTTATTCATTATTTTATTGTTGCTCATGTCTATGACCAAACAAACCAAATTTCATGTAACTTACATGACCAGTTAACTGATCTGTAATCTCACTAATCTGCTAATTGCATGTTCTGATGGGTCACTTTTGTCCATGACACTGTTCATATATCCTGAGAAATGTTACAAAATCAGGCAAGAGATGTACACCTCTACAAAGTGTAGGTTTTTCGAATGTAACACTATTTTGATTGACACCCTTTAATCTTAAGTTTATTTTTGATTAATTCTTCAAGCATACAAAAGTGAAAAAATGGAAGATGTATTATATTGGGTGAATATCGAGTTGTGTCATTGAGGTCTATTGCAAAACATTAGTATGTGATTGCACCTGTTGGTAACGTGGTATACAATGTACACACTGAAATATCCCTGCATAGATGGATGGACGGATGATTGAAGCTTTACGTCCTATAGTTATGCACTTGGTAGGCTAATTAGGACAGGGGGAGGACAATGCTATGAGGCGAAGGATGATTGAAACAGCCGTCCAACATAGGCCAGGGTGACCCGGCAAGAGCTGGATTCGAACCCAGGACCCAGCGATTGGCAGCACAGCACGCTACCACTAGACCAACCCTGCCCCCCCCCTGCATACTAGAAGAGAGAACTATGGATACAGGTGTAAATTCGAAGTCAAGTTTGAAAGTATATCAATTCATTGCAGCTTGTTCGGCGGAATACATCAAATGCGGAGACAAGCGCTGTCTGCCAAAAAGCATGCAATGTGATGGAAATATTGACTGCCCATTTGACGCTTGGGATGAAACCGAGTATTGCCGTGAGTAACTATTTAAATTTTACATAGCAAGATGAAGCAACACAGAAGTTTTTTTATTACATGACCACTATGTTAGAGCGATGCTGATTGGCCGAAATCAGTCGAATGACGACATCATAAAAACTCATATTGCATGGTTCGAGTGCAATATGAGATTTTTTCCAAAAAAAATGTTTTACAAGTTTTTTTTTCAGATTTTTTCATATTGCACGGTTAGAGTGAAATACAAGTTTTATTTTTAAAAAAAATTCCAAACATTTTTCTTTTCCTAATTTTTCTGAAATTATTTTTTCAGATACATTATATTGGAAGCATAGTGGTCATGTAAAAAAACAAATATGGCACTTACTATCATGCGACATGAAAATTTCCTTATCTTTATAACCATATATTTGTCCAGGCCCATGCTTTGTAACGCAGGATCTCAGCTATTGCTTACCTGACTTGCCTGAAACTCAGCCAGACATTCTAAATGTGTTTGATCTGTGTTTTGCCACCTCATAAGTGTGATGTGACTGTTTCCTCTCCTTTAACAACCATTTTTATAAAATAACAAGTGAACCAAGAAGGATCAAACTTCAGACATAGGTCTACTGCCCTATTGAACCTCACTCTGGGATTAAGCCCATCTCCATGGTAGGGTCACATGACAGTAGCGGATCCAGGGGGGGGGGGTTTAGTGGGTACAACCCCCCCCCTTTGGCCTGTATATTTTAATGTAAAAAATTCAGGATATTTTTAGTAAATTTTCATTTGTAACCCCCCCCCCCTGCGACATTTTCTGGATCTGCCCCTGCACGACACAGCCATCAGTGAGCTACTGCTCCATGGGAACTGGCAGAGTGCAATTATTCTTAAATCTAGACGTATCTTCAAAGCCTACATCTAAGTTTATCAATTTTTTTTAAGCTTTTAAAACTGATAAAAAAACTAAAATGTAGGCCTACCGATTTATCAAGCAAATACGGTAAGCCAGTGTCATTATGTAATACACCAGGGAACCGTTTTACTAAGCACTCCTAAGTGCTAATCCACTCCTAAGTGCTTAGGAGCACCTAACTTTAGGATAGGATCAACACTAGGTGTTTCACTAAGAAATCTTATCTTTAGGTGCTCTTAACTTAGGTGTAAAATTACCCCTAAACTTAGGAGTGCCCAGTAGCAATCCTAACATGTCAAATCTCACCTAAGTGGCAGGCTAAGATGCAAAATTACACCTGAGTCTCGATCCTAGAAGCTGTTCCTGATTCAGCGAGAGGCCAAAATACTCAGTGAGAGCCTAAAAATAGCATTTAAGGCCATGGATAATGCACCTGTGACTTTTATTTCAGCACTTGCCTAATTACAGTTGTCCAACATGAGTAGCTGAGATGATTATTCCAGTGACAATATTTATTTCCAACATGAATAAAAACACCGGTGATGTCAGAATGAGGCACAGGCTCTGGTCTGTCTTGGCTCCGCCCCCTAGCAACACCCTAGCAACCCTCTCCTTTTTGGCGGGAACAGGGAGAAATCATTGTTTAAGGGCAATTTTGTCAATCCTAGGGGTGAGGGGATATCCCCTCCTCCTCCAAAAAAATTAATTTAGCTACTAAGTGCACTGCTTATCAATAGATTTAGTGCCAAATAGGGCCTATCATCATCCCTTCATGCAAAAAAAAATCTATGCCAAGCGAGTGAGCAGTTATGCATAATTGTTGGAGGGAAGGTTGCATAAATTTTTGTATTGGAGTTTATCAATTTTCTTGAGAAGTCACAAGAAGTCCTATTTATCCCGAGAGTTGTATAAAAAAATATTTGAGGTAATAATTTTTTAGCTGGATATGAAGTAGCAGAATATTTATATTTTTACTCAGAAATTATTTTCACATTGATTTTTCATCGTTTTTCTGATGAATTTATTCTAGGCCTGTACATCTTTGTGAAATATAGTGTTCAACAAGTTCAATGTTGCTAGTTCTTCCTTCTAAATCTTGTCAAAAATATTTAGAATTTGGCGCAAAATCAAAAAAAAATTGTAGAGTACAAATTTATGAAAACCTTCAGATTGCTGGTAAATTATAAAATCCTGGACATTTTCAAAGGAATTCAGCCTATTTATTGGGAGAATTTTCCAGAAAATTTTTGCAAAAGTTCCCATGCTAAGGGGGCGACCATTTAATAATCAGGGGGGCTTAAAATTTTCCTCGGCGGGAAATTATTTATTTCAAGCATGCGATGTGCATTAATATTCATTCCCAAATCAAGCAACACCAAGAAATACACACTCCACAAATTGTTTATTTAAAGATTACCCAAAAAGAATTAATTTAGTTCACCAAAATTGAGCAAGAATTTTTTTTTTTCAACTCTAAGCCCCCTTAAGATTAAATGCTGGCCGGCAAAGAAATTAAGGAATATCAATTATAAATTTTGGCCTACCAAATCACGAAATGCTTTGTAATTCAGAGAAATTGAAAATTCTGATAGCATAATGAAACAAAGTAGAAAGAAAGGGAAAAATTCACTTCACTAGCATTTCCGAGGAAATTAACTATTGTTGGCCTAAAGCAAAATAGGCCTGAGTCATTTTTGGCAAACAGCCAAAAACTGACTTCGGCAAAATTTTGTTTTGAAACCGATGACTTAGGCCAAAATTCTTTTGTGGTGTAGCTGTGTTATTAAGCAATTCCCCATAAGGCCTTCCTATGGTATCAAAATGCAAACATTTCCTAAGTCTGACTTAGGCCAATTTTGCTCTAGGCTGACACTATATTGCTTGGGAGTGTTAAAAAAAAGCTTAGGAAAAAAAGGAAAATTTGGACATATTATTAAATTCTCAAGCACAATTTGTCGGGATGGCAGTTATAAACTTATCTGCTAGGGATGGACTTCGTTTCAGGATATTGGTTAAACCGTATCGTTCATTCGATACGATAATCGAAATCGAATGATTAGCAATATCGTATTTAACCAATATTGCCTCAACTGCGTTATTTTGCTTGAAAAATGTATTAATTTGCACAGTTTAGGTTTAAAATTTCACCGAATGTTGAGAAACACTGGAGATTGTTTCCAATTCAGATTCCTGTCTCACCGAAGATCTCATTTTGAGAGGCAAAATGTGAGTTTCGCTGCATAAATTTTCAGTAAAATTTGTTTATGGCACAATTTGTGTATCGCAACACGTATCGAAAACCGAAAATGAGTATTGACGATATGTATCATATCGAATTTTGCAAACGATGTCCACCCCTATTATCTGCTTTATCCAATGTGTCCACCTGCACCCTCTTATCCACTGCACCCTCACATCCACTGCTCCCTCATATCCACTACAACCTCACATCCACTGCACCCTCACATCCACTGCACCCTCACATCCACTGCACCCTCTTATCCACTGCACCCTCACATCCACTGCACCCTCACATCCACTGCACCCTCACATCCACTGCACCCTCACATCCACTGCACCCTCTTATCCACTGCACCCTCACATCCACTGCACCCTCACATCCACTGCACCCTCACATCCACTGCACCCTCTTATCCACTGCACCCTCACATCCACTGCACCCTCACATCCACTGCACCCTCACAACCACTGCACCCTCACATCCACTGCACCCTCACATCCACTGCAACCTCACATCCACTGCTCCCTCACATCCACTGCTTATCCACTGCACCATCTTATCCACTGCACCATCTTATCCACTGCACCATCTTATCCCCAGGAGATAAGGGATGCAGTGGATCGGAGGGTTCACTGGATCAGAGGGTGATGTGGATAAGAGGATGCAATGGATAAGAGGATGCAGGGGATAAGATGGTGCAGTGGATAAGAGGATGCAGGGGATAAGAGGGTGCATAGGAAAAGAGGGTGCAGCAGATTAGAAGGAGCAGTGGATAAGAGAGTGGAGTGGTTAAGAGGAGATGAAGGGGATAAGAGGATCCAATGAATAAAAGAGTGCAGTAGATCAGACAATGCAGTGGATCAGAGGGTGCAGTCTCTGCCACTTTCCCTATGGTCTTGCTCCCTGCTCCCTCTTATCCACTGCACCCTATTATCCACTGCATCCTCTTATCCACTGCACCCTCATATCAACTGCATCCTCTTATCCACTGCATCCTCTTATCCACTGCACCCTCTTATCCACTGCACCCTCATATAAACTGCATCCTCTTATCCACAGCACTATCTTATCCACTGCACCCTCTTATCCACTACACCCTGTTATCCACCGCATCCTCATATCCACTGCACTCTCTGATCCACGGAACCCTCTGATCCAATGCACCCTTTCATCCTCTGCATCCTCTTATCCACTGCACTCTCTGATCCACTCCATCCTCTAATCCAATGCCACCCTCTTGTTCACCGCACCCGCTTATCCACTGTATCCTCTTATCCATTGCTTCCTCTTATCCTGTGCATCCTCTTATCCAGTGCACCCTTTCATCCTCTGCACCCTCTCATCCATTGCACCTTCTTATCCGCTTCACCCTCCTTTCCATTGCACCTTCTTGTCCGCTGCATCCTCTTATCCCCTGCATCCTCTTATCCCCTTCATCCTCTTATCGGGAGAGTAACAATGAGCAAGTAGCGTACCGAGATCGTCAGAGGGAGAGTAGTAGTGAGCAAGCTGGAGAGGGAAAGTAGTAGCGGCAGAGTAGCAGAGGGAGAGTAGCAGTCGGCAAGTAGCAGATGGAGAGGTAGGGGGAGAGTAGCAGGGGGAGAGTAGCAGGGGGAGAGTAGTAGGGGGAGAGCAGATGAAGAGTAGAAATTGGAGAGTAGCAGTTGGAGAACAGTAAATGGAGAGTAGCAGTGATCAAGTAGCGGAGGCAGAGTTGTGGCACAGAGTAGCAGATGAAGAGTGGCAGACGGAGAGTAGCAGAGGGAGAGTAGCAGACAGGGAGTAACAGTGGGAGAGTAGCAGATAGTAGGATTTGGAGAATAGTAGATGGAGATTTCCAGTAGCAGAAGGAGAGTAATTTCTAATCTTAATCTGCTACTCTTCCCCTACAACTCTCCATCTGCTACTTGCTAACTGCTACTCTCCCTCTGCTACTCTCTCTCTCCGCTATCTGCCACTCTATCTTTGCTACTCTCAAATTGCTACTCTCCAGCTGCTACTCTCCCTTTGTTACTCTCCATCTACTACTCTGCATCTTCTACTCCCCTTCTGCTCCTCTCCATCTGATATCCGTGAATTGCTACTCACCATTTGCACTCTCCATCTGCTGCTCTTAATCTACTAGGTACTGTCCCTCTGCTACTCTCAATCTGCTACTCTCCCACTCCATCTGCAACCCTCCAAATGCTATTCTCCATCTGCTACTCAACATTTGTACTCTCCCTCTGTTATTTGTCATATGCTACTCTACCTCTGCTACTCTCCATCTGCTACTCTCCATCTGCTACTCTCCCTCTCTCACTCTCCATCTGCTACCCTCCCATTGCTACTCTCCATCTGCACTCCCTCTGCTACCCTAACTCTGCTACTCTCCCTCTGCTACTCTCTCTGTGCTATTCTCCCTCTGTTACTCTTCATCTGCTACTCTCCCTGTAGTACTCTCCCTCTGTTACTCTCCATCTGCAGCTCACCAAGTCTCCCTCTGCAGCTCTTCCTCTGCCACTCTCCATTTGCAGCTCTCCCACGGCTACTCTACCTCTGCTACTCTCCATCTGCCACCCTCCCATTGCTACTCTCCATCTGCTACATTCCTTGTGCTACTCTGCTGTATCTTTCCCTCCGCTACCCTCCATATGCTACTCTCCAATTGCTTCCCTCCATCTGCCACTCTCTCTCTCTCTCTCTGTTTATCTCCATCTGCTACTCTCCCTCTGTTACCCTCCATCTGCTACCCTCCATCTGCAGCTCTCCTTTGGCTACTCTCCCTCTGCTACTCTCCATCTGCTAACCTCCCACTGGTACTCTACATCTGAAACACTCCCTCTGCTACTCTGCTGTATCTTTCCCTCCGCTACCCTCCATTTGCTACTCTCCAGTTGCTGCTCTTCATCTGCCAATCTCTCTCTGTTATTCTCCATCTGCAACTCTCCCTCTGCTACTCTCCTTCTTCTACTCTTCCTCTGTTACTCTCCATCTACAGCTCTCCATCTTTAGCTATCCCTCTTTAGCTCTCCCTCCGCTACAATCGAACAGCTACTCTCCCTCTTAGTCCGTGGGCCAGATATCGAAACCCTCCCCCCCCCTTGGGAATTTCGGAGACCCATATATTTTGAAAGATATATATCTTAAGTTACAAAATTTGCTTGTTGGTCAATCTCAGACCTCAACGATAACCAGCAGGAGCTATATTAGTGCGGGAAGGTTGAAAATAAATTTTCGCCAAACCGAGTGCCGCTTTTTTCAGAAAATATACTGTTATTCATAAACTAATCCATGTATAGATGCTTAAATGGTACCATTTTGAAGGTATTTAATTCCTCTATCTATTTAGTGCAAAAATTGATTGATTACGATATCTATTTTGGTCAACAGAATGGAAAACATGCGGCCATAACTCGAAATTAAAAAGAAAATTTCATTTTATTTCACGAAAGTTCCCCGTGCGGCTCACTAGGGGTCAGAAGCATCCTGAAGTTTCTTTCACATCATTCTGTATATTCATAGCTTTAAAATGATGTATAACACAACCATGTAACTGCAACAATAGCTTAGCTGCAGTCAATTATTCATTATTGCATTTATGTACGATTAAGTCAAATTTTCCAATATAGGGGATGAACGACATAGATTCTGCTGTGAATATATCTTCCAGGATTCTGTGTATCTTTATTAAAACAATTGTAGATATTTGTAATAGTCTATATTCTGTTAACTATGTTTTCAGGGTTTTAAAACAGGTATTTTCTTGTTTTTAACTTGGTTATGGCAGCCATATTGCAGATTGGCAACCAAACATATTTTCTTACAAACATGTCCGGGTGACCTACATTGATGGTTTTCACGATAAACATAATTTTTCCTGAAATAAGAACTTAATCACAACTGGTTTTCCTTTTCTGAAAGGAAGATAGTGCATTTACCCCTTGTTTATTCAAAATGGCAGCCTCAATCCCAGAAAAAATACATTTTTTCTGAACATCGGGTGCCAAATTTCATTATTTTTAAAAAGAAATGCTTAATGCCACAAAATTGGCAAAAACTGCCTCAATAGTCATATAACAAAATGTAGGTATCATTGAAACCACAAATTAGTAGGGTACATGATGCTATGTTGATTTACAAAAGAGGAGGGACTGAAATTTGACAGGAGGCCATTTTCTTTATCTTACCCCAACATTTTACTTAAAACAAAAGAAGATTTCCACACACATACAATCACTGTAATCAAAGGTAAATTCTATGCAAAAGTCATGAATTCAGCCATGGTTAATAAAAGAAGAAATTGGTTATTTATTAAAATATTTCTCATTTATAACAGGAATGCTCATAACAAGAGAGGCCCTTTTTCTTCCCTTACCCAGTTTTTCTTTTGCCAAAAATTATTTTTGCACAGAAATGGTAACAAAGATGTTAAATTAATTTTTTATTATTTTAAGTACAAACCGTTATTATTTTAAAGATAATATTGAGTATTATATGGTAATTTTTAATATATTTATCAGGCTACCTGGCACATATAGTTTCATTTTGGACCAAGGGTCCGGACTTTCTAGCCACACTGGTCATAAAAATGGCTAGGCATATTGAATTTTATATGGCAATTTATCTTATTTACCAGGCTATCTAGCACATTTAGTTTGATTTTGGACCAAAATTCTGGACACTCCAGCTACACTTTGTAAAATTTGGACTATCGCAGATTTTACCTAAAAATCAACAACTCCTAAACTATGAACTGGGTTAGAAGTGGTTTGTAAAAATGATTAGGCATATTGAATTTAATATGGTAATTTTGTATATTTACCAGGCTATCTGGCACATATAGTTTCATTTTGGACCAAGGTTCTGGACACTCTAGTCAAGCTTTGTAAAATTTGGACTATCGCTGAATTTTGCTAAAATTCAACAACTTCCAAACAATGAAAAAGCTTAAAAGTGGTCATAAAAATGGCTAGGCATATTGAATTTTATATGGCAATTTATTTAGCTTATTTACCAGGCTATCTAGCACATTTAGTTTGATTTTGGACCAAGATTCTGGACACTCCAGCTACACTTTGTAAAATTTGGACTATCGCAGATTTTACCTAAAATTCAACAACTCCTAAACTATGAACTGCTTAAAAGTGGTTATAAAAATGACTAAGCATATTGAATTTTATATGGTAATTTAATATATTTACCAGGCTATCTGGCACATATAGTTTCATTTTGGACAAAGGGTCTGGACACTCTAGTCAAGCTTTGTAAAATTTGGACTATCGCAGATTTTTGCTAAAATTCAACATCTCCTAAACTGAGAACTGGGTTAAAAGTGGTTATGAACATGACTAGGCATATTTAATTTTATATGGCAATTTAGTATATTTACCTGGCTATCTTGCACATGTAGTTTCCTTTTGGACCAAGGTTCTGGACACTCTAGTCAAGCTTTATAAAATTTGGGACTATCGCAGATTTTTGCTAAAATTCAACAACTCCTAAACTATGAACTGGCTTAAAAGTGGTTATGAAAATGACTAGGCATATTGAATTTTATATGGCAATTTAGTATATTTCCAAGGCTATCTGGCACATATAGTTTCATTTTGGACAAAGGGTCTGGACACTCTAGTCAAGCTTTGTAAAATTTGGACTATCGCAGAATTTTGCTAAAATTCGACAACTTCCAAAATATTAACTGGCTTAAAAGTGGTCATAAAAATGGCTAGGCATGTTTAATTTTATATGGTAATTTAGCTTATTTACCAGGCTATCTGGCACATAAAGTTTGATTTTGGACCAAGGTTCTGGACACTCCATCCACACTTTGTAAAATTTGGGCGATCACAGATTTTTGCTAAAATTCAACAGCTCCTCAACTATGAACTGACTTAAAAGTGGATATAAAAATGACTAGGCATATTTAATTTTATATGGTAATTTAGTATATTTACCATGCTTTCTGGCACATATAGTTTCATTTTGGACCAAGGTTCTGGACACACTAGTCAAGCTTCGTAAAATTTGGACTATCGCAGATTTTTGTTAAATTTCAACAACTTCCAAACTATGAGCTGGCTTAAAA
The DNA here is from genome assembly GCA_026936325.1 of Platynereis dumerilii. Taxonomy (NCBI): domain Eukaryota; kingdom Metazoa; phylum Annelida; class Polychaeta; order Phyllodocida; family Nereididae; genus Platynereis; species Platynereis dumerilii. The sequence continues at coordinate 38,124,739 of JAPTHN010000006.1, read as the reverse complement.
GTGGTCATAAAAATGGCGAATCATATTGAATTCTATATGGTAATTTAGCTTATTTGCCAGGCTATCTGGGACAGATAGTTTCATTTTGGACCAAGGTTCTGGACACTCTCGTCAAGCTTCGTAAAATTTGGACAATCATAGATTTTTGCTAAATTTCAACAACTTCCAAACGATGAACTGGCTTAAAAGTGGTCATAAAAATGGCTAATTATATTGAATTTTATATGGTAATTTAGCTTATTTGCCAGGCTATCTGGCACATATAGTTTCATTTTGGACCAAGGGTCTAGACACTCAAGCCACACTTCGTAAAATTTGGACTAGCGCAGATTTTTGCTAAAATGCAACAACTCCTTAACTATGAACTGGCTTAAAAGTGGTCATAAAAATGGCTAGGCAATAGGCATATTGAAATTTATATGGCAATTTAGTATATTTACTAGGCTATCTGGCACATATAGTTCTATTTTGGACCAAAGGTCTGGGCACACCAGCCACACTTTGTAAAATAAAGACTATCACAGATTTTTGCCAGATTTCAACAACTTCCTAACTATGAGCTGGCTTAAAAGTGGTCATAAAAATGGCCAGGCATATTGAATTCTATATGGTAATTTAGCTTATTTGCCAGGCTATCTGACACAGATAGTTTCATTTTGGATCAAGGTTCTGGACACTCTAGTCAAGCTTCGTAAAATTTGGACAATCGTAGATTTTTGCTAAATTTCAACAACTTCCAAACTATGAACTGGCTATGGCTTGGGTGTCCAGACCCTCGGTCCAAAATGAAACAATACCCTTTCCGTGTCCTTTATTTTTTAAAAGAATACTAAGTAATATATAGTAATAGTTTAGTGTATTATGACAGATAGTATAACACCAAAGATCCTTGGTATTATTATATCGATGATTGAGGCAAAATAAATGGCCGCCATTTTGAAAAACGGGGTTAAACTGCACTTAACTTCCCAGGACAGTATCAAAACCTGTCTTAATGAATTCCTGACCCATGAAAACATATATTTAGACCCAAAAATCATTGTTCTAGCCCAATTAGATCCAGAGATACGGGCGAAACGGTTAATTGGCGGCCATCTTGGAATTATCCATCATGGCCGCCAGTCGTTGAGGTTATATAATGACCAACAAGCAAAAATGTGTTCTCTGGAATATTAGCTTTCCGACGGTATGTGTCTTCAAAATTCCCAAGGGGGGGGGAGGGGGGGTTATGGTGGCCCGCGGACTATCTGTTACTCTCCATCTGCTACTCTCCCTATGCTACTCTCCTTATGCTATTCTCCCACTGTTACTCTCCATCTGTTGCTCTCCCTCTGCTATCCTCCCTCTGCAACTCTCCCTCTGCTACTCTCCATCTGCAGCTCTCCCTCAGCTACTCTCCATCTGCCACTCTCCGATTGCTACTCTGCATCTGCTGCTCTCCCTCTGTTACTCTCCATCTGCTATTCTCACTCTGCTGCTCTCTGTCTGCTAACCTCCCATGGATACTCTCCATCTGCTTCTTTCCATCTGCTGCTCTTCCTCTGCTACTCTGTCTCAGCTACTCTCTATCTGTTGCTCACCATCTGCTACTCTCCCTCTGTTACTCTCCATCTGCAACTCTCCCTCTGCTACCCTCCATCTGCTACTCTTCAATTGCTACTCTCAATCTGCCACTCTCACTCTCTTACTCTCCATCTGCTACTCTCCCTCTGTTACTCTATCTGCTCCCACTACTTCTCTCCATCTGCTATCCCTCTGCTACTCTCACTCTGCTACTCTCCCATTGCTACTTTCCATCGGCCACTCTTCCTCGGCTACAATCCCTCTGTTACTCTCCTACTGTTACTCTCCTACTGTTACTCTCCTACTGTTACTCTCCTACTGTTACTCTCCTACTGTTACTCTCCTCTGCCACTCTGGCTCCACTCCTCTGCCTGTTACTCTCCATCTGCAACTCTCCCTTCGCAACCCTCTGTCTGCTACTCTCCAACTGCAACTCACTCTAATACTCTCCTTCTGCTACTCTCTGTTACTGTCCACTTGCAGCTGCCACTCTGCTACTCTCCCTCTTCTACTCTCACTTTGCTGCTCTCCATCTGCTACACTACCATTGCCACTCTCCCTATGTTACTCTAGATCTGCAGCTCCCCATCTGCAACTCTCCCTCTGCTACCCTCGAACTGCTACTCTCCCTCTGTTACCCTCCATCTGCTACTCTCCCTCTCCTACCCTCCATCTGCTACTCTCCCTCTGTTACTCCCGATCTGCTATGTCTCCCTCTGCCACTCTCCATATGTTACTTGCCATATGCTACTCTCCATCTGCCACTCTCTCTCTGTCATTCTCCATCTGCTACTCTCCCTCCGCTACTCTTCTTCTGCTACTCCGTCTCTGTGACTCTCCATTTGCAGCTCTCCCTCTGCTACTCTCCATCTGCTACCCTCCCATGCTACTCTCCATCTGCTACACTCTCTGTGCTACTCTTCGACTATCTTCCCCTCCGCTACCTTCCATATGCTACTCTCCAATTGTTGCTATCCATCTACCACACTCTCTCTGTTACTCGCCATATGCTACTTTCCCTCTGCTACCCTCCTACCCTCCATATGCTACTCTCCAATTGCTGCTCTCCATCTGCCACTCTCTCAATTTATCTCCATCTGCTACACTCCCTCTGTCGCCCTCCATCTGCCACCCTCTATCTACAGCTCTCTCTCGGGTACTCTCCCTCCGCTACTCTCCTTCTGCTACTCTCCATCTGCTACCCTCCCATTGCTACACTCCCTCTGCTACTCTGCCGTATCTTTCCCTCTGCTACCCTCCATATGCTACTCACCAGTTGCTGCTCTCCATCTGCCAATCTCTGTATTGTTCTCCATCTGCAACTGTCCCTCTGCTACTCTCCTTCTGCTACTCTTCCTCTGTTACTCTCCATCTGCAGCTCTCCATCTGCAACTCACCGTCTTTAGCTCTCCCTTCCCTACTCTCAAACTGCTACTCTCCCTCTGTTACTCTCCATCTGCTACTCTCCCTCTGCTACTCTCCTTATGCTACTCTCCCTCTGTTACTCTCCATCTGTTGCTCTCCCTCTGCAACTCTCCCTCTGCTACTCTCAATCTGCAGCTCTCCTTCGGCTACTCTCCATCTGCCACTCTCCAATTGCTACTCTCCATCTGCTAATCTCCCTCTGTTACTCTCCATCTGCTATTCTCACTCTGCTGCTCTCTGTCTGCTAACTTCCCATTGCTACTCTCCATCTGCTACTCTTCCTCTGCTACTCTGTCTCTGCTACTCTCCATCTGTTACTCGCCATCTGCTACTCTCCCACAGCTACTCTCCCTCTGTTACTCTCCATCTGCAACTGTCCCTCCGGCACCCTCCATCTGCTACTCAATTGCTACTCTCAATTGCTACTCTCAATCTGCCACTCTCACTCTCTTACTCTCCATCTGCTACTCTCCCTCTGTTACTCCATCTGCTCCCTCTGCTTCTCTTACTCTGCTACTCTCCCATTGCTACTTTCCATCGGCTACTCTTCCTCTGCTAAAATCCCTCTGCTACTCTCCTACTGTTACTCTTCATCTGCCACTATGGCTCCACTCCTCTGCCTGTTACCCTCCATCTGCAACTCTCCCTCCGCAACCCTCTGTCTGCTACTCTCCAACTGCAACTCACTCTAATACTCTCCTTCTGCTACTCTCTGTTACCCTCCATCTGCAGCTGTCACTCTGCTACTCTCCATCTGCTACTCTCCATCTGCTACTCACCATCTGCTACTCACCATCTGCAACTCTCCCTCTTCTACTCTCACTATGCTGCTCTCCATCTGCTACACTCCCATTGCCACTCTCCCTCTGTTACTCTAGATCTGCAGCTCTCCATCTGCAACTCTCCCTCTGCTACCCTCAAACTGCTACTCTCCCTCTTTCACCCTCCATCTGCTACTCTCCGTGTTACCCTCCATCTGCTACTCTCCCTCTGTGACTCCCGATCTGCTATGTCTTCCTCTGCTACTCTCCATCTGTTACTCACCATCTGATACTCTCCATCTGCCACTCTCTCTGTGTCATTCTCCATCTGCTACTATCCCTCTGCCACTCTCCTTGATACTCTGTCTCAGCTACTCTCCATTTGCAGCTCTTCCATTGCTACTCTCCATCTGCTACACTCCCTGTGCTTCTCTGAGACAATTTTCCCTCCACTACCATCCATATGTTACTCTCCAATTGCTGCTCTCCATCTGCCATTCTCTCTGTTACTCGCCATATGCTACTTTCCCTCTGCAACTCTCCCTTTTACTCTCCATCTGCAACTCTCCCTCCACTACCCTCCATATGCTACTCTCCAATTGCTGCTCTCCATCTGCCACTCACTCTCTATGTTTATCTCTATCTGCCACTTTACTTCTGTTACCCTCCATCTGCTACTCTCCATCTGTCACTCTCCCTCTGCAACTCTCCCTCTGCTACCCTCCCATTGCCACTCTCCATCTGCTACTCTCCCTCTGCTACTCTGCCGTATCTTTCCCTCCGCTACTCTCAATATGCTACTCTCCAGTTGCTGCTCTCCATCTGCTAATCTCAGTTATTCTCCATCTGCAACTCTCCCTCTGTTACTCTCCTTCTCCTACTCTCCTCTGTTACTCTCCATCTGCAGATAGAGAGAGTAGCAAATGAAGAGTTGATGGAGAGTAGCAGAAGGAGAGTAGCAGATGGAGAGTAGAAGAGGGGGGTAGCAGGTGGAGAGTAGCAGTGAGCAAGAAGTGAAGGGGTAGCTACTGCAGATGGCAGATGGAGAGTCGCAGATGGAGAGTTGCAGATGGAGAGTAGCAGATAGAGAGTCGCAGATGGAGAGTAGCAGAAGTAGAGGAGCAGAGGGAGAGTAGCAGATGGAATGAAACCGAGGGAGAGTAGCAGAAGGAAAGTAGCAATTTGAGAGTAGCAGATGGAGAGTCTCAGATGGAGAGGAGCAGATGAAGAGTAGCAGATGGAGTGCAACAGTGGGAGAGGAACAGAGTGAGAGAAGCAGAAGGAAAGTAGCAATTTTAGAGTAGCAGATGGAGAGTATCAATTGGAGAGTAGCAGATGGAGAGGAGCAGAGGGAGAGTGGCAGATGGAGTGTAGCAATTGGAAAGTAGCGGGTGGACAGTAGCAAAGAAGCAGAGGGGGGGGGGGGTAGCCTGGCAGATGGCAGATGGAGAGTGGCAGATGGAGAGTAGCAGATGGAGAGTAGCAGATGGAGAGTAGCAGATAGAGAGAGTAGATGGAGAGTAGCAGAGGGAGATTAGCAGATGCAGAGGAGCAGAGGGAGAGCAGTAGAAGGAGTGTTACAAATGGAGAGTAGAAGGGAAGTAGCAATTTAAGAGTAGCATATGGAGAGGAACAGAGGGAGTAGCAGAGGAAAATAGCAATTGTAGAGTATCAGACGGTAGCTACAGCAGACGGGAGATGGAGAGTAGCTGATGGAGAGTAGCAGATGGAGAGTAGCGGAAGGAGAGTAGCAGAGGGAAAGGAGCAGATAGAGAGTAGCAGATGAAGAGGAGCAGATGGAAAGTAACAGATGGAGAGTAGCAGATGGAGAGTTACAGATGGAGGGTAGCATTTGGAGAGTAGCAGTTGCAGAGTAGCAGAGGGAGAGTAGCAGACATAGAGGAGCAGAGGGAGAGTAGCAGATGGAGTGTAACAGAGGGAGAGTAGCAGAAAGAAAGTAGCAATTTGAGAGTAGCAGATGGAGAGGAGCAGAGGGAGAGTAGCAGATGGAGAGTAACAGAGGGAGAGTAACAGAGGGAGAGTAGCAGAAGGAAAGTAGCAACTGGAGAGGAGCAGATGGAGAGTAGCAGAAGGAGAGTAGCAGAAGGAGAGTAGCAGATAGAGAGTAGCATATGGAGAGTAGCGGAGGAGAGTAGCAGATGGAGATTAGCAGATGGAGAGTGGCAGATGGAGAGTAGATGGAGAGTAGCAGATGGGAGAGTAGCAGAGGGAGAGTGACACAGGGAGAGTAGCAGAAGGAAAGTAGCAATTTTAGAGTAGCAGATGGAGAGTATCAGATACTGAGAAGCAGAGGGAGAGTAGCAGAAGAAAGTAGCAATTGTAGAGTATCAGAGGACAGTAGCAGATTGAGAGAAGCAATTGCAGAGTAGCGGGTGGACAGTGGGTGGACAGCGGGTGGACAGCGGGTGGACAGCGGGTGGACAGTAGCAAAGAAGCAGGGGTGGGGGGGGGGGTTAGCTTGGCCGAGTAGCAGATGGAGGGCAGCAATGGGAGAGTAGCAGTTGCAGAGTGGCAGAGGGAGAGTAGAAGACATAGAGGAGCAGAGGGAGAGTAGCAGATGGAATGTAACAGAGGGAGAGTAGCAGAAGGAAAGTAGCAATTTGAGAGTAGCAAATGGAGAGCATCAGATGGAGAGGAGCAGAGGGAGAGTAGGAGTAGGAGAGTAGCAGATGGAGAGTAACAGTAGCAATTGGAGAGTAGCGGTTGGAAAGCGGGTGGACAGTAGCAAAGAAGCGGGGGGGGGAGGGGTAGCTCGGCCGAGTATCATATGGAGAGTAGCAGAAGGAGAGTAGCAGAGGGAGAGTAGTAGATGAAGGGTATCAGAGGGAGAGTAGCAGAAGGAAAGTATCAAAAGGAATGTGGCAATTGGAGAGTAGCAGAGGGAGGGTACTAGGTGGAGACTAGCTGAAGGAGAGTAGCAGAGGGAGAGGAATAGATAGAGAGTAGCAGATGAAGAGGGGCAGATGGAGAGTAGCAGATGGAGAGGAGCAGATGGAGAGTAGCAAATGGAGAGTAACAGATGGAGGGTAGCAATTTGAGAGTAGCAGATGGAGAGTAGCAGAGGGAGAGTAGCAGATGCAGAGAAGCAGAGGGAGAGTAGCAGAAGGAGTGTTACAGATGGAGAGTAGCAGAAGGAAAGTAGCAATTTGAGAGTAGCAGATGGATAGTATCAGATGCTGAGGAGCAGAGGGAGAGTAGCAGATGGAGAGGAACAGGGAGTAGCAGAAGAAAGTAGCAATTGTAGAGTATCAGAGGGAGAGTAGCAGATGGAGAGTAGCAATTGGAGAGTAGCGGGTGGACAGCGGGTGGACAGTAGCAAAGAAGCGGGGGGGGGGTAGCTCGGCCGAGTAGCAGATGGAGAGTAGCAGATGGAGAGTAGCAGATGGAGAGTAGTGGAAGGAGAGTAGTGGAAGGAGAGTGACAGATGCAGAGTAGCAGATGCAGAGTCGCAACTTCAGAGTAGCAGATTAGAGAAGGAAAGTAGCCGATGGAGAGTAGCAGTGAGCAAGTAGTGGAGGGAGAGCATTAGCGGCAGAGTAGCAATGGGAGGGTGTCAGATGGAGAGTAGCAGGGGGAGAGAAGCAGATGTAGAGGAGCAGAAGGGAGGTGGCAATTTGGAGAGTATCAGATGGAGAGTAGCAGATAGAGAGGAGCAGTGGGAGAGTAGCAGATGGAGGGTATCAGAGGGAGAGTAGCAGAAGGAAAGTGGCTTTGGAGAGTGGCGGATGGAGAGTAGCAGAGGGAGGATAGCAGGTGGAGAGTAGCAGTGACTAAGTAGTGGAGGGATAGCAGAAGCTACAGAGTAGCAATGGGAGAGTAGCAATGGGAGAGTAGCAACAAGAATCCGAGGATTCAAACCCTGGGTTCTGTTGGGAATTAGCAATTAAGCATAAGATCCGTCGATACAAGATCAAAGTAGCACTGCGAAGTGCAATCAGCTTTGAAACCTGTCAGATTGACTTCAAGTGCTGTTTCTCAATGGCAATTTGGTAAACTGAGGATGAAAAAACGCTTTAGAACTTGCAGGATTGCAAGTAGCATTGTTAGACTGCTTCCGAGAATATATGCACTGCAAAAAGCAATTGCAAAATGCATTATAGGCCTTCCTTGAATCGCATGGACGATCGTCACGTGGGCGACATTATAATGCAAAGTCAGCTTGAAAACAGCCCCTCAAGACCACAGGCATCACAATTGTTCACAACAGTTCTGAACTAGACCACTACCAGTAGTACAGATACACCTTGTACATGTACTGTTTAAGGAGGCCAGAATCATGCAGGCCATAGAGCTGTGTTGGCAAATGATTGAAATGCCTGTGCTCATGACTCAAACGATCTATTACACAACAAACTACTAAAAAAAAAAAACATTAAAAAAAATTATTTTTTTTCAAAAAAAAAAAAAAAAAAAAAACCATAACAAACCATCCCAAATTCCACAACGCATTTTAGTTCACCTCTATATGAACACAAAATGGCCCACTTGACCACATCCACGCCTGTATTAAGGCTGGGAAAACTTTTTTCCAAAAATCTCTCAGACTGGTTTTTAGATAAAATTACCCTGGGGGAACCCAGGGTAAAAAGAGAGTAGCAGAGGGAGAGTAGCAGGGGGAGATTAGCAGAGGGAGACTGGAAGATGGAGAGTAGATGGACAGTAGATGGAGAGTAGCAGATGGGAGAGAAGCAGTTGCAGAGTAGTAGAGGGAGAGTAGCAGATGTAGAGGAGCAGAGGGAGAGTAGCAGGAGTGTAACAGAGGGAGAGTAGCAGAAGGAAAGTAGCAATTTGAGAGTAGCAGATGGAGAGTATCAGATGCTGAGGAGCAGAGGGAGAGTGGCAGATGGAGAGGAACAGAGGGAGTAGCAGAAGAAAGTAGCAATATGTAGAATATCAGAGGGAGAGTAGCAGATGGAGAGTAGCGATTGGAGAGTAGCGGGTGGACAGCGGGTGGACAGTAGCAAAGAAGCGGGGGGGGGAGGGGGTAACTCGGGCGTGTAGCAGATGGAGAGTAGCAGATAGAGAGTAGCAGATGTAGAGTAGCAGATGGAGAGTAGCGGAAAGAGAGTAGCGGAAAGAGAGTAGCGGAAGGAGAGTGACAGATGCAGAGTAGCAGATGCAGAATCGCAACTTCTGAGTAGCAGATTAAGATTAGAGAAGGAAAGTAGCAGATGGAGAGTAGCAGTGAGCAAGTAGTGGAGCGAGTTTCTAACACACACCAGTAGCTAGTGGAACCAATCATGCATATCGGCTATCACCCAGTCCTTGTTCAAACAGTGTCATTCCACTTTTACCCCACAAGGACCAAAATGTAATAATTACTTGCAAAATAGTGCAATTAGGAATCTTTTCAATACTTATAAAAAACAAAAATCAATATATATATTTGTTAGTAGGCCTATTGTATGAATGACTTCAACCATTACATAAATGTAAAAATCTTAAATTTTAGTACAATGAACTGAATAATATGCATTTTCAGATTTACCAAGTAAAAGTGAATGGTATATTTTCTATTTTTAAGTCTTTTAATTTCAAAGCTTTAAAACCTGTAAATAAATATTATTCTCTAGATAATATATAGCGAATAAGACGACAGAGTGAGACAAATCTGTAATCATTAGTTATCCATTCACTGTTTCATCATTATATGATTAGTTTCATATATATTCTTAGAACAAAAGACCGAAGTCACAAAATCTTTTGAACTGTGGACATCTGCGGTCATATTGCGGTCAAGCGGGGCGGTCGCGGTCAAGCATACCATGTCCGTATGCTGTGCGGGGCGGTCGCGGTCAGGCCTCAAGCATGTGGGGCGGTCGCGGTCAGAGTGAGACAAATCTGTAATCATTAGTTATCCATTCACTGTTTCATCATTATATGATTAGTTTCATATATATTCTTAGAACAAAAGACCGAAGTCACAAAATCTTTTGAACTGTGGACATCTGCGGTCATATTGCGGTCAAGCGGTGCGGTCCCGGTCAAGCATACCATGTCCGTATGCTGTGCCGGGCAGTCGCGGTCAGGCCTCAAGCATGTGGGGCGGTCGCGGTCGTGGTCAGCTTTTCAGCAGTGCGGGGCAGTGCGGTCGCGGTCAAGCTAAGTCCATTGCGGGGCAGGGCGGTCATGCTTTTGGGTGACCGCGCAGGGCTCTATTAGCGGCAGAATAGCAATGGGAGGGTGTCAGATGGAGAGTATCAGGGGGAGAGAAGCAGATGTAGAGGAGCAGAGGGAGAGTAGCAGAAGGAAGGTAGCAATTTGGAGAGTATCAGATGGAGAGTAGCAGATAGAGAGGAGCAGTGGGAGAGTAGCAGATGGAGGGTATCAGAGGGAGAGTAGCAGAAGGAATGTGGCAATTGGAGAGTGGCAGATGGAGAGTAGCAGAGGGAGGGTAGCAGGTGGAGAGTAGCAGTGACTAAGTAGTGCAGGGAGAGCAGGTGCTGCAGAGTAGCAATGGGAGAGTAGCAAAAGGAGAGTAGCAGAGGGAGAGTAGCAGGGGGAGATTAGCAGATGGAGAAGATCAGTGAGCAAGTAGCGGAGGAAGATTAGTAGGGGCAGAGAGGCAATGGGACAGTAGCAGATGAAGAGCTGCAGATGGAGAGTAGCAGTGAGCAAGTAGCAAAGCGAGAGTAGTAGCGGTAGCAATGGGAGAGTAGCAGATGGATAGTAGCAGAGGGAGAGTAGCAGGTGGAGCGTAGCAATTGGAGAGTAGCCGAGGGAGAGTAGCAGAGGGAGAGTAGCAGAGGGAGAGTAGCAGAGGGAGAGTAGCAGTGATAGCAGTGAGCAAATAGTGGAGGGAGAGTAGTAGCAGCAGAGTTGCATTGGGAGAGTACCAGACGGAGGGCAGCAGAGGGAGAATAGCAGAGGCAGAGGGATAGATAGATAGATAGATAGATGTGGTAAGTGCAGCCCTCTAAACCCAGTTCTGGGCGCTCGTGAGGGTTGATTGATGAGATGGGAGAAAGGGAGTCCTCAACATGTTGCACATTTACCCCATGTGAGGGATCTCTTACTTGCCCAGCACAGACACTGGTACAAGGGGCCACCAATTTAATGTCTCATCCGAACGACATCCAGCTGGGATTTTGCTCATAAAGGTACACTGAAAATATTGGGTTCCCCGCCTGGGGTTCGAACCCATGCATGCAAAGACCTTCAGTTGAGCAGGCGGGCACCTAAGCCACTTGGCAACCCAGCTGGCTTTGGAGAGTTGTAGATGGAGAGTAACAGAGGGACAGCAACAGAGGAGAGTAGCAGATGGATAGCAACACAGGAAGAGTTACAGATGGAGAGTAGCAATTAGAATGAGTGGTTTCCTGAGATGAAATCTCTCAAAAACATTGAAATTGCCAAAAGACACTTCAATAAAATGTTTTGAGCAGACAACTTCAAGCAGGGGGAGACATCATAAGAAATAATCTATTGGTGTTTTTATACAAAAGATAGGAGCAATGCACTGCCTGAAACGCGAAAGGACCATTTTGCCCCGGGGGACCATTTTGCCCTGGTCTCGCAAATAGAATTATTTGATTTTGGCAGCTGCCAATAACGACAATATATTTTAGTTGTAAAGAGGGTTTGTTGCAGTGATGTCTCTTACAATGATACCTTTAAATTATGATGTACTCTTACAAACAGCAAATTTGTTCTTTTTTTTTTTTCATAATTGAGTTTAATTGAATGATGATTAAAACTAAATATTTAATAAAGAGTGCCCTGTAATGTTTCATTTGTAAACAAAACACGGGTTTTTGGTAGCATTAAAATTATTTCTTTTACATTTTTAAAGCAATGATATGATTCATCTTTATATATGCTTTAAAATGTGATATAAGTTATTTCTAAATTATTAATTATGGTGCTTTACACAATTACAGTATTGCACAATTACAGTATGAAATGGACACTTCCATGAATTTTGTATTAATATATAGTAATCCATGTTATGTATATCAATTTCATTGTACCATATAATGTATAACTGCTCCTGCCTACTTGTAGATAGTTACTATCCCACTTTTGTACATACACATTACACATCTTATTCTATGCTTTTTTTAAAATTTTTTTATTTTTTTTTATTTACTTATATGACACATGTATCTCGATGATATTCAGATGTCGAATAAAATTCTATATATATATATCTAACTCAGCATGACAATTAGGTAAATTTATCTTTCAGAATATGTCAAAAAATATGATAAAAATCTACTAACAGAGCATTCTTTATATCTGCAGATTTAATACTTTAAATTCATATTCAAAACGTGAAAAACAAATCAAAAATTTATTTTATCTGAATATCTACTTGCAAAAAAGGACTAATCAATGTAATCATCTGTCTGTCTGATACACAGTGTCACAAATATAGTGTTGATGTGAATTGGTAAAATTGTACACTAAAGGACTATAAAAATTACACATTTCCTATACTTGGAAATTTGGAAACCTTTTCTGCCGCTGGAAATAATATTCTGATTAAAAAAAAAAAAGAAATTGATATAATCAGGGGGTCAAGCCAGCTGTTTTTTGGGGGGGTGGGTTTTTGCAGAAGGCCTATAATTAAAAGTATTATATATTATTTACATTAGGAGAAAATTATTAAATTTGGTTAAAGACAGATCAATTCCATAAAAAAGGAGTGGTGATAGTGTTAGTTTTGGTGATAGTATTATTATATGCCATTAATTACATTGCACAGAACGAATAAAAAAAGCTTCTTTTTTTTTTCATGCTTATTTTGCATAAAATTCACTTAATTTTCCCCAGGCTTTTGATATATTAGACATATTTGTAAAATAACATGCCAACAATAAAAGACCTTCATAATTATCATCACCAACCAATAATTAATTGCAGCTATCCAAAAGAATTAAGCGGCAGGCAGGGGGATTTTGCATCATTTACCTATGGGCATCTTTTTTTACAATGCTACTCAGAATGATGTTCTTAGCATTAATGAAGGAAAAGATGGAACTCAAAATGCTTCACGGTCATAAAAAACAAGAAAACTTGAGGTATACATAGAAATACATCCAAGAAAGGCCAATTTCAATAGCTCTTGTCAGGCCCATTGAGGTTGCTATGGTGTTGCTAGGGGGAGGAGCCAACCACTTGAGCCTCACTCTGGTGTCACTGCAGCATTGTGATGTAATCGATGTGGTTGTGACCTATCAAGAAACATAATGTCTTGTTGATTGAAAATCCAGGGTATTCCCAGGCAATGATGTTTAGGAGCTCCTAAGATGTATAGGAGCTCCTAAGTTAGGATTGCACTTAAGATGTTCATTTCCTCTTAGGAACTCTTAGTGAAACGCTCTGGCTAGGAGATCCTAAGTGACTTAGGTGCTCCTAAGCGTTTAGGAGTTCCTAAATCACTTAAGTGATCCTAGGCATTTAGGTGCTCTTAGACTTAGGATAGGATTTCTTAGTAAAACGGTTCCCAGAGCTTATAATGAGGTTCAGGAAGATCTCAGCAGTGGTTTACCTGACTTGCCTGAAACTCTGCCACACATTCTAAATATTTTTGATCTGTGTTCTGCCATCATAAGCATGATTTGACTGGTTTCTCTCCTTGAACAACACTTAGAACAAAATCAAGAAGGACAATGCAGTTCACACATGTAGTGCTATTGAACCTCACTCTGAGAAATGACCAGCTCCATGGCAACATCATATATGAGCTCATATGACACTGCTGATTGATATGTCATTGTCAAATGATGCTACTGATTGACATGGTGGCATTATAAAACTTCAAGTGCTGCTTTAAATACACTTCCTAGATGTGACACAGAAGCTCCTTTGTATATGATGGTGATATCCAGGCCTAAATGCCTTTTTGTTTAGCCTTATATATAGTTGTTCAGAAAAATATATCAAGCAAATACGGTAATGCAATGTCATTGCATAATACTTCTTTTAAATATGAAAAGATGGTGATATCCAGGCCTAAATGCCTTTTTGTTTAGCCTTAGTTGTTCAGAAAAATATATCAAGCAAATACGGTAATGCAATGTCATTGCATAATACTTCTTTTAATTTGGCATAAGGCCAAATATGAAATACTCCTCAGTTTGGTGCCGAAACCGCTGAAGTCAGACATACTGATATTGAACCTCACTTTCACTTAGGACTGGCTCCATGACAACGTCACATGACACAGCAACCATGCAATCAAGTATATTGTGCTCAGTGCTGCTCAGTGCAGACCTGGCAGTCAAGTGACTCAATTTCCATAATGCAGAGTGTATTCGCATTATATACCTAAGTAAACAGTTGTAAAATATCTATTTAAAATGTATCTTTTTTTTTCACAAAAATACAGAGTCCATATTAATCAAGCAAATATGGTAATCCGATGTCATTGCGTAATCACTCTTATAAAGTGACTCTTGGCCAAATGGGCTCAGTTGCGTGCGAGGCACCATTGAGTAAAGGTGGTTGTTTAGTTCTGTTCAATACAAAATCCCCTGTGTCACATGGCTAGCCTAATTGGCATTTACCGTAAATGTGTTAATTATACTGGTCTCATGCTATTGCCCACCCAACATGCATGACCTTCTGTCTTAGAGATTCATAATATAAGTCTGATCTATGTTTGTATCTCATCAGAAATATATAATTATGATTTGAGAATGTTCATTTAGTACTTGAAAACCTTATTAAATTTAGCAGTGAATAGTACTGAATACCTCTATAGCTAGGTATACCCTCCAATGAAGCACAATCTGCACTGATCAGTTGGGGGATCAGTTGGTTGGAACAGCAGCAGCTGCCATTCAAGCAGCACAGTAATTAAATCCCCCAAATTTGCACTTTTTGGACAATGTCTTGACCTCTTGGGCATCTAAAGACTATCAGTCACTGTTAAATAAAATATAAAGAGGCAAATTATGATTACCAAATGATCAGGGGACCAAGATGGGGGGGGGAGGTTGAAAAGACGAGGGGACCAAGAGTGAGAGGGGCAAGAATGGGCATAAGAAGTGAGATGAGGTGTTACATTTGGGGGTCTAGATGAGTGCAGGATTAGACGGGTGGGTAGAAAGATGATGTGGGCAAGAAAGAGCCACACTTAGGCCTATCCTACATTTAAAAAAATTATAGACAGAGGAAATAAAAACAATATTGATAGTTAATTTTAGCATACACTCTACCCGTCGTAAGACGGGTACACTGCTAGTATATATATAAATTTTCAATATAGTTTTGGCCCAGAGCATTTTTTAAGGATTTTTGGCTGGGAGACCGACGGAACTTCGTAGTGCCTTGAAACACGGCATTTATCAATCACCTGAAGATCTATGAGAATTATTTATGTAATGACATGCTGCAAAAGGGACTTTGAACTGTAAGGCTGACTGCTAATTTGTATTTCGACCGATTGCCTCCCAAAAATGAAATTGACACATTTTAAATTAATGAAAATTTGGACACAGAAAAATAATTTGGCAAACTTTGAATTTATGAAATTTGAACTCAGAAGGATGGCACCAGCAGAAGTACACTCTAAAAAATGTCGGGACAAAATTGGTTTTTCAGATTCAAAATGGTTTTTTGAAAAACCAAATTTCAAAGCAAAGTTTTTTGCATTGAAATTTGGTTTTTCAAAAAATCATTTTGAATCTAAAAAACCAATTTTGTCTGAATTTGTTTAGAGTGTATAACGGCAAAGACAGTATAGTTGGGCAGATCAGAGGGGTCCCCCTGCACCCGTCTGAATATTTAACGGGACCAAGTTTTTTGGTGCCCTAATAATGTCCTTTTAACAAAAAGCCAATGTTAACAGGACTATCAATGTCCCATGGGGTTTTTACGGCGGCCATTTTGAATTGAAGTTGACGGCCGAAAAACGTCTCTCAGAAATTGCAAGTTTAATTATCTCAGGAACTATTCAAGCTACATTTACAAATGGCACATCTATTTATATATTTTTGGACATGCAGAATCTGAAAATGACATTAATTTCTTTCTAAATTGTAAATATCACCCCACTATGGCCAAATATTTACAAAAAATCGCATTTATTTAATATTTCACCTTAGTTCAGTTTATTCTACATCAGCCAGTTAACCAAAAGCTCTGTGTTGCTTGTGACAATGTCTCTACTGCCATTGTGTCTAATATCACAAAGTGCTTTTCAAAAGACTTTGGATATTCCAAATAGCACTATGAGGATATTTGAAAAGGTGAAATATCCTACAAGATGCTATTTGGATATTTCATCAGACCCTATTTCATCAGATGATATTCCATCTTAAGCTTGGGCTGACAGTATGGAGCTTTGGCAGACCATATGGAGCTTTGGTAGCTGCCAATTATTCTCCAGGTCCTATTTTTGGTTCCAAAATATCCAGAAGAGGGGGCTTCAACTTCAGAGGCCCTGGATACATGCCACACTTCATTTACATTGAAGTGCCCTCTTTGTTGTAGAAGAGATGGCAGTGCATGACAGCCCAAAGTTCTAACAAATAGTGTCCAAATAGTTCCTAACCATGAGACACTATTTGGTCACTATTTGATGTAGAAGAGATGGCTGTCAATATACTATGACAAAGTTTCTAACATAGCACATTAGAACTTTTGGAAAAGTTCAGTAGAAAATGTGGCTTGGTTGCACTTTTTGGATATTTCGTTAGGGATATTGGCAAAGCATGGTGAGGAGAGTAGATATTGTGACAAAGACCTATTTTAGTGTCTGGCATGCAAAAAGCAGCCCGATTTGCAAATCGGGCATGTAGATATTTCGGCTGTAACATATGTGATGATCATATTTGACAAGCACTGAATATAAGCTTTCAAATGAGGTATAATATGTCCAAAAGAGATGATTATTTGATGAGCTGTGGTATTTCAAAGATTTTCATTTGTGATTCTGCGATCATTTAGCAGCACGGGCGAGGTAGAACTCCTAGTCAGGTTGCAAGAGAGGTTGCCTTGCACCCTCTGGTATAGTTAATGGCACCCAATTTTTGGACTGCCAGATGTTGTCTGGAAACATATTTTAGATGCTCCCATTGCCAATTATTGTTCCAAGGGGGTTTTCTGGTGGCTATTTTGGATTAACCTCTAAAATTTGTAAAAGTGTGGTTTTAGCATTATTGCCGCTTTCTGTGTTAAAGCAGCCATTGCTCTATCATAGTTTATGCCAGTGAAGAAAATTAAATACCAAATTAAACTTTAAAAGCTAAGGAGTTACTCTTTCAAATGGTGTAAATAGTATGCATGTAAGATGTCATAAAATTATTAAACTCTCCCTCCCTGGGTAGCAAATTTCTTCGTGAGCATAAACGTGTCTCATAATTCATTTTTTAATTTCATTTTTTTTAATGAGTAGCCATATAAAAACATTTCAAACCCAAAGATGGATAGCCCTTGATGTCAACTACCATCTGGCACATTTATTTTCTTGTTACTACAATTATCAACCCTTCCTAAGCTAAATAAATGTTGCTGTCGGTGTCATAAATCTCCTCAGAAACATAAAATCCTCCCATTTATTTTCAATTTTACCTATCCTAATCACTAGATGACTCATCCCCAACCTACCAAATGGATAGCCCTTGATGGCACCTTTTTCTTTGTCCTTGGTTTCCATGTTACTACAATTTTCTACCCTGCCAAAGCAAAATAAATGTTGCTGTCCGCGTCGAAAATCTCCTGTGAAACACCAAAATCTCACACAGATTTTCATTTCCACCTATCCTAATCACCTGATAACTCATTCCTAACCAATTAAATGGATGTGGATGGACAGCACTTTATGCCAGCTGTCATTTGGCAACTTGGTTTCCTTGTAACCAGAACTGTTAACCTTCCCAAAGCTAAATAAATGTTGCCGTCAGTATCAAAAATCTCCCCCAGAAATACCAAATCCTTCCATTCATTTTTAATTGTACCTATCCTGATCAGTAGTTGACTTATTCCTGACCAACCAAATGAATGAGAATGGCTTGCCCTTAATGTTAGCTTTCATTTTGCACCTTGGTTCCTTGTTACTACAATTGCCAGCCCTCCAAAAGCAAACTTAATGTTATGTCCTGGTCAAAAAAATCTTGTCAGAAACACAAAATCCTCACTTGTATTTTAATTTTCACTTATCCTAATCACCAGATAACTTATAATGAAACATCCAAATGGATCTGGATGGATTGCCCTAGATGGTAGCTTTCATTTGGCACCTTGGTTTCCTTGTTACTACAGTTGCCAGCCCTCCGAAAAAGCAAAGTAAATGTTATGTCCTGGTCAAAAAAATCTCGTCAGAAACACAAAATGTCCCCTGTATTTTAATTTCCACCTATCCTAATCACCAGATAACTTATAATGAACCATCCAAATGGATGTGGTTGGATTGCTCTTGATAGCAGCTTTAATTTGGCACCTTGGTTTTTTTTGTTAATACAATTGCCAGCCCTCCAAAAGCAAAATTAATGTTATGTCCTGTTCGAAAAAATCCCCTCGGAAACACAAAATAGTCCCGTCCCTTTTAATTTCTACCAATCCTAATTACTAGATAACTTATTCCTTACCAACCGAGTGGATGTGGATGGATAGCCCTTGATGTCTGCTTTCATCTGGCACCTTGGTTTCCTGCTTGCTACAAATGTCAACCCTCCCTACAAAGCTAAATAAATGCTGCTCTTTGTTTTAAAATTCTCCTTGGAAACCCAGAATCCTCCCATTTATCTTCAGTTCTACCTATGCTAATCAATAGATCACTCATTCCTAGCCAACCAAATGGATGAGTATGGATAGCCCCTGAAAGCTGATATCAAGGGCTATGTGTTTGGTTGGTTAGAGATGAGTTTTCTGGAGGTTAGGATAGGTGAAAATCAAAATACATGGGAGTATTTTTTGTTTCCGAGGAGATGTTTGACTCAGACAGAAACATTAACTTTGCTTTTGGAGGGTTGACAGTTCTAGTGACAAGGAAACCAAGGTGTCAAATGAAAGCTGACATCAACATCCATTGGATTGGTTAGGAATGAGTTATCTGGTGAGTAGGATAGGTGGAAATTAAAATACAAGGGAGGTTTTTGTGTTTCCGACAAAATTTTTTTTACCAAGACATACATTTAGTATGCATTTGGAGGGCTGGCAATTGTAGTAACAAGGAAACCTAGGTGCCAAATGAAAGCTGACATCAATGGCTATCCATTTGGTTGGTTAGGGATGAGTCATCTAGTGATTAGAAGACGTAGAACTGAATATAATGGGGAGATTTTGTATTTCCGAGGAGCTTTTTATACTGAAGGTAACATTTATTTAGCTTTGGTAGGGTTAACAGTTCTAGTATCAAGGAAACTAATGTGCCAAATGAAAGCTGACACCAAATGCTATCCATCCACATTCATTTGGTTGGTTAGGTATAAGTCATCTACTGATTAGGATAGGTAGAATTGAAGATAAATGGAAGGATTTTGTGTTTCAAAGGAAATTTTTGATACGGTAACATTAATTTAGCTTGGGGAGGGTTGACAGTTCTTGTATTAAGGAAACCAAGGTGCCAAATGAAAGCTGACATAAAGAGCTGTCCCTCCACATCCATTTGATTGGTTAGGAATGAGTTATCAGGTGATTAGGATAGGTGGAAATGAAAATCTGTGCGAGATTTTGGTGTTTCACAGGAGATTTTCGACCCAGACAGCATCATTTATTTTGCTTTGGGAGGGTAGAAAATTGCAGTAACAAGGAAACCAAGGTGCCAAGAGAAAGGTGACATCAAGGGCTATCCATTTGGTAGGTTAAGGATGAGTCATCTAGTGGTCAGAATAGGTAATATTGAAAATAAATGGGAGGTTTCTGAGGAGATTTATGAAACAGGCAGCAACATTTATTTAGCTTTGGAAGGGTTGATAATTGTAGTAACAAGAAAATAAATGTGCCAGATGGTAGTTGACATCAAGGGCTATCCATCTTTGGGTTTGAGATGTTTTTATTGGGCTACTCATTAAAAAAATGAAATTAAATGAATTAGGAGACACGTTTATGCTCACGAAGAAATTTGCTACCCAGGGAGGAAGAGTTTAATTATTTTTATGACATCCAGCACAAGCATCTTACAAGCATACTATTTACACCATTTGAACGAGTAACTCCCTGGCTTTTAAAGATTAATTTGGTATTTAATTTTCTTCACTGGCATAAACTATAATAGAGCAATGGCTGCTTTAACACAGAAAGCGACAATAATGCTAAAACCACACTTTTACAAATTTTAAAGGTTAACCCAAAATAGCCACCAGAAAAACCCCTTGGAACAATAATTGGCAATGGGAGCATCTAAAATATGTTTCCAGACAATATCTGGCAGTCCAAAAATTGGGTGCCATTAACTATACCAGAGGGTGCAAGGCAACCTCTCTTGCAACCTGACTAGGAGTTCTACCTCGCCCGTGCTGCTAAATGATCGCAGAATCACAAATGAAAATCTTTGAAATACCACAGCTCATCAAATAATCATCCCTTTTAGACATATTATACCTCATATGAAAGCTTATATTCAGTGCTTGTCAAATATGATCATCACACAGACCTATTGGTTAACTGGCTGATGTAGAATAAACTGAACTAAGGTGAAATATTAAATAAATGCGATTTTTTGTAAATATTTGGCCATAGTGGGGTGATATTTACAATTTAGAAAGAAATTAATGTCATTTTCAGGTTCTGCATGTCCAAAAACATATAAATAGATGTGCCATTTGTAAATGTAGCTTGAATAGTTCCTGAGATAATTAAACTTGTAATTTCTAAGAGACGTATTTCTGCTGTCAACTTCAATTCAAAATGGCCGCCATAAAAACCCCATGGGACATTGATAGTCCTGTTAACATTGGCTTTTTGTTAAAAGGACATTATTAGGGCACCAAAAAACTTGGTCCCGTTAAATATTCAGACGGGTGCAGGGGGACCCCTCTGATCTGCCCGACTAGTAAAATTATATTTTTTGATATGGAAAGAAGAAGCCTCCCTTTCAAATGCTCTCAAGAATTGCAAATCATGACAACCTAAATGTGAAATTAATGTGAGTTTCTGGGAAAGTTGGTCTCCCAGTGATACTATTTTGGCAATGACTTGGAGACCAAATATGTCCATTGGGAGACCATTTGGTCTCCCAGTTACTATGTTAAAAATGCACTGTTTTGGCCTGTGATGTCACACAAAAACAAAAATCCTGAATTGTTTTTGGGCTTGTCCTCTTTATTACCACTGATTATCCTTCCACTTAATTAAAGGGTTTTATGGCAATACATATGTACCATGCAGCTGTATTCTAATGAATGTTCAGGGTATTTGTGAAAACCAAACTTCTTCTCTAAAAACCATGTTTGACAATTTGTTGATTATTCCAGAGGATAAGATCAAGGTCGAATGCCAATTTGAAGACGACTTCATGTGTGGCTACAATAACACAAAGCGAGTCAGCAACGGGGCATTCTGGTCTAGACATGATAATGCAAATTCAATCTGGAGTGAGGCACAAGGTATGTACATACAAATAAATAGATTTTTTATATAAATAAATGCATAGAAAATTAATTTATAGTGCTTTTTTTTTGGTAAAATCATTTCAAAAGGTGATAATTGTGGTACATTTTGTTTACACACTCCTGCTTATTTCATATAGAATGAATACCAGTCATTTCTATGTGACAGCAGACAAGCCCTCCACTAAATAGCAACTTGCTTGCTTGCTTCAGAATCTGTTGTGCCGGTGTACCCCGGATCAGCCGGGGCAGCTCAACCTCCAACTTTTGTGGAGGGAGCTGCACTTATATTTTTTGGTGACCGCCGTATGATTATGAGATGAGAAGACTGGGAGTCTGGAACACACCCTATTAATTCAGGGATGCCCAGGGTCTTTCAGTTACCCCAGCATAGAATACTGGATACAACCCGCCTCCATTTACTGTCCCATGGGCTCGGACTAAATTATGTTCCGGGGTGGGATTCGAACCCGGCCACGCCCTCAGAGCCAGTGGTAGCACAAACAAGCACCTTAAATATATACGGCCATGCTTATTTAAAGCACTGCATAGGTCTATGTGCATGTGGGGAAGTAATTCTTCCAGTAATAAATGCAACAATTACTACTTTTCCCCATACTACTATCTCTGGATAGCACAATGTTCAATGCCAGTTCCTATCCGTATACATTTTTCCCTTGAATATCTTAGTTGTATCGTATACATTGCATATTTTTTCAACTACCTTTGACTCCTCACCACAACCTTATCCCATATTAAGAACTCTATTAAAACAGCTGTCAATGAAATTGCAATTAGCCAAGGAGCACAATATCAAAGAAATCAAACACAATGGGGGTGATTGAGTTTGAATTGGTGTTGGCTGAATGTGAATTAAATGCAATTTTAAAAGGTAGTTTAAAGTAGGAACAAGAAATTAAAAAAAAAAAAAGAATTGTAGGGACCTAGTATCAAACATGAGGTTCTTCGAACACACATCTGTAATATTCTATTGATTTCATATGTATGTGCTGTTACATCTACCTCCAATGTACCGTTCCTATAACTGTGATTTAACAAACCTACCTACAATGTTACCTCATGATTAGGCATGCCTAAATACAAGTGTTGGAATCACAATTGCCAAACCAGGCAATTAATGAGCCTTTTACATTATCTATCATGAACATGAAATTTCCTCTTTCTATAACAATTTATTCTGACTTGCATATTTGGATTGTTACCCTTTCCATGTGCTTATGAACATTAGAGCAGTTGTGAGAAGTTGAATATTTGAGTATTTTGACACTTACTCATAAATACTCCATTAGAACGCGTCCACAACTCAATAAGAACGCTGTCCACAACTCAATAAGAACGCTGTCCACAACTCAATAAGAACACTACCCTCAAGTAGAACACCACTGCAGTACAAATAAATTGATGACACATAGCACTTGCAGCACTGATTATTTTTGTCCCAATAGTAAGGGACCTTCCATGTCAATTACTTCCTAATTTGGAGTATGCAACACAGATCTGAGATGGTCCCTACAAAAAGTAGGAAGTGATTTGGAGGTAGCCAAAAGGTGTGAAAGGGTAAAGTTGCTGATTCGTCCTTCCTGTTAGGGTAGTCGTACTTTATTTTCGGTGGTACTGTACATTTGCATTCTCCTTATTTCATACACATCTCATTCCCCATAACTAAACTACACATTTTCCCAATCTTTTTAGAAGTTTTCTTACACTTATTTCATGTATTTCTCCCAATACAAAGGCGGCTACCTTAGTGTTGAGATAGGAGTCTCAGACGACAGAATTGGATTCGTAACAACGCCGAGGACACGGTCAAACAGCGAGTCATGTCTGACGTTCTTCTACCGAGTAGGAAATTACGTCAGTAACAGGACTTCCGCAAACAACAGTCTCCATGTTCTCATCTCGGAAACTAAAGAAGTTCTAGTGGGAAAAGAGCTATGGTGGTCAAACGTAAGTAAATTTTATTCTATAAATAAAGCCAAGAGAAGGGAAGTGGTGACTAACATAATTTCGGTGAGTCACCACAGGTCCTATCTTTTATTATGAAATGAGAACAAGTGAGGTTGGGGGGGAGGCGCTCTATCATCAGAAGGCCCATTAGCCAGACGGCCCACCAGTCAGAAAACCCACAAGTCAGAAGCCCACTAGTCAGAAAATAAATGATATATTTGCTGGATTTTCTACTTGTTATTTTCTGACCAGTGAACCTTCTGACTTGAGGGCCTTCTTCTTTTTTTTCCTGTTTATTTTCTGCCTTGCCTTCTGACTTTTGGGCCTTCTGACTTTTGGGCCTTCTGACTTCAGGGCCTTCTGACTAGAAGGGTGTCAGCGTGAGGTTATATTTGTCAAAATATTACTAATGATGTGGTGTTTCTTGTTATGTCAACAAATGTTTTCATATCTGCAACTCATATGAATGTAAAATATATCGTTTATCATTGACATATATAAAGTCCTTAAACGCATAGTTTTGACACTCTTTTCCACTAATTTGTGAAAATATTGTTGTCAGTATGTTGTAGATTTTTAAAGTAATGTTCATATGTATTGTGTGTTTGGCATTGATAATGCTAACATCGGACACTTCCTAGTAACTGTTTTGATATTGTGTACACCTACTTTAAATGTGATAAACAACAATCAAACTGAAGAAATGTCGTATACAATTTGTGAATTTCACACCTTAGTGGGTAAATGTTTCATGATATTATGTTGCAATACATGTACATATGAGGTAAATCACAAAATATGACTTGTGGTATTCGGATTTGTTCAAATGTGACACAGTATGCCTTGCTTGTTGTATTTCCTAATTTTTGTATTTCTTAATTGTTGTATTTTCTACATGTGTATTTTAGCCTTCAGCTGCTGGCCAAGTAAGATATATTTTACTGCATTAGAATGCACATAACTGATTTGGTATCTCCAATCTTGAAAAAAAAAAAAAACTTTTCCATATATATCAAAACTTGGCAGACACTAATTGTGATAGCTAAACATAGCTGAAAACCACTTATTTTAGTTGAAACGCTGAAAATAGCATATCAAAAATTGAAAGAAAAAGTTGTGAAATTCCTGTCAAAATTTTGACTGAAGCAGGCGATCACATATCATATTTTCAAGTGCTGATCCAACATTTTGGTTCAGTCAAAAACAATATAAAGTTTTCTTGAAGCGTTACACTGCCTGCCTGCTTTTGTCCATTAGTTTAAAAAACCTGCATGTTTGGTTTTTTTATCCAATTTGTATTAAAAGACAAATCAATTTTGTAGTCCCAAACGCATGACTTTTTGATCTTATTTAATAATTATTTGATACTATAATAACCTTTTGATCTTATGTGATACTATAGTAACATTTTGATCTCATCTTATACTAATTTTATACTATAATAACCTTTTGATCTTATGTGATACTTATTTGATACTATAGTAACATTTTGATCTCATCTTATACTAATTTTATACTATAATAACCTTTTGATCTTATGTGATACTTATTTGATATTATAATATTTCATTGCTTGACCTCCGACCCAAGGGGCGCACGAATTAAACACATTGTTGCTGATTGGTCTGCTGGTCACATCGAAATGTATGATAGAAATTATGTTGCTACAACGTGAGAAATACTGACAATAATGGGATTTTTTGACAACCTTTAAAAAATTGCTACAAAGCCTTTTCTAACATCATCATATCTCTGACATTGCTTCACAGCCTTTTGACAACATCATTTCTACCAAACAATTCTACGTAATTTTCACCAATATGGTGAACCAGTTTTTTTTTTTGCGATGTTGTCACAAGTTGCTACAATGTAGATGTGACCTTTTAGGATGAGTAGGAATTGCTTGATTTTGCTCACGCTACTATGAAAACTGCTATATGTACATTTTGTGAAATCATTCTTTTATACTAATTTTTTAGCACTGACTTTGTTTACTTTTGTGAATATGTTTGCATCTACGTTGATTGCAGTTGCTTTTTAGTTTTCAATATGAAACCAATTTTTTCAGAGATTTGAAGGAAGCCCTTCATGAATGTCAACATGTAACAAATAACTTTTTTTGCTTCACTTGTCTGACTGGTTTATTAAGTGGCGGACAAGTCCTTCAGACTGGCAATCTTCAGAAAATCTGTGCAATGACTTGCTAATCCATTCTTCCCGTCAGATTGACCTGTTTATCCATTCTTTTCATCAGATTGACATGTTTATCCATTCTTCCCATCAGATTGACCTGTTGAACCATTCATCCTATCGAATTAAACTTGTTTTCCATTCAACTGATCAATCTAACTCATTCCTTCATGAATTCCTCCAATCAAATTGACCTGGTTATCATGTATCCAAACAAGTTGACTTGTTTATCCATTCGTCCAATAAATCTGACTTAATTGTTCATTCATGCCCTCTAGTAGACTAGTACATTTCCATTCAATCAAATTTTCTTGCTTATAAACTGTACATTGATCAAATCAAATTGACTTGGATGTCCAATTGACCATTCATCCAAGTGATTCATTTAGCCATTCATCCAATCAAATGTACATGTTTATCCAATCAACTTTGCCAATTTATCTATTAATCCAATCAAATTGACTAGTTGATCCATTCATATGCCTAATTGCCTTATATTTATCCATTCATCCAATCAAATTCACCAATTTTTCCATTCATTCAATAAAATTGACCTGTTTATCCCATCAACTTTAATAGTTTATCCATTAATCCAATCAAATTGACCTGTTTATCCATTCATTTCACAGGATGGTTCCAGCGGCAAACAGAGCGTCACGATCCCAGCTCGACCGAATGGAGCCTACATCATATTCAAAGGGATATTTACCCAAACCTCCCAGACCTTGGCCATTGCGGACATCAAGATTGCACAGCAGCCATGTCCAAGTGAAAAGAAACCAAACTGCACAACTCATTATTGCCAAGGAGAATGCATACCCTCCACAAAAGTTTGTGATGGGAAGGTTGATTGCTTTGGATCTGTCGACGAATTGGACAGTTCTTGTAGTGAGTTAATTGATATATTCTACTTCTTGGACCTTTCTCAGGTTTTTCAAGAAGAATAAAATTTAAAATCTTAATGTGGCCCCACCCATGCGCTTTAACCCATCAGAAATAAAATCACGCTTCCCCATCAGAAGTTAAGACAATCATGCCAAATCTGTTATTTTATTTGTACTGGCTCAGAAACAAGACCAATTTACGTACAGCTGAATTAAAAGACTTTAAAGAGGCATTCTTATTCATAGAGATTGTTTCAACTACTTCATAAAATTTATTTAAATATGTAGATACAAAAGTCCTGTGTCAGCTGGGGTTGGCCAGCCATACAATAGAATACACCATCAATCAAAGCACTAAGTCATAGCACTCATCAATGAGTTCACAAGTTATTCGTAGACAAATTGACAGTTCGTTTCAACGCAATGGATAGGACCTGTTGTGAGGTCTTTGGTGGCCACACAGCTGAAGAATGTAAGTACTCTCCATTCTTCGAATGTAAGACATTATATTAACTACTTTATCCGGATTTGTTTGGTTAATTTCAGCCCCTTATAACAACGTAAACTGTGACTTCAAGAACAGCTACTTGTGTGGATACACTGCGGGAAGTTCTCTCCAGGAATTCAAGTGGACCAAGCAAATCTCTGTGGCATATCCTTTTACTGGTGAAAAAGGTAAGTTTATAACACTTACTTTAACTTGGTATGTAGAGAATAGGCCTGGTTTTCAGAGGACATGTTGGCTCATGCAAGCTTGTCATCAAAGTTATTTGATGCACCTCTCAATAACTTCCAAAACATTACATGTTATTGTTTTTGGTTACTTCTGTTTTATGTTGACCAGCTAAAGTCAAATGTTACTTTAGACTCTTCGTCAATGTCATTGTATGTCTGTTAAACCTTAATTGTATAACTGTTTTAAGTTTGGCAGTGTAAACTTGTATGATAAGTATTAAGCACACACGTTACTCAACACAAATAATAAACACACATCAACAATAATAAATTACATGTAAAACTATGCTTCTGAAGCAAAGAACCTCTTATTTTTTGTTGATTCATCGACTTACATTTGACAAAAATCCAATCATCCAACAAAATGAGCAATAACTTTAATCATTAATCATTTATTATACATTTCTGTGAATGAATGTTTTTGTGATGAATGACTGATGTGTGTAAGTTGTCTTGAATGAATGTCTCTGTCATTGGATTGTACACCACAAGTTTCATGTTATATGATTAATGAAGTATTTATTATTATTATTATTATTAAAATCATATATTTTTCAAAAGTGCACTGAGTGACTTGGGACAGTGCAACTAGGACATCAGCTTGGCTGAGGGTCATTCTATGCTCTATAACTCCAACCGCACCTGATCCAAAAATCGTCCATACAAGCCACTGTTAATTTGGTGCAGCAAATCTCACCTGAATTACTTAGCAAATTAATTTAAAACTGAAGGAAAGGCACTTGAAATGTTATAGATAGCCCTTTCAGTACTTTAGAAACCTCTTTAAATTGTGATCTTAGTTAGTTTGTGAATAAATCATTAGGGCTCAGCAAAAATCTAATTTCAGTGAGGCAACTGTGTTGGATTGTCCTTGATAATTTGAATTTTCATCAACAATCGATTACATAGGCCTAATATTGAAGATATGTTAAAAACCAAATTTACTAATTGTTGTAAAATTGTGTTACACACAAATAAATGGCTTTGCACAAACCAATCCCAATCAAAAACTCAAGCTGGATGTTGTTTGGATAAGATTTAACCTGCGAGTTTACAAGTTTTACAAGTTTACATGTATTTTGGAATCCAAATTCAGCATAAGCTGTTTAGGCTTTGAGCCACACTAACAATAAATAAATGGTAACAAATAAATAATGGCACAGTATAAATATAAATAGGTATAAAATTATAAAAACATTTAAGAATATTTAAAATCATGATATAAAAGCAGCAGGTAGCTTACACGATTCTACCTTAAAAACGTAAGTCATGCACTATTCAACTAACCTCAAGTGTGAAATCAGTGTCTTTTTAAATGTATAGAAGTTTGTATGGTTTTTCACGTCTTGAAGCAAATCATTCCATACAATAGCACCAGTCCTTTTAAGAGAGTTCTTATGGCAGTTAATTCTATGTATATTTCCATGCGTAGCACCTCTGGTATTGTAATTATGTATCACAGTCATTGAAAAATTTCGTATAATCTGGTAGCATTTTGTTTTTACTTTCCACATAAGACAGGCTAAGTTAAAATGTAAGCGTGGTTACAATGTTTTATTTATAAGATTTTAAATTGTCCCTTGTACAAATGTCCATGCTAGGCCAGTAAAAGATCCCTTACATGGGGGTAAAGGTGAAGTGTGTGTGTTTAGTTTTAACGCCTCTGCAGCACCTTATTGGGCTATATCGAGGCTGGCTTGGTTAGTATGTTTTTGTCAGATGAAGGAATGCAATTATGTTTTCTGGTTTGTGTGTAAGCAGTGGAAGTGGGTTTGTTGGGAGTGTGTTTCTTTGCACTTGGAAGAGTCTACAATCCATTTATGTGCTTTACTGTGAGTGGGCATTGGCAGCTTTCGCAAACTGGGGCTGGATTATCTTCTTCTTCTTCTTCTTCTTCTATTGTATATCCGTCCGCTGGGGGACCACCTTCTGTTGAAGTATTAATTGACATCGGAGGTTATGTAAATCTTCCACCAGATTATTACATAGGGCATTAAATTTTAAGGGCCATTCTTCACTGCGGAGTATCCCCCCTTTGAAGAAGATGAGAATGTGTCAATCTTGCGTGTTCAATAAGACACCTGTGGATCACAACCTGATCCCTGCGTGTGTTTGTGGTGATTTGTTGAAGGGGTGAAGGTGAAACATATTCAGGACTCAAGCTCTCTCTCTCTCCTCTGGTCTTAAAGGCCCCTGCTATCTGATATCTATACCTTAAGATTTTTTCTTGATTTATTTCAGACAAAACCAGGCTCGGCTACTCCTGTGCCTTTCCATTTGAGTACAATGGAACAACCCACGCGAAGTGTGTGACGGATAGTCTGCACCCAGGGTCACCATGGTGCTCATTGGAAGTAGTGTACAATGAAAATACAACACATTGGGACTACTGTACGGGTAAGTATACTAGACGGGACAGAGCCACCGGCTCACCGAGCGAAGCGAGGAGTCTTTTCCCTTATGGCTATCAGGCGACTTGAGTGCTATGGTTCAATAAAAAAAAGTGATTGAGACATCCCATAATATGATCCTCTTCACGCGTGACTACAACGTGACTACCTTCTTCTTCTTCTTCTTCTGTTTGATATTCCCCCCAAAAAAAAAAGTCCGAAAAAAAGAGATTTTTCCAAAAAAAACAAAAAAATTTTCCAAAAAAAAAAAAAAAAATTTTCCATAACAAAAAATTTTCCGAAAAAACAAAAAATCATCCAAAAAAAAAATTTTTCCAAAAAAAAAAAAATTATCCAAAAAAAAAAAATTCCACAAAAAATAAGAATTCCCAAAAAAATAAAATTAGCAACAAAATAATGCTTGGATATTGTCAACCAATCGAGTAGTTACAAGTCCAGTCTTCTATGCTGCGGCATTATCATATTAAGTACTAAGGTGGTTTGTAAACATTCGAAATAAACACATTATATGCATGGTCCCACAACCACACATATAGAATTCACAGAGACATGGTTGCACTCCACTGAACTGAGGTTCGAAACAGGTGATTACAACAAACAGTCAATGCCAAACGATGCTAAACAAGATAATCCAGCTTGCTATTTTGTAACAGGGCCCCTTTAAACATTGTCAGAACATAAGAAAATGTGTTAGAGACTCACAGAGCCAGGGAATATTTGCCAAAGAACTTCTGATTTGAGCATTTGTGCGTCCATTTATCCACATTGAATTGTTCATGGACTATATTTATATTGTATGCATGGGATACATATATTTGGAATTGCTAATAGGACAAATCATAGGATACAGATTCATAGAAAAGGTAAGATATAAATTATCCTATGGCCATGTCAACACAGTATTTTTTGCCAACTCACATTGAAACTTTGATGAAGGCTGTTAATCAAATATCAAAGATGTTTCAAGGTTGCACTTTGCATAGGCTTTGTCCACAGTGACTAAATACACCAGTTGTATGTGTTTTCTACAGCTGACAGCAATTTGATTTTATATGAATTGACTTTTTGTGAAACATGTGCTTTCTCCAAGCCGATGTTTTGATCAAACAGGAAGTCATGTACAACATGTACAGTGCTGCCACGTTGTTGCACCATGTATATGGTTCAATGTATACAGTACAAACGAATGGATTTTTTTAAGAGCTCCCGCCTAAACATTCATAAGCTCCCATTAATTGTGTATGAAATAAATCTCATTATGTGGTAAAAGGCACTTTGGTATTTTTGCATAGTAGCCAAGAAAATTTTTTTTCTAGTGAAAGTATTGCCTAGATCACACGAGCGTGGTTAAGTGACGGCGAAGTTGTAGAGGTGCCAGGAAATCAAGTTTCGCCCAATTTCGGCGTTTCAAGCCATTTTTGGACAATTATATAATCAATTAAAGATTATTCATCGTCGTAGATTGATCCTAGGACGACGAGGCACTCGTTTTTTACGCCGAATCGCTCGTAATTACGGACGAGGCAAGAAGACACTTGTGTCGGCGAGTTGTCAGGAGCCTCGACGCAGTTCCATTGCTTCAATGTTAAACTAGATTCGCCCAAGGAGTCTCTTTCTTCGCCCTAGCATGCTCTTTCTTCGCCCTAGCATCCTCTTACTTCGTCCTAATGTTCAATTACGCCCAAGCAAATACCTGTTACGGCCAAGCAAGTAGCTGTTTCGGCGTTTCAACAGCCTGTTTGTGTCGGCGAGTTGTTGTCTTTTTTCGCCGAAGTTCCATTGACTCAATGATAAGTAGCCTCGCCCAACCTGTCTCTAACTTCGCCCAACCTGTCTCTAACTTCGCCCAAGCTGTCTCTAACTTCGCCCAATCATTTTGGGGGGCTTTCTGGTCTCTTGCATCGTGGTTTCTTCCTTCGCAAAGATTCAACCGGTTGAATCTTTCGTGAAGCAACTTCTTGCCTCACCATAAGGTCACGTGACTTCTAGGAACTTTTGGCGAGGAAGTTTAAGAAGCGCCGTAGACGAAAATATCGTCGCCGAATTGTTGAATGTAGTTTAAAAACCTCCCTCTTTCCTGGAAAAGCAAGAAGCGACGCGACAAGAACCCTCTGTTACGTCTCCGTGAGAACTAGCCATATGTTCTTTTCTGCCTTTTTAAGTATTTTCTTATTTCTTTGTTAACTCATTGACAATTCGCGGTGGTCTGACTCTGGCGATAAGTAGCATGGAAAGATACCTTTTTTTTTCTTTAGCTGTGGTTAGTTGCTGATTCAAGGAACAATTTATGCAGTGTAAAAAAGCCAATGGAGGATTTTTTTAATGGTCACCTGGAGCCCTTGTCCTGAAGTTAAGTTTTACCTAACATTACCAGGGCTTCGCAGTCGGCTAGGAAGGGAATCAACTCAGACTCCCAACTCCCTTGGCTTTCTGAAAAGTAACTCGGACTCCCAACTCCCTAGGCAGCTGGGTGGTGTAGTGGTTAAGGTTCTCGCCAGCTCCGCTGAAGGTCTTTGCCTGCATGGGTTCGACTCCCGGTCGGGGAACCCGAAATTTTCAGTGTACCTTCATGAGCAAAATCCCAGCTGGATGTCGTTCGGATGAGACGTTAAATTGGCGGCCCCTTGTATCAGTGTCTGTGCTGGGCAAGTAAAAGATCCCTCACATGGGGTAAATGTGTAACATGTTGAGGACTCCTGCTCTCTCTCTCATCTCATCAATCAACCCTCGTGAGCGCCCAGAACTGGGCTTAGAGGGCTGCACTTACCATATCATTGGCTTTCTGAAAAGTGACCCAGACTCCGCCTCACTAAGACTTCCTGATTGATGACTCCAACTCTGACACCTGACTCAGCTTATCGGGATTATTTCACACTAATATTTTTGTGTAAAATTTGGGATACATTTCACATTTTTGTATCTGCGTTTTTGTAAATTATATAATTTAGTTTTGGGTAGTCAGGAGTCACCAATTTAATTTTCGACTCCGATTCCACCTGAAAATCAAAGTTCGACTCCCGACTCCATCTCCAACCAAAAACCTCCGACTCCACGACTCTGTCCACGACTCTGACTCCGTTCGAAAGCCTTGAACATTCCCTCTAACTTCCATTCATATTCATTTCCCTCAAACAATTAGTTTCTCTGTAAGAAACTCTTTTTTGTTATCATGCATTTTAGATCATTTCAAAATGGTTAAAATGTTTCTTCTTCAGGCAGCAGCAATGGTGAACTATTTAGTGCAACAGCAGGAATAATACAATACATAAATTATCCAAGAACATATCAGAACAACGAGAGAGCTCGCTACGAAGTGTTATTACCCGTTGGGATGAAAATAAGGCTATTTGTCGAGGACTTCAATATCGAACATCACACCAGCTGTGTTTATGACTATCTAGCAGTAAGTTTATTATATATTTTCTACATATACACTCGCAACAAAAAGGTTCTACATGGAACCTTTAATGGTTCTATAAGTTGGTATAGATGAGGAACCCTAAGAGGTTCATTATTCAAATTTTAAATGGTTCCAACAGCAAACAAAACCAACACTTAGATAATCCAGTTGTGCTGAACTCCCACATTCGAACCCTTTCCTCTCAAGTTGGGAGCATATGGTTCCAGCATAGGACTTCCCACCAATATTGAACCTTTTCAATTCAGTTGTAACCTTAACAAATTTTTTAGGATGTGGGTTCTTTATACCATCAAGAACCTTTTGCGTTTAGAGTGTAGTTTCCGAGGAAACTGACATTCGCTGCCACGGTGTGGAAAAATTCTTGTCGTGAGAACGTGGCATTAAAACTTATGACGCAAAAAGAGAGATGTTACTTCAATGCACATTTCTGCAACTGCCAAATGGTTGACTGTCTGATCAGTACTTCACAAAAGTATTGCAATTTTCCATACATACAATATGTATCTCAACAATGAACAATATTAAAAGCAGATGAAAAGAATTACCACATATAGCTGTGTTGACAAAAGACGGAATGAATCGAATCAAACTTGATATAGGCCTATTACTATTAGTAGAGATTTAGAGACACATTCACAAGGCCTGTTAATGTGTAGGTTGCCGGGAAACAATGCAAGTAGATAGCATCTGCACTCGCACTCCTCATATGTATCAAACCTCCACTGCCGGACTAATAGTCCATTTCAATTTCTTCTTGTCTCCTCTCAGAACCTGTCAACTGCGTCATTTTTATGAAACCTTCTTGGGGGTCGGTTTCGGTAGAGTATTCTAATCCTATTCACTAGGCAAGGCTTCTGTCATGGCATAGGTTAGTTCCCCCAGGCTGTTTCGGAGACTTCTAACCTAGCAAAAGGATGAGGACTCTAAAAAGTTTGAATACAATTAACTTTATTAACAATAAAACATATGTACAGATATAGATTCTTCGTTAATTGATATGTAGCAAAACCTCTCTGTTACATAGAAATACATAGAACGGACATGAGGCTGTATGATGCCCCCTCAAGATGAGGTCACCAAATCCGCCATATTGGAACTGCCCTGAGACATGACGTCACAATAGACTAATTATGATGTGACGTCATGCCATTGTTATAAGTGACAACACTGTTACTGGTGACGTCACGGTTACATAGTGCCAGGATACAGGGCAGTTCCAAGATGGTGGATTTGGTTGCTTCATCTGCCAGAGCCTCATGTCCGTTCTATGTATTTCTATGCTCTGTTATTACTTATTTTGATAATTTAATGAGTTTGAAGTAACCATATCATCTCTTTAAATATAGTTTCCAGAAGTAGATTTGGAATACAAGCCATACAAGCCATACAGCCTAAATGGCTACAAGATCATAACCACAACGGAAAGTAAGGTCAAGTTCTACCCGAGTCAAGGCTTCAGTAGTTATATGAAGGTAAGCTGAATAAAATTTCACACCGGTTTGACAATGATACAGGAAAGGTCTTTTTCTCGTTCGGGATTGACAAGTTACATCCTGGAAATTTTATATGCAAAATAGTGGACCGCTGCACTGTGAAAATGGCACTTCTCGTGTCATCATTCTGATGATTTGTCATGATCATACCCTATACTTTCAGTGTCAATTTGATTTAAGGAGACTTATCCCTCTTGTTGGTGACAGGCAAATGAAAGGCTTATGCATCTGATTTTAACTCTAAAGTCAGTTACGATAAATCAAATGGCTTTCTCTTGATCATGACTAATCAAACAGTCTCTTTGTTCCCATGTTGAATGTAGCGAAGATGATACTTCATCAGCTATCATGAATCACAAAGTCACATTTTCCTAGTGCAACAGTAATACTGCTTCTCTGAAAAATTATTTAGGCACTTTTCTGCAATGACATGCCACGTAAAGCCAGGGAACAATAGGAAATTTCCAGAGAATTTATATCCTTCCCTGCATCTTGGCCCTTGACCTGTGTCCTCCCTCAATCCTTTCAGATATCCAGTTTTTCCTCAACTTTGACAAGAATTAGACAGATGTATCGTATCTCATTGTTCGTAAATGTCTCCAAACGAAAGAGGCACAGATTGTCTAAATTCAAGTGCAATCAATATAAAATATTACCAGCTGTTAAATGATTATTACCAGCTAAATTACTGTTAAATGATTATTACCAGCTAAATTACTGTAAATGATTATGTCTGTATGATTAAATCAGACTGATTAAGTGGGCAAGAATCAAAGATAGGGAATGAAAATTTCACGATTTATTTCAGGTCTGCGGCGATATTACCAAAACTGATTACTTTTGGGGTAAAACCGGATTGTCAAGCAAGGCGAATCGCTTGCGGTTCTTCTTTGTGACGGATCCATCCGTCACTAAAAAGGGGTTCAGCATGCGATACACCAGCGAAATAATAGACATTAAAAGTAAGTAATTTTTTTTGCACTGTGACCTTTCAAGTCAGTAGGTTCATTTCTAGAGTTAAGTGTTTTCCAATACAAACAAATGAATTTTGGGGCATTTTAGTCTACACTTGATGTTTCCCATAAATTTTTAAAATTCTAGTGTAAACTGTTTGACCCTCATGTTCATTGAATATGATGAACTTATGATAATGAACCTTTCTTTTCAGACAGCAATATAAATTTCATCCTCACTGCTGGAATAGCAGCCACAGACAGCAATAAAGTCAACCCAAATTCTGAATCGCTGTTGAAGTCTCCACAATTCACCATTACACAAGCGTCGTGTTTGGAGTTCACATTCTCGATCGTGTCTCAATTGGAAATACAACTGCAGCCGGGCGATCCAAATAAAAAGTCCTATCCAATATGGCAGTCAAAGGTGTTCTCAGGTGAGCAATGATTATTCATAAAAGTGCTGCCTATACAGTACAACCCGAAATAAAGTACGACCACTCCCCTGCAGGAAGGAAGAATCAGCCAAGTGCTACTTTACCCTTTCACACCTTTTGGCTCCCCCCAAATCACTTCCTACTCATGCCTACTTCAAACTACCTTTTAAATTACATTCAAGTGACATTAAGCATTCACCAAATCAAGCTACATCACTCCCCATTGTGTTTGCTTGCTTTGATACCATGACCTAGTCCGACAAAATCTGACTCAAAACGAAGCTTGAATCCCGACAGCATTTTTCGGTCTAACCATGACCCTTTGCTTATTGCAATTACATCTCCAGCTGTCTTAATAGAGTTCTTTATGTGGCATAAAGTTGTGGTGGGGAGTCAAAGGCAGTTGTTGAAAATTTGGGGTGGAAAAGGAGGGCAAAATAGGTAAACAGAGGGCTTCCGACAGAAAATGTTCTTACTTTACTTTGGGTAGTGAAACGGGTGATGTTGTGCGATTGGGTCAATGCTAAGCATTCTCGACAAAGCTTCTTCTGGAAGCAAGACTTTTCATCCTATGAGATGATAACATAGTTGGTCATATTGGACGATATTTGAGGCATGCATGTGGTGTAAAAATGGCTGGCAATTTTCTTTGCTGTACTAAGAGTTAGGTATCGGTCTGAGTCTTTGGTAAGTAAGATAAACATAATGCCAATATTATTCCAATGAGAAGACAGACTCCATGAGTCCCTCCATAAGCCAATGACACGAAGTGTCAGAGGGACTCCTTGAATTGGATTGTTTTTATTCACCAAAAATGTTAACTGATTGGTTACACAATGTTTTCATAAACACTGGTCTTTGCCAAATACCTCTAACTTACTGGTTAGGTTATATCTTTTATGACTAATTATCAAAGCTAGTTATGTCACTTTGTTCTGTTCCTCCCATTGTCACTGCATAACTTGCAGAGGCGCTAATAACTTACAAGTATAAACATTCATGTTGTTATCCAATGTAATTGTTATTAATCTAAGATTCCCACAGTATGAAAGAAAACAATTTTGTTCTGCCAAATCGTGCTCATTTGCATGTCAATTGCATGCTGCTTTTGGCTGTTTACTTGGCCAGTTCCAGCAGACTGGCTCTGTAGTAGTAGTATAATAGTAGCTACATCAAAAACGTGTATTTTTGCTCTGGAGAATTGCATGTTTGCGTAACTTCACAAAGTATTTTCGCATTAAATCTAACCAAACTGTAGACACCAGACAGTTTTCTACAGCTAAAATTAAGTTCCCATCTTCTATTTTCAATCAGGTAATACATGGAGCGTTGCTTGGGTAAATTTAAAGAATGCTGGGACATTTTCTCTGTCAATATACCACAAATATGGCCTTGATGTCAAACTGAAGGCCAACAAAGCAAGACCTCTGGCGTTCACAGCGGCAATATCCAAGATTAAAGTATCAAGCGGAACATGTGAAATTCCAGGTATGTAAAAACTTGCTATTACAACAACAACAACAAAGTTTCATTTCCTGTCAGTCAATCAATAGCAACATTATCATTATGGAGAATGAATCATTTGCAGCTGGTTTATTTATTTATTTAAAATATGTTTGAAGATTTTCATTAATTTATCTATTTATTATTTTTTATATCTTGTTGATTGTTTCTTTTTTTATTTCATGGTTAATAAAAAAAAACATCAATTTTAAAATGTTTGTCACTTGGCCTTCCCTGTCAAAGTTGGTCTGTCTACTGATTGGTAAACATCTGAAATTTAGTGTCTACCAGTTTGTTAGCGAAAAACTATTGTGTCTACGACTTTGTAATATTAAACTGACCGAAAAGGCTGTGTCTACGACTTGGTGACCTCTGCCAATTTGATGTCTACCAGTTAAAATTCATAGCCTCCTTGTCTGGCCTTTTCCCAAATTTTTGGGGAGCAACTCCCCCCAACCCCCCCCCCCCCATTTTTCGTCCTCTGGTATGCCCATACAACACCGTAACGTTCACTTCCAAAAAATCTCCCCATCATCCCCATTCCAGTCATCAATTCTGAACAGTTTCTTTGGCGCAGATCTTCACCTGAAAGGCTGAAAAGCGGGATTTACTAAAAAGCGGGCTGGGAGAAAGCGGGTAGCGGGTAGATTCTAGTACAACACAGAAGCTACTTGATACAACTCCAGTGTTACTCCACCCGCTACCCCTCCATCGTAGCTTCTTCTGCTACCTATCCCCGCTCCCTCTCAGCTCAATTAGGCCTATATGTGTCAGGCAATCAATACTGCCAATCATGGCACACTTTGAACAGGTCAGTTAATTGCCATTCATTATTGAACTACCTCAACAGCAATCGGTGTCATCTTGACTTTGAATGAACTAATCCACTCAATTACAAGTAAACATAAATTTATGTTTTTCCGCTTTTCTGAGTAAAATAAAGAATTATAACAAATTTTTGTTGTTGTACAATCTATTATTTTGAAGTCATAATTAGATCTTACTCAACTTTTACACTTATATCCAATCTATCTCCTCTGTCTATCTATTTTTCATCTGATGTTTTATTTTGATGTTTAAGTTCTGGTGTTTACAGCTCTGATTTATTTTCATTTCTGTTTTGTTAAATACTATAACTTTTTAAATATTCTCTGAATTTATTATGATGAGGGAAAGAGATCTATCTATCTATCTATCTATCTATCTATCTCAAAAGTTAGAAATTTACAATTAAATCTCATAGTTAAAATCACAAATTTAAAAGCAATTTAATGGAATATTTTTTTTACCTAGGCCTATTTCGCTTCAATCCTCAATTTTTTTTATGCATGTTGGCCCAAAAGTTGATTGCAAATCAATTCAAGAAAGTGTAACTGTCAGTGTATCACATATTTAAAGTGCAATCGCTTTTATGCTCACCTGCCATTTAGGTCTTAATAGTTATTGGGTACATTCGATTCGACCTACTCTAACTACTCCGGAAGTTACGTATCTACTCCAGGAAGTGACGTTTCTACTCCGGGAGTAAACTACTCCAAGGTTGGTCCAAATCGAACATAACAGAGTAGTTAGAATCGTCATAACTTGGGGGTTCCCTGGCATTAGAATTCCCCAGTTGATGGCAATTACGACATCAATTGACACCCTCAATCGATTGCTCTTAATTTAGTGAATTGAAATACGGACATTCACACCAGAAAAAAGCAATTAGACACTAAATGAAAGCTTTTGAAGTGTCATCTATCTTTGTAAACAATCCTACGTCATGGGATATCCCAATTTCTTGGAGTACTTCCTATCTACTCTAATCTACTCCAAACTACTCCCGGAAGTGCAAAACGAATGATCTGGAGTGAACTACTCTACTCCAGGAGGACTTTGGAGCAGGGAAACGAATGTACCCATTAGCAAGACCAATCAGCAGCTGATTGCAAGTAGCGGGGGTAGCAGGGGCAAAGAGTAGCGGGCAGGCAGATATGTTGTACTACAGTCAATTGAATGACCCTTTGTTTGTTCAAGGTGCTTCCTATTGTTCCTGTGTTTATTTTGCGTGTATCCGCTACCCGCTACCCCGCTTTTTTCAACCCGCTTTTTAGCAGGTCCCCTGAAAAGCCACAAGGTGCTGCCTTCAAGGAGAAATTTCACAACAGGACACCATGTATGTCCATGATGGATCAAGCAAGTGGCTCAAACATATCAGTTTCACCTGCTCCAACTGAATCAAACACCCATACCAATGAATGCAGATTAATCAATTGTTATTCGCACTTAGACAGCCCATAAGCCTTAATTGTTGGTAGCAGTTGGAATCAACACTCAAGCTTGGAGTGCCAATAGTGACGTTAGTATTGCAATACTGACATCATCTGTGCATATATTCACATGGAACATGGCACACTTACACTGCGTTCCCAATTATTATGCAACCATAATTTTGTCCCATTGAAATAGCATTGTATATGGGAATGACCTGAATTCATTGCAAGATATCGTTCAAGTGCACTGGAGAAATTTGATTTTCTTTGGTTTGGGGGGGAGTTCTAGACCTTAGGAAAGCGGAGTATGAGGATGATAGTGATACCATAATTTGTCTTGCTGACACAGAGCTTTTATTGCAAAAAGATTGCCATTTCCATGTTATTTCAATGCAAGGGAATATTATCATTTGCTTACATGTAAAAACACCAACGTTTCAAATGGTGCTTCTATTTTTCATTCAGTGTCAAGGGGTAAGTGTTCATGGTATTTTAAGATCAGTTTGATTGATTTTGGTTGGTAATGGGTGCCCTTTCTTGAAATTGCATAATAATTGGGAACACCTCAAAATGTTATTATATGGTGTAACTCCTCATTGAGCAAACGGAATTGAACAAAATTTATAGGATATTGGCCCCATGGCACACACATCATTGTGTGTAAAGGATATCCTTATAGTGTTATTTCGCTTTGAGATATCACAAAAAACAGTGGTTGCATAATAATTGGGAACGCGGTGTATACGAGATCTGTAATAATCTAGCAGGACACAAATTTAGTTACAAATACGAGCTTTGGAAAGAGGTGAAACATGAATGGGAAAAATAGATATTTTGCGCCACTCAAGTTTGAAGAAGTGCAGACAAAAGACTCGTTCTGCTCAAGAAGTCAAAAGGAAAAACAAATCCATATTAAGAGAGGGTATTGATTGATTGACAGGAGTGAAGTTTTGTTTCGTGCACTTCCCACAGAAATCGAAGCCTATTGAAATGAAGTGAAATTCCAAGGTCCATTTTTTTGCCCGGGAGTGTACATCGGCAAATGTTACTGAAAAATTCTCACATGACTGTTAACAGAAAACATGAAGATGTCCAAACTTAAAACAGACACTTGAGAATGTTTGGAGCGTTAGCAATTATAAAAATAATGTGCAAGCACTTAGAGCAGCACAGACAGTGCATGGTTCCAACACAGGCACACCGGTCACAGATATACTAAGGAGAAAAAGAAGAAGAAGGCATGGTTGACCTTTGACCCATGGAAGCCAGTCCATTTTAGTTTCTTTATAATTTTTTCCATCACAGAAGAGCACAAAAAGTGACTGGTCGAAAGTTAAAAACCTACAGAGAATGTGGAGTAAATTTGAATGAGATTGGTGAAAGAGATTGCATGAAATTCTTGGGGTAAGAGCAGCTGTGCTGAAAACAAAACATTTCATTAATGAAACAAGACGGACTCTCCACAATGAGCATGCTAAAATATTCAAAACAATCACAAATGAGAACTCAGGGATATCCCAAAATTCCATAACTCAAATTCGCCGCAAATCAATGACGAGGCTCCTGGTTTCCAATTTTGATTTCTTCTTGTTTGCAGTGACCGGGACTTTGGACTGCACCTTTAGTCACCAAAGCCAATGCGGATACCTAGATCATTCTTATGGCATGACCCAGTGGACACGAGCTAACCGTAATGGAAGTAAGTGAATTCCAAAATGCTTTTGTAACCCACTTTTAACGCTAAATTTTTCAATTCATACAGCTTTCCTTGTCACATGAGTTGCAAGTGCAACCTTTCAAAACCTTTCACCTTGGGCAATGTTCTTGTATCCTCTGCCCATGGGCGCTGCTCTGTGGCTGCTCTGAGCTGTACATTCAGTGGAAGGCTAACCACAAATTTCCCCACAACAGGGGACCATAAAGTCTTTGTGAAATCCGAATATTCAGAAAAGCCTTCCTAGGCGTTTTTGGAAGACTTGTACTCTTAACACAGGTAACTCGGGTGACATGTGTTTTTGTTTCCAAAACATGTGCGAGGGTAGGCCAGAAGAAGAAGAGGAAGAGTTTCACTAGAACAGGAACCAGTTTGTTACGTGATACGAAATCTCGCGACCCTAGTACTCCCCAATATTGGGGAGTAGCTGGAAACACTGTATACGAGTATCGACGTTGGCACCTTCCCGGAAACACGAGCGTCACTGGGTCAAGTCTGGCTCGTTTGGAAACAATGTTACCCATGTCGCACGAGTTACAAGTGCAACCTTTCAAAAATGCCCCGTTCTCTTAGTCTCTCAGCTTCTTTTCCGATAGTCATCGAACTGTGGCTGCCCAGAGATGTACTGGTCAGCAGATCAAATGGAAGGTTCACTATGATTTTTACATGAAATATACCAGAACGGAGAATAACTTCTATGTCTTTTCATCTGAACCATTCATATAAAGCATGGCATACCCATCTGTAATACTTTGTATCGAACCATGAACAACAGAAGTCACATTAGCCTATCTTAGGTGATATTCATATAATTTCTTAATGATGCATTTTTCAGAGTTCTTCATGGTAGCGAACATTCGTTTGAGTCCGTTGGACAATCCAGCCGTTCTTTTGTCAAAAAGTGTTACTGTCCAAGAA
The DNA here is from genome assembly GCA_026936325.1 of Platynereis dumerilii. Classification (NCBI taxonomy): domain Eukaryota; kingdom Metazoa; phylum Annelida; class Polychaeta; order Phyllodocida; family Nereididae; genus Platynereis; species Platynereis dumerilii. The sequence continues at coordinate 38,082,589 of JAPTHN010000006.1, read as the reverse complement.
GATACTTGCGTTGTCGTGGAATATGTGTGCTACCGTTGCAAATACAAAAATGTTGTTGTCACTTTAGCCACAGTTTCTGGATCAACAGTAAAAAATTTGGAGACATTTCCAGCAGCATTAGACGGTTATAAAACCACAAGTGCGACAGATTTGACAGCAGGGACCTATCAGTTCAACATAAGCGCAAAGGGAATTGGCGAAATATACATCGAGACAATTTCATTGAAAAATGAAACAAACTGTACAGCTTTAAGTAAGTCTATTATACTTTTAGAAATTAATACATTGAAATTGCCAAATCAGACACAGAGATTGTAAGTACAATGTATCTAGTTAGCAAAATTAAAACTTACTGACAAAATGAGGAAACCTGGGCTCACAAAGGTCTATTATCCTTGATATATATATTTAATATTTCTAAACTGTAAAAGAGTTATGTAGGAATTTGCAAAGTTTTTCGTAACACAGCCTATATCCAAAGAGAAACGCAACTATTAGACACAAATTCTAACTTCATCTGCACAGTTTTAAAGTTTGTGGAACAGAATAACAACAACAAGAGAAGGGATTATTATGAAGCTCCTCTAGGGCCAAAATAGTGTATTGAAAGCAACAAACTGTTCATATTGCTCAAGATGTTATTGTTAATAAATCCACTCATGATTCATAAATTTAACAAATGAATTTTCCAGATACAGCTAATCGAGTCTCGGACATAAAAGTGTTTGAGAAGTGGTCGTACCTGAACTGGACGTCAAGTCCTGCAACAGAAGAGTTCTTACAATCAGAATTTGGAGAGGATTATCAGGACGAAACGCAGAGTTCTGTCATTAGCACAGGATTGAGTAGTTCTTCGTATTCATCTTCTTACTATTCTTCATCCTATTACTCATCCTCTTCATCTTCCAATACTTATTCCGGAAGTGGAAGCGGCAGTGGAAGTGGAAGTGGTGACATGTCCGGGTCTGGTTCCGGATCTGGTTCCGGATCTGGCAGTGGTGATGTGTATTCCGGAAGTGGCAGTGGCAGTGGCAGTGGTGATTTTTCTGGGTCCGGCAGCGGTGATTCTGAACTCACCACCACCACTGAAGCTCCTACAACAACATGTAAGACACTTTGAAAAATGATGATTTGACTTGCTGTTTTAAGAAGTTCCTTTAGACAACACTTCGTTTACTTAAAAATACATTTTCACAAACACATGAACAAGGAAAGTTGATGCAGATTAAATTCAGAGTAATTACCAAAGATAACTTATAAAATAACCTGCACAAGGCACTGTAAAGGGCATTCTGCATGATAATTTAGAACCATTTAATTAATGACTGATCAGTCTGATCTTAAGTCTAGTTATATTAACTCTTGCTGCTGCAGGCCATACACAGGTACATGTAGTGACACATTCATCCTGAATGCAGACTTGTTTATTCCTAATTTCTGACCTCTTCTTGTTTCGATAAGATTTCAATGAGCTATAAATAGATCTAGGTTGGGGAAGACCTTCAATGACATCACAGGACTCCTTATGTCTACGTTTATTGCATATAACAGAAAACAACGGTCCACCAGGGCTTATCGGGTATCTTCCAACATCTTATAATCGACATCTTTGTCGAGTAGGAAGATGTATGTTCACATATATATATATGGAAATAAATCATTCTTGTGTTTTGCAAAATTGAATCAGTGTTGGCCAGATATTTTCATTACCTCAGGAATACATAGTTTACCCACATCAAGGATTACATTAAAATTAAGAAAGATTTGATGAATTTAGCATCAGACAATATAATTTAGCCAGATAGATGGAGAATCCATATTCCAGAATAACGTAAAGATTTTCAATCAGTCCGCTAACTTGCTAACATGTCATCCACAATGTATATTTCTTTCTTTTTCAGTGGCTCCCTACGCCTCATGGAATGACCCCAGCAAATACGACAATACAACCAGCTCGGGCGCACCCAAGAATGTGACGGTGTTTGATTATCGGAGTAATAGAAATGTATCAGCCCCAGCTCCCTACGGACCAAATAGTATGTGCATTAATTGACAATTATTGGAGGGCATACATTACTTACTCGATTTAACAATACTGTCTCAAATAATAGTATGTCCACAACTCAAACTCACTACCGTAATATGGGGTGAATAGGGACACAGGGGTGAATCGGGACAAGACAGGGATTTGTATTAATTCTTCAAAGATCAACCACTTCTACTCAACCTAGGGAATTTATTTTTGGCACATGTATAGTACACATACCAGCGCATATTGTGATAGAATTTCATACTTCTGACTTCAGGCAGTGAGAAGCTGCAGCACCTGGAACTTGGCCATGCATAATTTGAATTTTAGCATGCTGGTCAAAACTTTGCTCATTTCTCAAAAAATATAAACCTCAGAGCCATCAAACTTGAGGATGCCTTTTTTAAATTTTAAATGGTATCAGGGAACCAGAATAGTAGACTAGATGTGGGATTATGTATCTTTGGTCATGGGTTAAGATCCAGGTCAATGGCGAAGTTTCGGGAATGATAAAAATATACTTCACCAATTTTCATTTGAATGTACTGGCATGGCTTTTTGATAAATATTATTGAACTTGGCATCATAAATTATGGATTTAGTCCAGAATTTGTTATCACCTGTAAAATTAGCAGATAACTACAGTTTTTGGCAGGTTTTTATAATATGTATATTATCAATGGAAACGGTTTCAGATTTCCCTCAAAATAAATATTTTGCATTTTGAAGATTTTTCTAATGTTTAGTCATAAGAAGCAATCACTTAAGGAAGCCAGGAAGTATTGATTGTTGAAATAATGGAGTGTCCCGAAATGGGACAGTGGTTTTTGGGCCCTGGGCCTTGGTAATTTAAGATATCATTTCAAGCTCCTATGGAAAGTTAGACCTTCTGCTGGGACACATTTTGACACCATATTTCGGTTTCTGAGTAGATTTTTGTCAATTTAATCACAGAAAAACGGCCAATTCTGTCCCGATTCACCCCATATTATGGTACATGCTGATGTTACAAATGTCCTGTTAGCTAAAACAGTTTTTAAAGAGTCATCCAGTACATTAGACATGGAGTCATGGACCCAAGAGAGACAGCACTTTTATGTTTGGATATGTTTGGATATTTATCTACCAATGTATCTCTTTTTGAGGCTAATAAACTATTATTATTATTGCATAGAAACAATATTGTATTTGTCTGAAAATTTCCTAAAAGCAATGATATCAAATTTCTTTTTTTTATCAGCAAATTTATTATAATCTTTTCTTTCCAGCGCATACCAACATGTCGATATTTCACAACACAGTCGGACATCAGATGGCTGACCTTCTATACAAGTAAGAAGACATTATGTACACATATATCTTTCAGCTTCTTCTTTGCCTATGATTTCACTTCATCCATGCAAGAGTCAATCTCGGTTCTGCATGTCTCATTAATTCACCCTTTCCGGCCATCTTTTATTTAACATACTTATAACAGTTGATGTACACATATGTGATCTCATTTGGATGTTTCTGCTTTCAGTTGCAAATGGGATGGGGTCCCTTGCAATACATCTAAAATGACGGAGACAATATCTGACTTGGGTCATTGCATTTCATTCAATGCAGCGGCGAAAGACCGAGAAACAACTTCTAAAATAGGTAAGTTTGTATAAACAGACAACAGTCCTGGAAATTTATATATATACTGGTCAGTAACTAGAAATACCCAATGAACTTTTACCTCTGTTTTAGCCTAGGAAGAAAAGGGAATTTATGGCTGAAGTAAAAAAGTGGGGATAAGTTGTGAGAACAGACAGAAGTTTCTACAATCTGATATGCCATCTGTTGCAATATTTTAACTTTTGAGTCGTATTGGAAGCCTGATGAGTCTCACAACAATTGTGGGAAAATACATCATATTAAAATTATCTGCATCAAAGTCGTGCACCAAATATTCAACGATAACCTAATTTTCTTGGATAACTGAATCGTCACCATGTTGAATTTGAAGGTGTTATGTGTCATGGAAGTCCTCTTTTCTCTATTGTTCAAAGTTAATTTGCATAATAGAACCTATAAGGTTTTATTCTGAACAAATAACAAAATGTACAAAATCCTTGCTTCTTCATTTCAGGAGCTGGGTTTGGCCTCAGTATGACGTTAAATGTGGAACAATACGAATACATCAGAAGCAGAAACACTGACTCTGGAGTTAAGGTATTAGATAGGGGTCTACACCGGTTCGATAAATACCGGCCGTACCGGTACAGTCTGGCCGGTTCCTGAACCGGTTTTCAAAGCAGCACTTTCGGTTCGGTTCAATAACGCTATATCCAGCTAAAAAAGTCCTTTTATTGCCGAGATTTGACAGAAAATGTCCACAAAATCATGAAATGAACTCGAGCACTTCGTCATCTTGAAGTCCGCTCTGATGTGAGATGACTTTCCGGGCCAAAAATTCAGTTTTTCGGGAGGCAGATTTCTAAAATGCGGATTGGCCCGAATTTGCGGACCGACGGTACGAATCGTGTATCGATCAAGTGTATCGATGATACGTATCGTATCGAATGTCGGCAACGATATAGAGCCCTAGTATTCAACTTACCAATGCAACTATCTTACTTCTGCAACATTTATGAGTAATACCACCATAGAACAACCAGGCGAGATAAAAAAACTGACAGACCACCTTATAAATAAATATATTCCCTGCTTATGTAATTTCAATCCTTTTGTCTAGATTATGAAACTTGTAAAGGGACGTAAAACCAGATTGTCGATTCAGCTAGCTTGTTTGAGGTAAGAGTGTACCGAAGAGTTTCCCTGCAATTTATAACGCTTATTTTTTTAATGTTCCTTTCCCTGGCAGGTGTATCTACATCACCAAAATGACTTGCCACTCGTAAAAGAGCTTGGTTTTGCTATCTACCCAGGAGTTCATGCTTTAGTGGGGGCAAAGTACAGTGTGGTAAGTCAAAATTATAATAATTTTGGGTTGTACTGTGTCTGACAAAACTACATTTTTTAATATACAATGTAAAACAGGTGCAACTTTTAAATTTCTATGTCTGCAACACCAGGTGACTCCACTGTGTAAATATTAGAAAAATTAATTTTATGTGGCTATATATTTCTTAACCCACAAAATGTGACTCTTCCATCTTTAATTAAAGTCAGTTGGCTCTCAGATTTTGCCCCAGCTTGGTCTCCCCTCTTCTTCATCTTGGTCTCCCCTCTTCTTCATCTTGGTCTCCCCTCTTCTTCATCTTGGTCTCCCCTCTTCTTCATCTTGGCCTCCCCTCTTCTTCATCTTGGCCACCCCTCTTCTTCATCTTGGTCTCCCCTCTTCTTCATCTTGGTCTCCCCTCTTCTTCATCTTGGTCTCCCCTCTTCTTCATCTTGGTCTCCCCTCTTCTTCATCTTGGTCTCCCCTCTTCTTCATCTTGGTCTCCCTCTTCTTCATCTTGGTCTCCCCTCTTCTTCATCTTGGTCTCCCCTCTTCTTCATCTTGGTCTCCCCTCTTCTTCATCTTGGCCTCCCCTCTTCTTCATCTTGGCCTCCCCTCATCTTCATCTTGGTCTCCCCTCTTCTTCATCTTGGCCTCCCCTCTTCTTCATCTTGGTCTCCCCTCTTCTTCATCTTGGTCTCCCCTCTTCTTCATCTTGTTCCATAAAAACATCATAATGTCATAAATAAATCAAATCAAAATCAAATTTCAGGCAGAAAGTCTTCCTCCTCCATATGGACACTGTGGAAAGGTCAAGTTAAATTACTTCAACAGCAATAGGAACTACACAAGACCCATGTGTGAGGTGGAATGCTTGACGCAAGAAGTTATAGACGAATGCCAGTGCAAAATGGCCTACATGCCAGGTAAAAAATCATAGAATTGTAAAGGTTTAAATCATTTCTCTGAACTTTTGTAGCTTAAGCATACATCTATGTACACATGGTCTCTCATCCAATAGCAGTACTCATTTATGCCCACATCACTTTGAAGGCAAATCAGTCCTTTCGACTTTGGCTGTAATGGGGACTAAAGCCGAACCATTTCTCTTTCAGCTGTAATGGGGATTTAGTACTAAAGCCGAACCATTTCTCTTTCGGCTGTAATGGGGATTTAGTACTAAACCCAAACCATTTCTCTTTTGGCTGTAATGGGAATTTAGTACTAGAGCCGAACCGTTTCTCTTTCGGCTGTAATGGGGATTTAGTACTAAAGCCAAACCATTTCTCTTTTGGCTGTAATGGGGAATTAGTACAAAAGCCAAACCATTTCTCTTTCGGCTGTAATGGGGATTTAGTACTATAGCCAAACCGTTTCTCTTTCAGCTGTAATGGGGATTTAGTACTATAGCCAAACCGTTTCTCTTTTGGCTGTAATGGGGATTTAGTACTAAACCCAAACCGTTTCTCTTTTGGCTGTAATGGGGATTTAGTACTAAACCCAAACCGTTTCTCTTTTGGCTGTAATGGGGATTTAGTACTATAGCCAAACCATTTCTCTTTTGGCTGTAATGGGGATTTAGTACTAAAGCCAAACCATTTCTCTTTCGGCTGTTATTGGGATTTAGTACTAAACCCAAACCATTTCTCTTTTGGCTGTAATGGGGATTTAGTACTATAGCCAAACCGTTTCTCTTTCGGCTGTAATGGGGATTTAGTACTATAGCCAAACCGTTTCTCTTTCGGCTGTAATGGGGATTTAGTACTATAGCCAAACCGTTTCTCTTTCGGCTGTAATGGGGATTTAGTATACTAAATCCAAACCATTTCTCTTTCCAGGAAACAACAAAGTCTGCAACCTGACACAATATCTTGATTGTGTGGTGGATTTAGTCTGTGAGTATGACAGTTCTATGACACATAATTTTGCAATTTCGATAACAGAACTATTTTGTTATTTTCATATCATGAGGTTGTGATTGAAATGTAGGTTGTCTAGTTCAATTTTAATTAGCTGGTGCCTGGAACTGCCATCATTTCAAGAAATTCTGATGTATTTTCGCCAACAATAACACTCTGAAGAATTATTCATATTTTTTTAATATTTGTCTTAAGATATGAGTAATCTTCTTCTCTTCTCACAATTAAAATGATAGCATCCGGGATTTATCTCAAGTTATACACCATGCCTGCTACTGTCACTCTTCCACCACTGTCCTTGCTCTACTAAGGCTGGGGCCTCCCCTTTTCAGTGCCCTACGTTCCTCCTACACATCGCCCTAGCAACTAATTCATTTTCCCGTAGCAGACAATTCAGAAATTCCTCCACCATTCCTGCATAACAGTTATCCTTGCAGTGGCGCCACTATCCAGTGCATGGTGGTGCCTTCTTCTTCTTCTTCTTCTTCCTGTAGGTTCCGCCTCTAGGTAGGCGAACCACTCAGAGTAGACTCAGAGTGTAGTTTTGGCTTGAGGGGGGGGGGGGGATCTTCTCCAGGTCTTGAGTCCAGCGGGGAAAGCAGCTTCAAACGGCGATTGTGTAGGGCAAACAGCATGTTTCTGCACAGTTCTCTGATGCCGGTTGGCAGATGATGTCCAATGGGATCCAGGATGTAATAGATGAGAATTTCTGGGTCTATTTCCTTTCTGGCTGTCCGGGTATAGGATAGGAGTCTGGAGATATATGGCAACCTGGCGCTTCTCAGTGACTTACATAACAGCACAAAGTGTTTTTCGTCTTCTTCTCCATCATCACACAGTGGGCAGGTTTCTCTACGTTTTTTCCCAGCAATCTGGCTGCTTGACAAGGGATATCTTCTGACCAGTAATTTGGTGACCACTGTCATCTTCAGGATTGATGTTAAGTCGTTAGCACCCTCCAGGGACTTGTGTAGTTTTCCCAGTTCAGCTTCCTCCAGATTTAGAAATCTAAGCGATGACATGTCTTCTGCTGCACACTTCAGCTTGTCCGTCCAGTTTTTCAGAACAGCCGCCTTGGTGATTTTTCTCCATTTTTTCCTGTCCGGGGGATGGTCAAAGATGTCATAAGCAGTAGGTAGCTTGTAAATGTGTAGCAAGCGACGAATCCAGGCTGCCCAGCTTGATGAGGTGGCTTCTTTTACTGCCACTTGTCGTCTTATCAGTTGGTTTATGAAATTACCAGGAGAGTTACTCTCTGCTCCAGTTGCAATGTGCCATCTGTTGTTTTTCGCTTCGGCAAAGATCGGCAAATTTCGTTGTGCCATTCCCCGATCATGACCAGCGCCAGGATCAAATTCGTGATCGCGCTCCTTACACAGGCCTGCCTAAATTTCTTTTTATTTCACCGATTTACCAGCATAATGTGACCAGTACATGACACCTTTGAATTCCTGCTAAGCCTGCTCATCGTATCTTCAAACTTCAGGATCAGGTAGCTACATAATTATTTCAACAACTTTACTTTCTACTGCACAAAAAAAAGACATTTTCCGTGTGATCTTCTCTTTGGCCTCTCTTCACCATTTCACAATTGTTCACTTTTCTTTGTCTTGCTGTCATTCAATTTCAACTTTTGGTTCAACATTTGCATTCTGCTGCACAAATTAAAAATCAATTCAACCTATTTACTGAGCCTCTCTCCTCCTGTCATTCAATTTCAACTTTTGGTTCAACATTTGCATTCTGCTGCACAAATTAAAAATCAATTCAACCTATTTACTGAGCCTCTCTCCTCTGAAAGTGACTTCTTAAAGTGATTTTCCATCAAGGCCTAGGGGTGACCATTTGATATCCCGGTGGGGGGGGGGTGGCCTTTTTTTAAATAAACAATTTCTTGCGAAATAAATAAATTATTTTTGGGGAGTCTTGAAATGATTAATTTCTGCCAGGGGTATTTCCTAATAAGGCGTTACTTGATTCAGGAATGAATATTCAAAACTCCAACCCCCCCCCTCCCGCGGCAGAGTTATCCCTCAAATCATTTTAATTGTGAGATTCATTTTAATATAACCACATTTTCTTCCCGTTCCAGACTACATATGAAAAATATGATTTCCAAGTTGGTTAACGTTCAGCCTACCCTTCAACATGATTCTCCATTCATCCATCAGACGTAACACGTATGTGCCTTTTCCTATATTCAATCTTTTTTCCACTTCCAAAGCTACTCTAATTATTAAGACATCACATTTACTCTCAATTAAACAGCAGTTATTACTTATCACTAAGTTATTAGAGCACTAATTAATGTCATTTCTGCTTTTTAGATCTCCATCACCATGCCGAAAAGACAAAGAGATGACACATTTCGAAGATCAGAAAAGCGCCGTAAACAAAATTCACAGATCAGGCGGCAATGGCTTGCTCTTGGAGACATTGGGAGTTTCACTGAGCTATCAGCACCTAAACAACATGATCTGGGGTCAATGAATTTTCTATGCACAGCATGTTCAGCTCTAATGTGGAAGGATGAACTTCATTCCGGCTCCCTTCGCAGAACTGCAATCTTTTCCCTCTGCTGCAATCAAGGCAAAGTCTCTCTGCCATTGATACAAGATCCTCCTGTCCAGCTCCAGGAGCTACATGAAGCCGATTCCCAACAGGCAAAAGACTTCCGCAGCAACATCCGTGCCTACAATTCGAGCCTGGCTTTCACTTCATTGGGTGTCAATGAAGACATCCTGCCGAACAGAGGCCCGTACACATTCCGCATTCAAGGTCATGTCTATCACCGGATAGGCCATCTTCTCCCTGAAGAAGGAGCCAAGCCTAAATTTGCACAGATCTATATATATGATACTGAAAATGAAAGTGCTAATCGTACCGCATGGAACTCTGCCCTGGCATTGCCCACAATCTGCACCTTGCAGTCAATGCTTCATGAATGCAATCCGTTCGTTCATGCATTCAAACATGCTACTGAGTGCATCCAGACAGATCCATCATTGAGATTTGTCTTACGAGCTGATCCCACCACAGACCTAAGACGATACAATGCGCCTACGGCATCAGAGGTCAGTGCCATTATACCTGACCAAACCGGAGAAGCATCAAATCGAGACATTGTCCTCTACAAAAGAGCAAGTGACACTCAGTCTGAGCATACAATCATGCACATCAGTGAGACAAATGCATCATATGACCCATTACACTATGTTCTGCTTTTTCCTTATGGTCAGCTTGGCTGGACTTATAAAACAACATCCTTAACAAACAACAAGCCTGTAAGTGCTATGCAGTTCTACGCTTACCATCTCATGCAGCGGCAAAATTCCTTCAACATACTGCTACGCAGCGGCCGTTTATTCCAGCAGTATTTGGTGGACCAATATGCCAAAGTTGAACATCTTCGCCTTGCCTACATTCACCAAAATCAACAGAGCCTGCGTGCCGACCTATATCAAGGACTCCAAGATGCCATCCAAAATGACAGTTCCGATCTCACATCTCTTGGTCGACGCATTATATTGCCCTCCTCCTTCACTGGAAGTCCCAGAAATATGCATCAAATGTACCAAGATGCAATGGCCATCGTCAGGCGTTATTCAAAACCAGACCTGTTTGTCACTTTCACAAGCAATCCCAAGTGGCCGGAGATTACAGCAGCATTACTCCCACACCAAACAGCATCGGATAGGCCTGATATTGTTGCCAGGGTGTTTCATGCCAAGAAACAAGCCTTGATACATGACATTGTACAAAACAAAATCTTCGGACAAGTTCAATCTTATGTGTCAGTGATTGAATTCCAGAAGCGTGGACTCCCTCACCTGCATATGCTCTTGATCCTGAAGCCAGATGACAAACCACGCTCGCCAGACGACTATGACAAGTTTGTTTCTGCAGAAATACCAGATCAAACTCAAGCAACATTGCTGGAAGTTGTGGCACAAAACATGATGCATGGTCCCTGCGGGAATGCGAACCCAAACTCTCCTTGCATGGACCAAGGACAATGCACGAAGCAATACCCAAAATCATTCTCGGACACAACTCAGCAGTCGACAGATGGATATCCCATTTACAGAAGGAGAGAAAATGGCAGAGAAATTCACAAGAACGGTGTAGTCCTCGACAACCGCTGGGTAGTTCCCTACAACCCTTTCCTGGCAGCAAAATACAAGGCTCACATCAATGTTGAAATTTGCTCCACTGTAACGGCAGTCAAGTATTTGTACAAGTATGTGTACAAGGGCCAAGACCGCATAATGGCATCTGTCCAGCAACCAGAGCAAAGTGAAAACATCAATGAGATACAGCGCTTCATTGATGCAAGATACATCTCCCCTGGAGAAGCCTCCTGGCGCCTTTTCCACTTTGATCTGAACAAACGTTCCCCCGCCATTCAGCGCCTTGATGTTCACCTACCGAATCAACAGTCTGTGGTCTTCACCCCAGAAAATGCAGAGGAAGCACTACAGAGAGCAACACAAACCACTCTTACAGCATGGTTCCAAGCCAACAGAGTATACCCAGCAGCTCGCACAATCCTCTACCAGGAATTCCCTGAACACTTCACTTACAACCAATCAACCCGCAAATGGACACCCCGCAAGAAAAATCTTGCAGTAGGCCGTATGTATACTGCATCACCAACACAGGGAGAACGTTACTACCTACGTATTCTCCTCAATCATTTGCCTGGCCGCACATCCTTCGAAGACCTCCGCACACTGCCGAATGGAGATGTTGCTCCCACCTTCAAGATGGCCGCACTTGCCCGAGGATACTTGGAAGACGACAGAGAGTGGCTTAGCTGCCTTGAAGAAGCAGCTTTGGCAGCATTCCCTAAACAGATCCGCAACCTGTTTGCCACTCTCCTGATTTTCGCCGAACCTGCAGAACCTTTCTGTCTCTTCTACGCATTCCTCCATCCTATGTCTGAGGATATACGCCATGCCACACCATCGCTCACTGACATGCAAGTCACACAGATCACCTTGAACGAAATTGATTCATTTCTTCAACGTCACAACAAAACTCTCTCGGACTTCCCCGACATGCCACAATTGGACACAGATATTGGCTTGCAAGCAACACCACAAGACAACTACACCTTCGATCCACAAACAGAGAAAGACAAGGCAGACCAAAACAGTACACTGCTCAATCAAGACCAAGGTCTCATCTACAATGAAATCATCGGAGCAGTCATTGCCAAAAAATCAGCTCTGTACTTCTTAGATGGTCCCGGTGGCACAGGAAAAACCTTCACCTACAACACAATTTTGCAAAGACTTCGTGGCATGAACCTGCACCCAATTGTTGTGGCATCATCAGGAATTGCTTCAGAGCTGCTGGAAGGAGGAAGAACGGCCCACTCCAAATTCAAAATTCCCATCCCGATCATGCCCCACAGCACTTGCAATGTGTCAAGAAACTCTGGCCTTGCACAGGAAATCCAAGATGCGCCTCTCATCCTATGGGACGAAGCTCCTATGATGCACAAACATGTATTTGAAGCAGTTCACAAGACAATGTGTGACATTATGCAAGTTCCTGACAGTGTGCCATTTGGAGGAAAAATTGTTCTTCTTGGAGGAGACTTCAGACAAGTCCTGCCTGTAATTCGTCACGGCAGAGAGGCTGACATTGTTGCAAGCACCTTGAAGAACTCATACCTCTGGCGACATGCTAAGATCTTCCACCTCACAGTCAACATGCGTGCCAAGTTACATACCCAACCACATCATGATAGCAATCCACAGGAATTCCAAGATTACCTCCTGAGAATAGGAGATGGCAAAGAAACAACACACCCTGACATTGGCCCTTGCATGATACAACTTCCCCAGGCGTTATGTGTAGATTCAATCAATGGTGGTCTCGACAAGCTCATCAGTTCAGTTTTTCCTGACCCAAACCACATTGACTACTCCCGTGCAATTCTCTGTGCCACTAACGATGACGTAGACAGCATCAACAACAAAATCATCAATAACCAAACAGAGCCAACAATGACGTACCTCAGTGCTGATACACTTCAAGATGCAACCGAACATTTCCTGTATCCCACTGAATTCCTCAACTCCCTCACTCCGTCGGGACTCCCGCCCCACAAACTTACGCTCCACAAGAACACTCCTGTATTACTCCTCAGAAATTTGGACCCTAAGAATGGCTTACTCAATGGCACACGACTCAAAATCGTCCAACTTGGTCAGCGTGTCCTTGGAGCGGAAATAATGACAGGCAAACAAGCCGGCGACTTTGTCTTCATTCCAAGAATCCCCATGATTCCCTCAGATTCCGGCTTGCCATTTGCCTTCAAACGACGCCAGTTCCCTATAAAACCTGCATACGCAATGACCATCAACAAGAGCCAAGGGCAGACACTGAAATTCATTGGCATCAACTTAACACGCCCAGTGTTCTCACATGGACAACTGTATGTCGCAATGTCCAGAACAACATCCCTAGAGAACATTCGAATCTTAACAGACACAACAGACAATGAGGGAAACTACTACACACGGAATATTGTGTACAATATCTATGAACCTGCAAAATGTTCTACCTGCAAATGACATTACTGTGATATATGTTCCCCATTCAACCTATTATTGTGACATTGTTTCTGTTGCAACCTGTTTTGTAAATAACCTTGAGCATGTCAAATTGAACTTGCCTGCATTGTAAATGGTTTCCTTTAGTCCAAACTGTGATGATTTCGAGCATAAACTGTTACATATAGGCCTAATCTTGAGCATATCTCATTTTGCCATCCTGCATTGCAAATGCAGTAACTGACCATAGATTACATCTTATTTGGAGCATTGTACATGGTACATATCTTCAACCATCCTACATTGTACATGTATTAAACAAATCTACATTGTATATCATTTGTTCAATTTTCCATTTTATATAAACAGTACTACGTGTTCGGAAATTTCCAATTGTTGGTAATTTCAACTTGCCTTCATTGTAAATGATTGAGGGTAGTCTATAATGTTCACAATTAAGATCTTAAGTTCTCTTATACTATTTTTATACATGTACCAAACCACCGGTGTATATGTTTTTAACAGTTTCAACCATTGAAAATGACTTTGACATGACTTAATTTCCTGTAGCTATGTTACCATTAAATGTTCATCTATTATCAAACCAAAGCATAATAATATCATTTTAAAATCACTAACATATATGTATAATGGCCCGCTGTTGATTAGGCCAAAGACACTTCAAATGTTTCCTTCTTCCAATAAGATAATTACTTTCAGATCACTTCCAAATCATTGTGTAAAATTTACCTTATTAAAGTGCTCTTTTGCTATGAGCATGTGAATCTCATCATACTAAGATGGTTATCACTCTTGCGATGAGGTTGTCTTTTTCAAAGGATCTTCTGAAACTTCCAGCTGGGTTTTTTTACCCTCACTGCAGGATCAATTATTTATATGAAAACAAGTATGATTCCTCTACCTATCAACAATTCCCAAATCATTATCTACAATAATAGTTGAAAAAATATCCTCTGGCTGTGCCCATCTGCATTTCCTCAAACAGATAATTTACATAACCCATCCTTCACTTCTATTGCATACATTCTGGAACAATTTCACACTATCATACATGCAGTCATATCAAAATGCTGTAATATTGAGAGCATGTGGATCTCATTAAGTGGTCACTTTTCAACTTTCATCTGGTACAAGGGACCTGCATCCCCCCATAGCCCCCAATTCCCCCCCCCCTTGCATCCTTCCCCACGTATTTCCCCGCTTTCTCTTTGCTTATTATCACGGGTAACCTACTAGTGACTAATGATAAAGATAGCCAAAGATGCTTTATTCCATAACTTCCATTTCAGATGTGAAGGGCCTACAAAGTCCTACATGTATAGATGACTGTCTGGATGCTTGCGAGATACACTCTTACAGCGCTGATCTATCGTATGCCGGGATGTCAACTCTCAGCATTGGTAGCATAGTACAAGGTATACTACTTTGTTACATTGATGAAATCTTCTTTTAATCTATCGGGGGAATGGGGTTAGTCAGATGGTTGACTCTGGGCTTTTAATTAATCGCCAAGTCCCAGTTCCGACTCCTGCCCTTGCCTGAGTCTCCTGCAAGTTCAGTCATCCTTCACTTCATTGCTGTGACCTCCTCCTGTCCCAAGTGGAAGGCAAGGTTCATAAATACAGGATGTGTAGCCCTAATCATCCATTCATTTGGTCTAGGACCAAAATCATAATCCCAGAAATTACTAAGAGAACCGCAGAAATCATAAAATTCTATTCTCACAGAAATTTCTGAGATTCGCCACACACAATTATTTTCATGATTCTCTGCCCATGTATTCTTGATTCTCTCAAAAAATTCTGATATTTCCTCACAAATTTTATACAATGCATGGTTTTACAATTTAGCTTTATAGCCTTTATATTACAGTTTGTCACGTCAAGCAGAGGACAGACGTTTGACCCGATATTTGCCAATTTGTGAAAATGGTAGTCCAATTTTGCACAATGTTGACATTTGTGATGCAACCAATCTGACAGAGAAGGCAGTGACGTCACAAAAAGTGCACTGCTGCGCCACCGCAGAATAGGTTCTAGTCAAGTTGGTACAAGCAGAACCACCAATCTCATTGTGTTGATTGTTATGGACTGTATGAACTGTGCAAAATTTCTGTACCAATGCATGATGTGACAAACTGTATGATCTTTATTTCAAAAATTTCAGATGGCCGCGTAAAACTAGAAAGGAAATACCTTAAAGCCAAAGAGATATCCCAAAGGGTGAACATCGACACTTTTGAACACACTGTCAAAATGATGAACAAAGTTCCTGAGTCTTTGGAAACTTTCGACACAGCCGTGAAAAACATAATGAGAACTACATTGACCAATGTTGCGAGAGCTATGACAGTCTTCACCGAATTCTTCAAGAAGGTAAGTGCCAGAATCACATGGAGACTCGGAGAGCAAGTCCGATTTACAGAGTTGGCACTCTAGCAGCTTGTGTAGCCCTACCACCATACCTTAGCTATTTCATTGTTATTCAGGCACGAGGCCTGGTAATAGGGGTATCAGACAAGCCATTAACCAAAGCTCCAAGTGCAACAGGAGCTGAGCTACAAGTCCCAATGTCGTCATTTCGATGTACGTCGGAAACACTGATATTTTGATGTAGTTCAGCTGCTCTTGCACTTAGAACTTGGTTGGTGGCTTATCTGGTAGCCATATTACCTCGCCTCATCCCTGTTCAACAATGAAATAGCTGAGATAAATAAACGTAGGTCTACACAAGCTGCTAGAGTCCCAAATCTGTAAATCAGACTTTACGGAATTGCCCTCCAGAAAAATCGGTGTGCTAGTGATTTTTGCTGTAATTGATGGCAACATATTCTTCTTCTTCTTCTTCCTGTGAAGCCCAGTCCACCATCTGGTGTATTATCGGGCCTTGTGCGCTTGTGCAGGTGCTTGTGCAGATAAAATCAGTCCATTTTAAAATCTTATGCAGTGACGCATTAAAATCGGGAGTGAGAGGCACATTATAAGGTCAGTGATTTGAGAATGGCTGTTTTAAAGATGTCTAAGTTATCGCTATTGATTATTGTATTAGGAATTGCATTCCAGATTCTTATTGTATCGGGGAAGAAGGAGGTTTGAAGTATTTGTGTCCTCGTATGAGGGATGACTATTCGCTGATTATGTCCTCTGATGGATGAAGTTGACAGCTGCAGGTGATCATTTGGTACTGCGACCAAACCATGAAGGATCTTGTACATCATGATTGCTTTGTTCATTTTCCTGCGTTGATGGAGGGTGTGCCATTTTAGTTTCTCTAGCATGGCGGTGACGCTGCTTCTCCTATAGTAGTCCCCTGTGACAAATCTCGCCGCCCTCCGTTGCACCATTTCTAATTTATGATGATTTGTGGCTGATGGCGGATCCCATATGATGCTGGAATATTCTAATTGTGGCCTGATGAGTGTAGTGTAGCAGAGTTCCTTGGTCCTCCTGGGGCATTGATAGATGTTGCGCTGAAGGAAGGCTCTGGTGTTATTTGCCTTTCTAGTGATAGTGTTAATATGGCTGGTCCAGTTTAGTTTTCTATGGATGGTGACGCGGAGATACTTGCCCTCATCTACGCTCTCCAATACATGACCATGTATGGTGTACTTATTGTTGATGGGATTCTTCTTGTTGGTGATGTGGAGTACTTGGCATTTCTCAGGATGAAAATCCATTAGCCAGTCTCTTTCCCAATCTTGTAATGCATCCAGGTCTTCTTGCAGATGGCTTGAGTCTTGATCTTTCTCGATGGTACGATATAGGACGCAGTGTCGCAGTCGTCAGCAAACAGCCTTACTGATGAGTTCTTCTTGATGTATGATGGTAGGTCATTGATGTACAGCAGGAATAATGAGGGACCCAGAACACTTCCCTGAGGGACACCGGACTCTACAGGTGCGGTATCTGAACGGGCTCCTTCGACCAGGACTGTTTGGGATCTGTTTTCTAAGAAGCTTGATATCCACTTGTGGGTGTTATTTCTAATTCCATAGTGATGAAGTTTGGTCATTAATCTTTTATGAGGGACTTTATCGAAGGCTTTGGAGAAATCTAGAAGTATTACATCTGTTTGTTTTTTGTCGTCTATTGATTTAGCTATATCCTGTATGGTTATGATGAGCTGAGTTTCACAGGATCTTGTCTTCCTGAAGCCGTGCTGGGTATCTGTCAAAATGTTGTTCTTTTCCAGCAGCAGCTCCATCAAATGATAGCAATGGCTAAACAATTAGTGAATGAAAAAATACACACATAATTCAACAAGAAATATGTTGTAGAGAATAGAATCAGCACTTCAGCAGAGCCTTCAGTGAATCCTTGAGTGAATCCTTCAGGAGAATCCCCAGACTTGGCCAATCAGCAGGCATTCACACACATTATGCATGTAGTGTTTCATGACGTTTTGAGCATCGCGCAGGACTCGCGCATGTGTCTTAGCATCCTAGCAAATTTGAAGTTGTCCTACGGCTCGTAATGACATATACGCGTGGATGAACTCTGCTCAGCACGAGCAACACGCTCATGTGCATATTTAGCCTGAGAAATTAATATTTCTGCTCAAAAATCGGCAGTGAAATATTGAATCAGGAGAGGTGCAGGAAGCATTCTTTGCTCTAATGGGCTGGCACTCTTAAACTTGGATGTCATTATCATAAAAAGGCTAGCTGAAGTTATTCATCTAGGGTAGATTCTCTGGGTGAGAATCAGTAATCTACCCTCAATTTGCTCTCAAAAGTAGCAGTTATACTCTGTTGTACCCTATCAGCGTGTCTCGGCGGTCCAACGTCGGCCCGAAGCCGGTCCGATGCTACTGACATCGGACTGACGCTGGGCCGACGTTGGACCGCCGAGGCATGCTGACAGGGTAGTCACTCTCTTCAATGATTATCAAGAGCAAAAATTCCAATGTTACAAATCGAAGTTGTCCTGAATTTTTCCTGCGTATTAATTAAAAAATGACCACTTCTGAAACTTGGTCAGAATGCAGGCTAGATAAATCGCACAAAATATTGACTCCAGCGCCTTTAGTTGACACACAGTATATTGCCAGTAATCTCCATAACTGATTTAATTATCATTACTTCGATTCATTTTCAGGATATGAAAATTTTCTCCAATGGCCTTAAGCAGCATGTTGAAGCTTTTGACGATAAAATTGGACAATTGGTGAAGCATTATAAGACGAGAGTGGATAAAGTTGTTCCAACTCTGCAATACATCTTGGATAGACGGAACGTAACGCAGCTTACAACACGTACAGAAGTAGAAAAATCTACTCTACCTGACTCGGACTTGAAAATTATCGAAGTATACATCACACTTATCAACGAAACTATGGCAACAACGAAGTCGACATATCTTCCGGAACGCTACCAAATTGATGAAACCAAATGTTCTGACACAAGAAACATAACAAACAATACAATAGCTTTCAAAGCTTCCCTAACAGACACAGCAAAGGATTGGATAAAACCTACCACGGACCTTCTTGCAACCATAAACTTGGCTACAAAATGCTATAGCACCTATGCAGATGCCCTCGAAAAAGCAAACTCCTTCATCTCAGACTCCGACACTAAAATCGAAGACCTCGTACAAAGGATAGCCTTTGACTATGATGAAATATCAAGCACTTTCGGAACAGAATTAGAAAATATAGACCTGAACAAAACGTGGTACCATAACCAGTCAGTGAAATATTCGCTGTACGAAATCTTCAAGACAAATTTGAGCGAAGTCATCAACAAGGCGTCAACAGAGAAAATAGCTACAGACATAACTAGTACAACTAATAAGGTGAGTTCAGAGGGGTATCACATTTTTCATTATAACTCATAAAAAATCATACCAAAACAATATTGATATGATCAAGATGTTTTTACATGTACTCCTAAATCAGCAATAGCAACCACAAATATATAAAATTATAATCAATGAAATCCGTCATCTATTTTCTCCTGCACCTTCACTGGCCTAAAAATAAAGCTGGTTACCAATTTTCTGTTTTATTATATCTGGTATGTACATACTGTTATATAAAAGGAAGATTCAAAGTATATTACATACATATCACATAAAGTGTCTCATATTTTCTTCTTGATCAGTATTTTCCCAATTGATATATTTCTCTTCTTCGTTATTTGTCAATATTTTGTCAAGTTATTTGCATTCTTCTTAAAGATATTGTAATACTAATAAGGGCTCTAAAAATCATTAACTGCATACTTGATGGACATAAATAATATTGAACATAGTTCATAATGACAACAATTATATATATATATCTTTTAGATTTTGCAAAGAGGCATTCGAGTTTTGGAGAACTATCTCACGACACTGGAGGACGAAACAGTTTCTTCTTACGTCACCTTGATAGACACCATAACTAAACTAAACAGTTACTTCACAGCTGATCTGCGTTGGGACATTCTCGCAAGAAGTCTTGATATCTGGCAAACACCAACCGCGGACATAAACACACCCAACATCTTAAGGAAGACGATAAAGAAGTCAGAGACATGGCGGAAGTGGCCAAAATCTAAAAGTGAGTAGAAGATTTTGGAACATAATATATTACTAGTAAGTTGTCCGTAGATTGGAGGGACCAGGACAGAATACAATAAAATATGAAGATAGATAGTCGGATGGTCTTTGCCTGCATGGGTTCGAACCCCGGGAGGGGAACCCAAAAGTTTCAGTGGACCTTCATGAGCAAAATCCCAGCTGGATGTCGTTCAGATGAGACATTAAATTGGCGGCCCCTTGCATCAGTGTCTATGCTGGGCAAGTAAAAGAGCCCTCACATGGGGTAAATGTGTAACATGTCGAGGACACTCCCGCTCTCTCTTCCATCTCATCAATCAACCCTCGTGAGCGCCCAGAACTGGGCTGAGAGGGCTGCACTTATCATGTCTATCTATCTACCTGATGGACTTGAAAAGGGTATAGTTAGAGTATAAGGCATTGATAATCCAAATTCTATTTTATTATCCCCCGTGCTATGCCATGGGGGATTGTAATTTTAGTCTCCATGTCATGGCATCCATCAAATATCTCTAACACCACACCATGCACAATGCTCATCCTTTCCCATTATTCAAAGATCCCCATAAACTTGTCAAATCTTACCATAAATCAATAAATATCATAACCATTTGCACATCCCAAAATCCTTTTTCAGCTGAGTTGCTGTGCTTTTGGCCTGCAGCCAATGTTATTTTGAAAAGAGAACTCCACCCCCAGGTGTCTCCACATCCTTACATGTATGCACAATTGTGCCCCTGGTGGAAATATTTGGCATAGCTAAAATTGGAATTCTGTTAGGTATAGGTAGATGTGTAGGGCATGGGGGATATGGAGGCAGTATACCTGCTCTTGTTAAATGTACAACTTTCCTGGTCCATTTTATTTATTAACATGATACTGAGAATGAGATGTTGGACACTGTCATTACCTACGAAATAAAATCATGAACATTTTCCAAAATTGTATAAAACATAGTTTACGAGAAAAAAAACTTCCCTCACTATCAAGGATGGTCTAGTGGTAGCGTGCTGGGCTGCCAATCGCTGGGTCCAGAGTTTGAATCCAGCTCTTCTCTGATTGACCCAATCATATCAGTAGTAGAAGTGAAATTTCATTAAATATTCACAATCATCAGGACAGTCAATAAAATGTGTACAACAATTTACAGACAACCACTTTTTGTTAAGCAGAGCCACGCTAATTTTGGCAACTGAATGCTGTATTATGACACTGATTCCATAGTGTTTGTGAAGTTCCATGTGACCTTATTAAAAGGGTATCATCTTCTTTTTTGCTAGTCACTGCACATTGTATTTTGACACTGATTTAGTGATTCTATAATCCATTACAACTTCAACACCTTTCAGGCTTGGACTCGATGAATGAGGATGCACAGAAGGAAATTACCGATATCGTAAAAGTCTACATGAAACAACTTACCAAAGAACTGTTTACCATAGAACAGAAGTTGACAGGCACCCAACAAGTCACCAAAGATTCCATGACAGTACTGGTTGATCACCTGGCAGAGTATAAGGAGTCCCTGGTTCTCAATAAGGACTTCATCTTGTGAGTATAATCAATGATTAATTCTAGTGGTAGCGTGCTGGACTGCCAATCTAGCGTCCTAAGGGAAAACCTAGTAAGTCACATTTAGGAAATTCTGAGAAAATCGACTTTTAAATTCCAGTCCTTGCAGTAAGAGATAGACTTACTAGGATTTGCCAGTGTCATTCTGGGGCAACAGGCCACTTCTTGAAAATCTAAACTTAATAAATATATAGAAACATGTCTCAGAAGTCCTATTTTGCCCTTAACTCAATTTGGCCCAAAATGTGACTTACTAGGTTTTCCCTCAATCGCTGGGTCCAAGGTTCAAATCCAGCTCTTGCCGGGTCACCTGAGCCTGTGTTGGACGGCTGTTTCAATCATCCTTCGCCTCATTGCTGTGTCCCCCTCCTGTCCTAATTAGCCTCTCAAGTGCATAAATACAGGACGTAACGCCCCAAACATCCATCCATCCATCGGTGATTAATCATTTACAGCAGAGGAAGTGTGAGTGGTTACATTTAGTTGATTGACGAAATCAATGATGTCACAATACGCCCTATCTTTTACATTGCAATGAATTGTCAATATGTCATTTGGTACTCATGACCACACTGGTTAATGGTGTGAGTCATTGACTTGAGCTGAAAGCATAGCAAGTATAGGATATGACCAAACTTGTCTGATATGAGTTATTAAGAATAACACTTATGGCAAGTAACATACAGTGCAACCTATAATACAGTGCAACCTATAACTCAGGCTATAAGTAATTGAAACGGGTGAAGTTTTGCCATTGGGTCAGTGCTAAAAATCCTCAACCAAACTGCTTGTGGTGGCATGAATTCTCATCCAATGATAGGAAAACATATTGGGTCATAAAGGCAGATACTGGAGGCATGTGGGTTAACAATGGCTGTCAATTTCCCTTGCTGTACTCTTTAGCTATAGTTAGGCATGGGTCATAGTTTCTGATAAGTAAAACACAAGCCCAATGTTATTTCAATGGGAACGGTGGTTCACTTACTTATCAAAGGACATGGAAAAACATCACCTGTTTTACTTACTAAAAAATGTCTGTCAGAACTGTGACACGAAAAAGTCAAACAAGAGGCAGTTCCCTAAATATACATTAAGGTGACTCAAGCATGATGGTTCGATCATTCAAATTTTCTAAAATTTTGAACAGGTACTGTATGGGACCTATACATTTCAAAAATGAAAAATAAAAAAATTTCACCGACTCCTTTGGTTGCCATGGTAACGGCATGTTTTGCTTGATGACTGCTTAAAAGTCATAAATTGAGTTTCGTTATGTACCACAGAATAAAGCATTACATGCATTTGTCACACAAAAACGTCAGAAATGTCTTCCTAAGGATTTACACCAATACATTAGCCATAAATTTGAAGAAAAAGGTTAAGATAGTTTTTTCTGTAAGAGCTCAAAGGGCTCCAACACACTAATTAATTGCAGATTTTGCATGCATCAATTTTGGCAGTAATCAAATTTTAGGAAAACGATCATACAGATTTTTTAAAAAATTTGCATATATCATAAACAAGTTATTGTCAAACAAATGGCAAAAAATAAAAAAATTTCACTGAGTCATTTTTTTACTGCAGTACCATGACGGTGCCAATGTCAATTTAAATAAATAAAGACAATTTTTGACACAGTTGACTGAAATTAAATGAGAACATTTTTTAAAGATGAAAAGCTGAAACTTCGAACTAGCATAGAAAAGATGTTACTGCATTCAATAAAAAAATAATTATGCTTCTAGCTGCATTAGATCTCATTTAAATAGAAAATTACTGGCTGTCATGCTGTTAAAAAAAAGAGAGCTGAAAATGGTAACATCACAACTGTTTCAGGGCTTGCAGCAGTTGTGACGCTATGTTGCTAGGCAACCAGGCTGCTCAGAAATATGTGCAGTGTACCACGCTTGAGTCACCTTAACAGCCTATTTATGTAATGAACCATCATTTTACTGTATTCAATTTAAAAATCATCAACTTTTTTTTTTTTTCAGGCAAAACTTTGTGCAGATGGATGTTTACTATGCCGTATTGAAATATGAAAATGTGCAACAGTCTAAAGCTTATGGGATCATGAACTTTTTAAGTAGGTGTATACTGTTGATTTTATTTGCATACACAATTCAACATTTAAACATTAGCACTCAAGTAAACAATATTTTCCTGAAAGCTTCTTGGTTAGGCACACAGGTCAGAAACAACTTAAACCATGGTGTACATCATTACTTATTAATTAGAGAAATCTAAAAAATGTGAATGTTTATATTTCAGGTGAAATCGGAGGCTACATGGGACTTTTAATTGGAGGCAGTTGCCTCACCCTCATAGAAGTTCTGGATTTATTTATTTACAACTTTTTCATCGACAAACTTCGAAAGCACTACAAGAAGAAACGAGTTGAAGCCTGGCCAGAAAAAAAGCCCCTGGATTAAAACAGAATAACCTAATTCAACATATTAGTGTTCAAAAATGATCTTTATGATGACAATTGGTCATAGCATTGTAGAATGTACGGATTATGCTGGACTGTCCCCCTCAAAAAAGTTTAAAAGAGGACATCATCCTTGCTTTTCATCCTTGACAGAGTTGGACCCTGAATATTTGCCTGCATTTGTAATACAATCAAATGCATTTTATGTGGACTAAAACTTTTAACTCATCATAACTACGATCTTGTTTGTTAATTATAATAATAAACATTACATTGTCCCAGCTTCTATCAACCTATCTATCAATTAATCTACTTGTGCAAGTCCTGCGAAAACTGACTTATAACTTATCCACATAATGGTGTGCGTGAAACACACCAGCATTTTTTTCGGACTATACTTGTTGTAGTCAAAATTAAATTTGAACTACACACTCTTACAATATCAAACAGCGCATTTCAAAAAAACTTCTGTGATATAAAACACTGTGATATTTCAAAGTTCAAACAATGCAATTACAACTACTGTACTACTACTTCATGTATATCTGCGATTCCTATCTCCACAACCTCAACAAATGACGTATATTTCAGTACAATTTCAGTGATATTGTATATTTATATTGAGAGCTTGCTGTGATACTTGTATTTTTATTTTAACTCCAAGACAATTTATCATGAAAAGTAATCTGCATTTTATCCCTGTGACATCAGTTGAATGTATTTTCATGTTATAAATTCATTTCTCATATATTCTCTGCATACAATTAGTTCCTTTTTCTCAAATAAATGCCAATTATCACCTGGTTGGCTGTGAATATCACTTTTTACAGTCAAAATATCAGGGCCTATGATATTGTAAAAAATACCACCCTTCAAGGGCGATATTTTTTACAATAGTTATGACATCATCAGCATTTCAGCTGCCTGATGATTTTACAAACAAAATAATGGCCAAAACAATAGGATTGTGATGTCACATCCATTGTTGCTCCATGGTGAATTGGTGATGTCACATTTTTGTATTGGCAGAAAATAGTCTAACTTTAAATCAGTGATCTTTAATTAATTAAATAAAAAATTTGGGGGCAAAACCAGGTGATAAAAACAAAACAACCAGGCGTCAGGGCACTTCGTACAATATCACGAGCTGTTGTGTGAATTAATATATATTAATTCACACAACAGCTCGTGATATTGTTACTCAGTGACTCTGCCTTGGGTTGTTTTGTTATAGTAGCCAGCGCCAAGTAGCTGACTTCAAAGTTCTTAATCTCAAGAAAATGCCAAGTAGCCAGCGCCAAGTAACCAACTTCACAGATCTCTGATAATGGACTTCAGTTTTCATTAAAAAATACAAGAATTTTGAGTGGCCCAAGTGGCTATATGTAAAAAAACATCCTTTTAGTCACTTAGTTGAGGTTTGTTGTCGGAATCATTTCTTACTGATGATAACATTAACTGTTGTGTTTTTCAAAATATTTTCTGATGTTATGGAAAAAAACTTTCTGATAGTAATTTAATGCTGTGTCGTTCATGTGTTTCACAAAACGACAGGTTTTGTGGCATTAAGTCGAACAACAGCATTGAATATTAATGTAGACCTGGACAACTGTATTACAGTTCTTGATCATGAATCCCACAGATGGCATGGAAGCTGGAAGCTGTCAATCTCATCCCTCTGGTGTCCAAATTGTGACATACATCATCAATTACATCATTCCTGAGAATTCCTGGCGTTCTTTTTGCTGCTTTAGAGGAATATCCAAGCCCTTGACATTTACTAACATTGTTACAGTGTGAATTTGTTACATTAAAAATATCTTGAAAGAGGTCACCCATTTTGGAGCAACTCACTATACCCTAGTCTAAATTCTAATTGCTGGAATAATTTGAATTTTCAAAGTGTCACAACTTCAATACTAATGGTTTTGAAAGATCTGTTCCTCTGACCTTAGGTTGATTTATAAATGTTTGTTTGTTTGTAAATTTATTGATAGGCTCCAGAAAAAGCCTAATTATATCATATATTATTTTTATTGGTTGCGAATTATTTGAAACTTTTCTTTTGGTGGCCTAGATATTGATCATTTTTATATAAAAATCATCAAAAATGTCTCAATGGCAAAGCAAGATAGACCAAAAATGTCAGCATTAAAATAAAAAAACATCATTATATCATGTTGAATCCCACGCTCTTTGTCCTCAGCCTTCAGTTTGTCTTCAGGATTACACCAACTTGTTTTTGTTTCTTTTTGCGATTGTCACTTGCACAGGTCTGGTTCAGATCAGTTGATTGAATCACCCTCTTGTGTACAGAATGATCCAAGATGTCCCTATAGTGTCATCTTGGTTCAAATTGGACAAAGTTGCCAACTATGGTTTTATTAGTAAGGGCATTCTGCCCTTTTGTTACTGTCCATCTCGGGAATCTTGTGGACCAATTTTAAGAAAAAATACTGCACCAATTTCATTCAAACTTTGCACACGGGGTTTATTTTGCCTATGATTGTGTTGATCAACTTTACAGGAATACACATTGTTTAAATACCATTTTAGCATTGTTTAGAGACCCAGGAAAAGTATCCTAGAAAAACTGGGAAGAGGGAATTCCGTGATGTCATTGAGGGGCTTCCCCAACCCAATAGCTCACTGAGAATTTGTCAAAACAACAAGAGGTCAGCAATTAGGACAAAACATGGCTGCATGCTTCATCAATGTGTTGCTACCTTTTTATGCCCTGTTATGCAGTAACAACATAACACTTAAACAAGATAACCAGGACTTCAGATCAGTAGTAAGATGATGTGCAGAATGCCCTTTAAAGTGCCTTGCGCACTTTATTTTATGATTTGTGGTACTCTGTTAGTTTGCACATTGTCAAAAAAGAATAAAAACATAGGCTGCGCGGCAGCATACCCTCGGCTAATCAGTGGGTATTCTGGAGGCAGTGAAATCAGGAGGCGCGGGCTTTTAGGGGGCAAGGTCCCTAAAAACTTGAAATTGATGTCCGTTTCCACCAGGTCACAGAAAGTGCCATATTGAAAATCTGTAAAAATTTAAGCGAGAATCAAGGCCAAAATTTGTTTTGGCAATTTGTTGAATTTCCGTCACCACAATGTTTTTCATGAGTTTCCCTGACTTTCCGTAACTGCAGAGCAGACACTTAAATGCAGTTCAAAAAAACTTAAGCAATACTTGATTTGTAAACAAAGACAGGGTTTTGAGGGGGGAGGGTTGGTCTAGTGGTAGCGTGCTGGACTGCCAATCGTTGGGTCCAGAGTTCGAATCCAGCTCTTGCCAGGTCACCTGGGCCTATGTTGGATGGCTGTTTCAATCATCCTTTGCCTCATTGCTGTGTCCTCTTCCTGTCCTAATTAATTAGCCTACCAAGTGCATAAATACAGGATGTAAAGTCCCAAACATCCATCCATCTTAAGAAATACTGTTAACAGTTCTTTTATTGCATGCAGAAGTTCAATTTTATTAATTTAAAAATTATAATTTACTGAATAGGCTATGACTGAAATTTTTCTACACCCATTCTATGAAATCTACAGATCTAATAGTAATATACAAATACTGTATGTTATTAATTCAATATTAAAATCCAGTTGCACAAGGAAATTAATTATTTGATCAGTCAGTCAAACAATTATTTAAGCAATCACTCAATCAGCAGATCAGTCAATCAAACCACCCTGGTTTTATACCAGGTTGCCAACCTTTAACTTCGGATAAAAACAAGAAATTTGGTTGAATCTGTGATAAGTGATAACACATGGAAAGACCTTTTTTAATAAAAAAAAATCTGTTAAAGTCAGTTTAAGGATTCCATTAACATATCAATAAATGCAATTGATGTCAGGGAAAATATGTCTGGTGAAGCAGGAACAATCACGGAAAAACACAGAGAATTTGCTCCAAAGCTTACTGTGCACTAAATTGTATAATTTTAGCCATCTTTATTTAGTTTCATTTTAAATATTAGCTCCAATAGGCCTACATGTAAACTAGAAGAATAATTCTAATAAAGCAGCTTCCAATCAAATGCTGGAACAACCTTGCCACATTTACAAATAGATAATACAAACAACCAGGGCCAGGCGACAGTCAGATTATAGGTCCGAATTTATAACAATAAAAACGACCAAAAGCTCCGTAAAGTGGCACATTCAGTCCCATTTGCTGAATTTAGGTGTTTTTGACACTAAGGCAATATGTCTGAATCTCTTGGATGACATGTTGATCTATCTATCTATCTATCTATCTATCTATCTATCTATCTATCTATCTATCTATCTATCTATCTATCTATCTATCTATCTATCTCTATCTATCTATCTATCTATCTCTATCTATCTATCTATCTATCTATCTATCCATCTATGTATGCATCTATCAATCTATCTATCTATATATATCTATCTATCTATCTACATGTGTCTATCTATCTATCTATCTATCTATCTATCTATCCATCTATCCATCTATCCATCTATCTATCTAGTCTATCTAGTCTTAGCTATTCTTATCATAAATTACAAATATGGAATATGGGTCTAAAACAAATTATAGATAAGATGTCTCCAACCAAAACCATTGTAAATAGTAACACTAAAACAAGGTTTATGCCAGTATATATATATATCTTTTAAGACTAAGCAAGTTGCTAGTTAATACAAAGGTTAAATGCTGGTCAATAGCTGTAAATAAAAACAAAACAAAAGAAACATGTCCCAACTCTGTGTACAGCCTGTATGGGCTACAAAAAGTCATATCTCAGCTTCTAGTTGGCCTAAATCTTTTATTCAAATTGGAAATTTCTTTATTTGTTCAATATAAAACTACAAAGTTGGTGTCAATGCAGTTTGGATATATTTCTAAGAAAAAAGAAAATTTGTTAAAAAGTTGAGGGTGCTGTGCACTGCTTTTGTGCTCCTTTGTTCCTAGCTTTGGTCACTGGACAGGATTAGTGACACAATGTTACATAACATGAATGGCTGGAGGGGAGGGGTACAATGAAGCACAGACATAGTGTTTCTAGGCCCATTCAACAAAAACTGGACCCCTTCCAATGATGACACTTTTACCCCCTAAACAATTAAAATGCTAAAAATACAATTGGAGTGAGTTTTAAAATGAATTAAAAGACAGATTTATCCAATAATGTTTTAAAATGTAAAATTATACGCTGAAATTTGCAGAAATGGGGTTTGCATGCCAAGTAATTTTCTTTAATAACCCTCTATATATACATAGTGCTCTTATTGCCAGTCTGTCTTATATGTTTTTCATTAAAGACCAAAATAAAAGTAAGCTGACAGTACTTCATATGTTAAAATGTACATAACTGATGTTAGATTTTAACCATTAAGTTAGAATTGAGAGTTTAAGATTTCTTGTCAAAGGATTAGCAGGGAAGACAATTACACTGTGACATAACATTACATAATCAAGACTTCTCCAGTGCTCCATTCAACAAAAGCCAATTTGTCTGATTCATTTACATTTAATTTTCATGCAAACAACTAAATAAAAGGGGCTGACATTTTTTCATCTTCTAAAATTTACATCACTGAGTTTAGATATTAACCATAAGGTTATAATAATTGGGAGTTAAAGATTTAGTGTCAACATTTTAAAATATTAACACACAAATGCATGTTTTTGAATATACTTAATTAATGCTTTGAAAGTCCACATAATTATATATAAAATTTATATATTTCTTATTGATAATATTTCATGAGGAGAGAGCAGAAAAAGTCAAATTTAGACATTATTGACCTGGGCCAATATTTACTGATATGTGATTATCTGAAAATCCTTAATATTTATCTAATTTTGTTAATATTGACCTCTGCTGCGAATAAAAATTTTCATATTGTTCAAAATCAGCATGATGATGATGTGAAACATGTCAGGTTTATTTTGACAAAAAATGTCAATGACTGGTATGACATCAGAAGGAAATGGAGAGTAAATAGACATTTTAATGATTTTTTGCATTTTTTTAATCATACATTTCAATGGAAGAAATTGCGACAACTCATGCAATGGCTGTGAGTATTAGTCAATAGTGTGTCTAACTACAATAAGACCTAAAGTTAACTAACTTACCCATTATCATTTGGCTTTTCATGCAGAAATGTTGGAAAATTGGGATTTTTTCGAATTTTTGGGTTTTTATAAAAATTCATAGGACCAACATTCCAAATGATTAGAGATGTTTAAAGAAGCATAATTTAGACACCTAATTGGAAAATTTCATAGATTTAACTTCAAAATTAACTGAATCATACAAGTTTAAAATAATAGTATTTTTTCACATTTTTGGTAAATTGTCGTCCGTTCAACTTTCTCAGAGCATTTAGACCCACAAAAAACAAATCTTGGGTATTTAATACATACAATATGCAAATTTCAGTGTCAAAAGTACTGCTGTTTTTTAGTTCTGTCCCAGAAACAAAAAAAAAACAATTTTTCACATTTTTCAATGATTGTGTGAAAAATATTAATGTCATGGGGATTAGACCTATGAAAGGCTCAACTGGGATAAAAGATACCATATTTACCCAAAAATGATTAATATGCATGCCATAGTTTTGGCTTGACACCCAATACACAAAAAAATATTTTTTCACATTTTTCAATAATTGTGAAAAAAGTATTAATCTCATGTGGATTAAACCCCTAAAAGGCACAACTAGGATAAAAGATATAATAATGTCCCAAAAATAAAAAGTATACATTCCATAGTTTTGGCATTACTCCCAATACACAAGTGGGACGCCCGTTATCCGGACGCCCGCCCGCCCGTCCGCCCGCCCGCCCGCCCGCCCGCCGGACGGACAAATTTTCCCAAAGTAACTACAATACCCGTCGGCAATGTATACATTGCCGAGGGTAAAAATGTTAACATACTCTTGACGAACTGTTGGAGTATTTTGAGATTTTTTAAATATAAATTCCATCTTAGGTAATATTTAATACAGGTTTCACAGAGCATATGGAAAGATTTTTTTGTGATGGGAAGTTGGCCACATATTGTCCGAAGACTAGATCATGCTCACATGTGCTCATGATAGTGTATCAGTGTGCATACCTTTTGGTTGTGATCCATGATGACGGAAAGTTGTATCTGGTTGCACATGCAGAATGGAAATGTCACTGCAATACTCTTGTTAGAAGAGGAGATAAAACACTTTTGTCAAAGACGAAAAGTTGAGACTTTCCATCAGCTAGTGATAGTTTTAAACTATTGATAAATGAGAATGTGTCGTAGTCTGCAATACCACCGGACTTGAACCAAGTTAACACTATGAGGACATCTTGAACAATCCGTACACAAGAGGCTGGTTCAGCCAACTGATCTCAACCAAGTGCAAGTGATTTTTACTTTAAAAAATTGACATATCTGACAAAAATAAGTAAAAACAAGTTGGTTGAATACATGTCAAGACAAGACTTGAAGGCTGAGGTTGAAGAGTGTAGAATTCAACATGATATTCTGATGTTCTGTCTCTTTTGAAATTCAAAATATTCCAGAATTCTGATCAATAGTGTATGACAATCTTGTGATTCCAGTTTGCCTACTCAGCACACCTTAATGCATCACTTGGCAGTTGGAAATGTCTTAATGGTAATAAGGCTTACTGACACCTGGCATAACCTGACATATATTTGATTCATTAGGATATGGCAACTCTCCAAAGAGCCACTATTTACTTCCTTATGTCTGTCAACATCAAATAATGCCATATTTTGACATAACAAGATCACTACCTAGGGTGATTTACAGATGATTTCATAATTGTATACTTGGAGACATTCAGCCTGAATGTGTTTTTTGAAAATCTAGGAAATGTATTCTATAGGGAAAAGTTAGATAAAAAAATTATAACAGCACTTTGCCCTATAGAATAACATGTCCTAGAAAATCATGAAATCATCTGTAAAAAGAAAATGGCAAAAAAGCTTTTTGGAGCAAAAATTGAGAATTGCTTTAAAATAATACTTTGTTACGCCAAAAAAGGTTATCATTTTTATTTTCAACTTTTGGCCAGAACTCTCGCAATAGGCCTAATTATCATAATGGTCATAAAATTGTCAGTACTTCCTCACCTGAACTTAATACATATCATTCAGTTTGCATAACATTGATATTGCCTATGTAGGTCTTTCTACATTCATTTGAAGAACATCGTCTTTTTTTGTCGTACTATCCTTTTTAAAAAAATTGCCCATGTATAGGCTATAACATCACTTTGATTGAAAGATGCTTGTATCATACCATTTTTGTTTCCTACTAGATGTGCCAGCCTGACCATTTGCACAAGGGGTCTTTGTGCTAGATAGGGGTTATAATTTTGCAAAAGTAAGTATACCCCTAGCGCAATGCAACAGATAGGAAGAGAGGACATACTTACTTTTGCAAGATTATAACCCCTATCTGGGGTGTATATATCGCAACATCTTGCACATTTAGCTAGTGAACTAGTGTAGATGTATTATCTTGCACATCGCTAGTGTAAATGCAAGATCTTGCACTTGTGTAGATGCACTATCTAGCACACTTGTCTACATTGTGAAAGATTTAGCATCTACATAACTGCAAGATGTTACATGTAAACAACTGTGCATGATAACATCTACATTCTACACAACTGCTAGATTTTACAT
The DNA here is from genome assembly GCA_026936325.1 of Platynereis dumerilii. Lineage (NCBI taxonomy): Eukaryota > Metazoa > Annelida > Polychaeta > Phyllodocida > Nereididae > Platynereis > Platynereis dumerilii. The sequence goes on along the minus strand of JAPTHN010000006.1, from coordinate 38,049,898 downwards.
GTAGACAACTCAAGTGTGCAAGATAATACATCTACACAAGTGCAAGATATTACATGTAGACAAGTGTGCAAGATAATAGGCCTACATCTACACAAGTGCAAGATATTACATGTAGACAACTGTGCTAGATAACGCCTCTACACAACTGCAAGACATAGCATGTACACTAGCAATGTACAAGATAATGCATGCACTAGTGCGCTAGCTAAATATGCTAGGTCTTGCAATATATATATATACCAATCTGGCATAAAGACCCTTGAATCGGCCCTGATACAAATTAAATGATCTGCCAGAAGCATCAAATTGATGATGCAGCTTATATTAGTGCTTCTATAGCCAATACCACAGGACAAGTTTAACATTGGAGTTCAATGGCAAATCCCTAAGGGGTGACTACGGACATACTTTCTTTCGAGAGCTACTGTACATGTATCTTTTATTAATTTTAGATTGCCTGACAAAGCTACACTGTATTTTTGGCACACCAGCCCCTGCCTCCCCGACTAAAGATACATGATCAGGTCTCAAGGCCATTGGCCATGTTAATTGGTCAGCGGAATTAGTTCAATGTGAGATTTTGGGCTGATAAGTCCCCAGGGTCTCCTGAAATAATCTCCAGGCACACGCGTCAGATAAACTGGAAATTACTTTTATGTTGTTTATCTGAACTGGCAGCAGTCACCATTTAAGTTTTCATGAAATAGCTCAGTTGACATTCGAGATTGGAAAATGTATTTTTTGTGGTCGTCATGCAGCATCCCTGCTTTTTTTCCTAGGAAAGCCTTTATAAATTTGAATTAGCGGTCCCTTAATAAAAATATCCCTCACGTCCGATTGAAGTGCAATTTTGTGAACTCCTGTTCATACAATACAGCTCCTAATTTTGGTTATTTGGCACAATTTGTTAGTTATCTCTTTGGACTTCAACCTCTTGCAGAATAACAATGTCAGATTTTGTGATTGACAATAATTGGATTTGCTGGTAAAGGATCAATTTCATCTTGGTCTGGATTCTTCTGATAATCTGATTGGCAGTGACAATGATAATTGACCTCATTAACCAAGTGAAATATGAAGCATAATCTTTTTCATATAAATGGTTAGCAAATAAAATCAAATAAAATCAAATCAAGCAGAATAATATATTATTGAATGAATGAATTAGGCAATATCTGCATCATTCTGAGAAAATGGACAACTTTGATCACTTTTGCATCATGTAAATATACATGGTATACTGGTGCAGTGCTGAAATGAAATAAAAATTCCATTGTAATACATAATATTTCCGTCCTTCCAAGTTTGCACTATCTCAAACACTGTGTACCGCTTGCTCTATGCGAACTTGCGAAACGACCTAGTTAATCATACAATCTTAAATTTTGGACTAGAAACAAATTCAAGTGCAACATAACATAGCCAGTATGCTGTATTTAAGTATTTGACACTTTGATTTAAAACTACAAGCATTAGATATTCGACAATCAAAAGATTTGGCGATTCTAGTAAGAAATGCACTATAATTTACTAAAACCTATTATCTCCCAGAAAACTTAACTGACTGATTCCAAAATGTGTATTTGTATTACTTGCACTACTGTATAAGAAAGGATAGTGGCTATATTGTTGTTTGCTCTACGTATATGAGAACTAGCAAAATGTAAAAAAAAAAAAGCATAATTAGATCACTTGATGAGTACACAGCGCAAAGACAGTACTTCTTGTTTGGCTAAGCATATGCACTGAGGCAATGACCAATCGGCTATCCAACAACTGCTATTACATATATAAATCCATTACTTTTTTTCCTGCTCAGTGCTTTTTTTAAAATTTTAGCTATGTTGTAATCCAGTCTGCAATAAAATTTAATAACATAATATGAGCCATTTTCTGTTACATTTCCCTCAACTGCTTCCAGACTAGCCCAGAGAGATGATATTTTCTTCCTCCTAACCTGATTCCATATCCCTGCCGGGTATAAGATGCACAACTCATGGGTGACATGCTCACACCTGCAACGGGTAAAAACTCCTCTCCCAGCAATGCCACTCACCTAAACTATTCACCTATCCTTATTGATCTATCCTGTCCTTCTGATACAAATAACAATGAAACAGCTCCCTTATTTACGTTTCCTGACTGTACTGTTGTTCCCCATCAGGATTGCATGAATCTCCATCGTAGTTCCGCTATTGCTCACGTTTAGGACTGGCGCCACCGTCTGCCTTCCCGCCAAAAAGATCCACACACTTCACTCTCACCTACTGCTCTTCACTCCTACCTGCCTCCACCACTTCTACTCATCTTATCTTCCTCGTCTTACCCTAATTTTAAAGCTCTTCTCAAGCCCATTCCATCTATCAAAGTGTCAATACCCATACACTTCCACCTGTTTGCCTAATTCTATACATTTCCATCAATCAACATTAAAATTTTCCTGTCAACAGATCTTTTCCTTTCCTTACGAGCCATGCCCTCAATTACAACCTCAGGTATAAGTACACTTGACTGTACCTTACACCAGTACATATGGCAGGGCATTTCTCACTCAATTCCTCTACCACCAATCTTTACTTACATTACAATTATTACTCAAATGCTATTTCAAATGGTCAGCATGCAACACGGGGCCAGATGCCCATGCAGGTAGAGTGGGGGGGGGGGGGGTTAATTATTTCCCATTATAGTCCTGCCCCAAATCATGGGTAAATCTAGTATTTATATATTATTCCATGACTAGCCATGTATTGTCCCAAATAACACCACAACTGCCCAGAAAGCATTTTCTCTTGTATTTTCCCTCATATTTTCCCTCTCGGTCAAATCTGCCTGATTGTTTATGTCTGCCTGCATGGTTCTGTGAACACAACAATACAAATGCACTTAATTGCCTGTTAAGGGGAGTAGTACAAAAATGTTTTTATTTGGAGTTATCTCGTGTATCTGCCCTCAACATATTGAGAAATCAATACAATTGACAGTACCAATGTATAATCAAAGATAAAAGGGAGAAACTCCATCCTGCCAATTTGCTATAGGCCACATTCATCATGTTTATGCCAGCTGCTTCAGGCATCTGAATCCTGTGAGTGCAGCTGGTGACACAGCTTGATGGCACAGCTAGATGTCACTGCTGTCGATGCAGCTGCTGATTCTATGACGATGTTGCTTAAAGATGTTTCGCACAGTTTTCACATTTAGTAGGCTTTTATTGGGTTAACAGCAACAACAAGTGACATTTATTGATAAGAGGATTTTTTGTTTACTATGATTGGATGATCCCTGGTTGTCAGGCCCTTGGCATGTGAGTATGTTCACTTTTCTTTTATCGTCATCATTGTTTTTCATAGTAATATATAAGTGATATAGAAAATATGTATTTGTGTAACTTCTTGGTCCCCTGGTGTGGGGAAGTTTGTGGTGAGCCTTCCACTGATTACAGCTCGAGGCAGCTACAAGAACCGGGACCATGCGTTGGCAGAGGATAAGTAAAGGTTATTCACCACGGGAGAGGGAATATGTGATATAAACACATATTCCTGATCCCATGGTGAATAACCGGCTTATACCATGAGACAAACACTCAAACAGTCAAACATGAGCTCTAGGATAACTGGACGACAAAGAATATGGGAATTATTCCCCTGAAATACTGGAATGTGATTGGCTGACAGAGGTGTCGAATGGTATAATAATGAGAACTGCCTGAGGTTCCCATGCCTTACCACCATCCAGTTTTAGTGATCACCATACGATACGATGATGATTGACGGGAAGACCTGGAGTTTGTCACATGCGCTATTCATTCAGAGGTCCAGGGTATTTCAGTTGGCCCAGCATATGGATACAACTTGCCTCCTGTCTACAAGTGGACTGCTCTTGCATTGCCACAGATCAGAAAATATGCTGTCTTGTGTTGCCACCTTGTGACTAGTGTGCTATTCAGCGAGCTCCTGCGAGCAGTCCACTAACTTTGGACCGGAAGAACTCACTCAATTTTGTCTGGAAGACACCGGGGCTGTTTCTGAGTGTGCTGATGGCCTTGTCTACTTCCTTAGAGAATGTGATTGCCAAGTCTGACTCTGGTATACATCAATGTTGAATAGAAATTTTGTTAATGTGCAATGAAATTGGAACTATTTCCTGGGACAGCAATGCTGTAGCATAGGAAATCAACGTTTGTGCCAGGTGGCAGCAGCATGCAGTTCCCAGTTTCACCAGACTGACTTGCCTCCATTTAACGTCCCATGATCTCGGACTAAATTGAGTTCCTGCATGGGATTTGAACCTATGCCCTCAAAGTCAAAGGTATACATAGCAAAAACAAGCACACTTTACCATTATGCCACCTCTGAAAAAAAAATATTGTGAATACCAGACAAAATATTCGTGTGAAATTGCCATAGAAATTGTAGATACTGAACAATACCACAGAAAGTTGAAAGAAATTCCTAAAACAAGCATGGGATGGTTGACAGTACATTATGTAGCCTTAGATTATTTCATGCCAAGTTCTTGTTTGGACTTCAGTTATTTTTGTTTTATATCTATATTCTCAAATATTATGTTACATGTAATGGTTTGGAAAAAACACCCTATGGATGGGTAATATAATGCCTCAGAACGTTTTGCCTATACTCATAAAACAATATGAATATACTTATCAAGCAAAACCATCTGTAACAAAGCAAAATCTCACAATTGTATTTGTAATATCAATAAGGCATTGTATTGGCCTTTTCTGTACACAAACGATTAACTAAACTGTATCAATCATGCTTAAGACTATTATGCTGTACCTGTATATGGACACACATTAGCTCCAATCAGGCTGGACAGCAATGCATCATTTATGGTGTCCACTTGCTGCACAGAACAGGTGGGTGCCTTCATTTGATTGATAGATCAATAGAAATTCTGGAATATCACATTGAAGGAAAATAATTTACCAAGCATTTGGCCTGTTTAGCCATAATTTAGACGGGTAGACGATTGGGACTGTACATCCTGTATTTATGCACTTGTGAGGCTGATTATATCAAGAGAAGGCACAGTGCAAAGGATGATTTGATTTATATATATTATATATAGATCAATAGAAATGCTGGAATAGTCTGAAAGGAAGTAATTTACCAAGCAATTTAGCATGTTTAGCCATAAAAGGTCTCAACATCCTGAAATTGGATGGGTGGATGATTGGGCTTTACATTCTCTATTTATGCACTAACCTATTAGGCTAATTGGGTCAGGAGGAGGACACATCAATGAGGCAAAGGATGATTGAAACTGGTGTCCAATATGGATCATCAGCAAAAATACAGATTGCAAAACTATCATCCAATACCTTCAAATAAAATAAAATTTTGGATAGGCTTTCCTTGAATAATATCCAGCACTACTGTGTGCATAACCTATCTATTGAAAGATGAAAACAACTTTTGTGCTGATATTACCTTTTTTATTGAAAAACAAAATGTTGATTACAGGAATAATTAAAAGTGCCATCAGCAATGAAATTGTATCCTTCATGTAATTAGAATGTCTATCAGACTTTGCTGAAGAGCTTACTCGGGTGTGGACTATTCTATGCCCAAATGGTGCTTTGGAATTGAGGATGCTTTGATAGGGTGGCATGTTTAAGAGTTTAAATACTTGCATTTTTCTCCAGATATACAGCTTACAGGGATTACATTAGGATTAAAGACAACAGTAATTAAGAATATTTTGAAGTTAAGATTTTTTGTGGACAAATTATTTTATACATATGAATGTAGACTGAAAAAAAAAAGAAATTGGGGATTGAACTATCAGCTTCTTTTTGTATGAGACAAATGTCAAAATCCGACCCATGTTTATCTGGCACTTTTTGCAATGAGTAAGGTATTTAAAATTATTCGTAAAAAAATATTAGTTCGATCTACTGTATTATCATTCCGTAAATATTCTTTTAAACTTGTGGTCAGTCTCGATAACTCGGATATATAGCCAAATCACATTTATACAAGATTTCTCTATTCTCAATGTTGCTCAATGCAGCTTTGTACTCCGAATCGGGTTCAGTGATTAGTTTTTTGCATGACGCTTTTCTCGCAGACAATCCAGCAGAGAAAAAGATATTTGTTCACTTCTTGATCAGCGTTGGAATAGGATGACCATTGCACTTGGAAACGGAGGTCACCAATAGACTTACATGGTAATAAACGTTGCAGCAAAATATGCAATGTCATATTTTAGGCATAGGTAGCGGTTACTGCTCTGTCTTCAGACCTCCAGTGGGGGGGGGGGGGGCGGTTGGTCAAGTGGTAGCGTGCTAGCCCGCCAATGGTTGGGTCCAGGGTTCAAATCCAGCTCTTGTCGAGTCAACTGGGCCAATGTTGGACGACTGTTTCAACCATCCTTTGCGGTCGTGTGCTCCTCCTGTCCTTAATAGCCTGCCAAGTGCATAAATATAAAATGGGATGTAAAGCCCAATTATCCATACATCTAAGAGGGTTGTCCCAATAGTTCTGACCAATTTTTTTGGCAGGCCTTTCTATTTAAAGTATCTGTATGAAAATTTCATAGAATTAATTTCAGGTAGATCGCCATCTATTTTGAAAAGTTGGTACCTGTTAGAGGAAATTTAAAAATTACTTTTCTGTTGCCATGGAAACAAAAGGTCAGAGCACCCAGGTCAGCACAATTTTTTTTAGCAGAAATCAATGTGTCTAGAAGTGTAAATAATCACAGGATTTAATATAGGGGCCTAAATATGCAATTGGCGATCATGAAAAATATTAATTAGCAGCATGAATCAGTTTAACCGCTGTGCCGAGGCAATCTCCAAGGTCCTCAAAATGAGCTGTTCCTAAAATGTGGAATTTCAGTATATTTGTCTACAGCTTCATTTCTGATTATGAGCGTGAACTATTTAATTTCTGAACTGGTATATATATTTTGGTATCACCAAAAGTCACAGAAGGCCATATCTGGTAACTAAGGCAGATGGGGTTGGGTTTGGATCCCAATGCTCTTGGCAGCACATTGTTTCGGCCGCTCCATTTCAAGAGCTGTGGAGCAACTGATGGAGAAACTGTTTGGCAATTGCCTCAGCTGATCAGGCTGAAATGTAAATAAATGGTAATAATGTAATGGAGGAAATCGTGAACACTGCTAGCCTATCAAGCAATACATTTTCTTGCAACCATTTGTTTTATTACTGTGAATTCTCTCACTATAAACAAAGCTAATTTGCTGAATTTTGCTAAAGAATTGAGCTGCGCTGGGTGCACTGACTTTCCATATCCATGGTAACAGAAAAGTAACTTAAACACTTCTATCAGTTTTTATTTTTTAAAAGTAGATAGTAAAATACTTGAAATTAATTCTGTGAAAATTTCATTCCGCTAGTTCAAATAGAAAGGTCTGCCAAAAAAATGGGTCAGAACTTTTGGGATGCCCCTCGTAACTCTTCGGAACTCCTCCAATGGATGTCCGAGTTTTAGGGAGCCAGAGAGACCAGTCAGACAAAGGCAGCTTCAACAAACTGTAGGTATACAGGTGTACTTGACTACTTTCAATCTGGCTGTTCAATACATATTATCAAGACTGTCATAACATCAAGGGAATACCTTGGGAAATTTGTCACCGGTCTGTTAGGGACTTTGGGTAATCCACTAAATTTGCAGCCATCTTGGTAGCCATTTTGAATAAAACAGATTGAGCATAAAATTGAAAAGGTTGTGCCCTCTCCAAAAAACCCAACCATAGAGGCATGAATGCAGGATATAAATGCTCAGATGGCTGACCATACATCTATTGCTCCTTAAATTTTTATATGGACAAAACCCAATTACCATATAAATTTATAATACGCTTACTATTTTTTGTAAAGTTGCTGATGTTTTGTTGCAAAAGTGAGATAGAATGGGAAATACAATTAAGGCACAATAGGAATAGAAAGTAATCTGTCTGCGACCTATTTCTGTAAAGGAGTTTCCGGAGAGAAGCACTGTCAGTGTGTGGAATATGGGTTAATCAGTTCTAAGGCTCTTATCAGCATCTTTGGTGCAGATTAGTTTGAGAAAGGTCAATACTTTGCAATTTTCTGAGTCTTTGTCTCTTCCATTCATGTTTCCTCCTCACTAATGAGCCATCAATTTCGTGTATACTACTAGCCAGCTACCATGTTTACAAGCATGTGCCAAATCTGATAACCAATCCACTGTTCGACATGTCATTGTGTCCAACGAATCTAAATGGTTATTGCTCAACAATATAACGATTGTGACAAACAAATACTACTACTCAACAAACATCTTGATTCTGACAAGCAGGGATGGACCGAGTCTTTAGATTTTTAAAAATATTTAACCTATATATACTAATCTTATCAGCTCTCAGTAACATTATTTCTAGGGCTATGCGTTAGACCCCCCACCGAAGTGTAACCAATACCTTTTTTTTTAAATGATATTTTGTTTGAACCTGTTTGTTAGTTAATCGTATTGCTAATTTGACGCTTTATACTGTACCGTAAAATGGGGTAGAGTTGGCAATCCGGGGTAAAGTTGGCAAGCTATTTTGACCCGATTAATGGAAGAAATGCCAACTTTTCCTCACTGACACGTATGGCAATTTTGCCAAAGATACCTTTGTCAGCGAGAAAAGTTGGTATTTCTTCCATTAAGGTGCCAACATTACCCGGAATGCCAACTTTACCCCGTTCTACGGTGCTACAATACAATACAGAACTATATGGCTACCAACTAAAATAGAAGAAATACCTTTTCAAGAGGTTTGTGCCAGTCAAGGTCCAAGTTGTCAGCTGGAAATGATTGTTAGTCGCTGTTTGCTTGAAGCTTCTCTTTTCCATTTTTCATGGCCACACCATATGGATGGATAAGAATCACGAAACAAAGTAACAATGCTATAACGTTGTGTAACCATGGGAATATTTTAGCCACTACAATCATGGTTTTAAAAACATGTGGAAAAGTCTAATTTTTGGCAACATATTACGTTCCAGTTTACTAAGAGAGATATTTATCGGTTATTTCATGGCTTTGACCTGTATTTCCCTGATATTTTCACCCGAGACCCCGTATTTCCCGAGACCCGGAGACAAAATCAATTATGAATATGTTTACCCTAGATTAGATTATCTTGACCCAAATTATTTTCCTTCAGGTAGTGTCCGATCAGTCACAGTGATTTGTCCCATCAGTCACGCTGGAAATGATGGGAGGAATGCAAAAAAACTAAATGTTGGTTTCATTTGAAGGCCACACTCAGTAGGGAGTAAACGCACCATGATACAAAGTTATGGCATGCTTTTGAACACAGATATTTCAAGACAAGCAAACACACCCAAAAACCGGTGGTCAAAAATGTCCCATCAGTCACAGCAGTATATTTTATTTCATAGCAGAAGCAGAAATTAATATCTGGATTTGTTTTCTTCATTCAGTTACTCTTTAAGGTACTAAGAATAATGTAGACTAGTCTCAGAATTCTCTTTTAATTTTTTCTATCAAATTTGGTCAGTGATATGGCCAGAAAATGTATCAATTGTCCCAAAAGTCACGATGGAATTGACCATAAATACAATTTGTTATCCGTAGCAACTGATGCCGACGTCTGTCACTAACATTATCACATGGTGATTCCTACAACAGTAGAAATCCTGACACGAAATAACTCTATCTGACCATTTTCTATAAATAAACGATGGCTCCAGGATGCAGGTGCGTCTGTAGGACATCTGCATGGTTTATTTAATGGTGATAATGTCCCACGTGCAGCTATCATATTGTGATCCACGTGGTTTATTGAATATTGTTTTGTATTGTGTTTACAACTTAACATTAAGATCTCCTGAATAATCTGAAAGCTCTTGCCTACAACTCTATTGTTTGCAAGGTCAAATTTGTTTGAATTCCACATACAACCATTCATATTACTTTGAACAGTAGGAAAACTATCAAGAGCAATAGTAGTTATAACCTTCTCACAGCCGCATTACAAAATCTTATCAAATTGAATTGAATTGAATTTATTAATTTATATAGCGCTCCTATTTGAAAAAACATTCTAGGGCGCTGTACAATAAATAAGGATTATGATAGATTAAAATATATAAAGAAATGTAAAAACATGATAATAGCTAAAATAAATTAATTACTAAAAATAATTTACAACGTTAAAAACATAAATTGGTAAGACAGTAAAAACTAAGTTTATAAATAAATATTAACAGAATAATTAATTGAAGTGAAGGGTAGACTTGACGCACATAATATGAAAATAGGGATGAAAATATGATAAACCCACTGGCCAGGTTTGTTGCCTATGGGTTAGTTATATATTAAAATATTCATTGAATAGTTGAGTTTTTAGTTTCTTTCTGAAGGAGTCAATATTATTGCATTTGCGTAGTTCAGATGGTATATTGTTCCAATGATGTGGGCCTGCGACTGAGAAACTTCTCTTTGCGAAGGTTGCTCGAGTTGTTTTTGGTACTATCAGTTTAATGCTGGTATCAGAGGAAGATCTTGTTATGCGTGCTGATGTTTTTTGTATGACGAGCAGGTTCATTTCTCTAATTCAAGATGACGTGTCAATATCAAGATGGCTGACGAGATCGACTCCTCCGCGATCAACGTCATAACGTGCGTCATTTCTGCAAATGTGAACGTCAACGAATCATGGGACGTCCAAGAGGAAATGACGGGGAAGGACGCTTCATGGATTCTGACAACAGCTGTTATTATATTTACCATGCAAACAGGTAGGAATGATGAAAAAAAATATATATAATTGCTTTAAAATATATGTTTATTGCTTGATAAACAAAACATGCACATGAGGAAATATTATTAGTTCCACCATTCCAGTATATAATTTTCTTTTTGATATTTAAACAAGGTTTCCTTTCCTGTAGTTAAATTTAATCAGTTGTGTTTTCGTTTGGTATGAAATTGTCCCTTTTACCATCTAAAATGCATATGCCTTGTGAACATCAAACTATGTTTTAATTTACACAAAATTTTCCTGGATTTGATATTTAACAATAGGCCTAAAGATTAAAGAACTTATCTTACTACAAGGGCCATCATCCTGATGGCCGACAACCCTTTAATGCGTAACAGTATCAAAAGTTTAAAAATTTGTTTTGTTTTTTACACAGGGTTTGGTCTGTTGGAAGCAGGAAGCACCAGTTCAAAAAGCGAGGTCAACATTATGACGAAGAATTTACTCGATGTCGTTTTTGGAGGAATCACCTATTGGGCATTTGGTTTCGGATTAAGTTTTGGAGCTGGACCTGGATCCAATCCCTTCGTCGGTGTCGGTTGCTTCTTTGTCGATGCAGATTATGACAATATGGGATACGTTTTCGCAGTTTTCTTGTTTCAACTCAGTTTTGCGACGACTGCAACGACGATCGTCTCTGGTGCCATGACAGAACGATGTCGCCTTTCAGCGTATATTCTCTTCAGTTTACTAAACACTTTTATCTACAGTGTACCAGCACATTGGCTCTGGAGCCAGACAGGGTTTTTATTCAAACTTGGTGCTGTGGATGTTGCCGGCTGCGGACCTGTCCATCTTATTGGAGGAATGACTGGATTAGTGGCTTCCGTTATGTTGAAGCCCAGAATGGGAGCATTTCAAACTAAAACGAAACCCCCAATACCATCACCTCTGAAGAGCATACTGGGGATGTTTATGCTATGGTAATTCCTCAGTCACTTTTACTTTTGTCAAAATATTCCATTACAGATGATTTCATATTTGTAGACACAAGGACTGAATTTGATATTTTTTCTAGGACATGTTATCCTATGGGGAAAAGTGATGTCATAATTTTTTTTGATGTCACTTTTCCCTATTGAATACATGTCCTAGAAAAAAAATCACATTCTGTACTTATGTCTACAAATATGAAATCATCTGTAATATGAATTACATCTAAAAGTGGTTAGTCTTGATTGAGTCAATTTCCCTCACATGAGTGTGATGCAAAAATATGGATATGTCATAGAAAACATTGGTGCTTCCAAACACATGTTTATATATGTAGATGCATATGTAGAAATCTAGTTGTTAATGTTACTGTATGACAGTCTGAATGCCTACCCTTGATCTCAAATAATGAAATAAACCCTACAGTTCCCAGTATTTTCCTGATAATTTAGACATGAGGTGCCTTAGAAGTTAGAAGACATGCTGAAAATTTGATCATGACATTTTCAGAGCTCTATCAACATGGTCATGACTCACAATACCAAACTTCACAATGAAATAGTCTGCTCTTTCTATTCCCTATAAATGACGAAATAGCTGTAATCAAGGAATGTATTGTCTTTTTAGGTGGGGCTGGCTGAGATTCAGCTCTGGTTCTGTTTTCATTATGTCTGTGGATCATAAATGGAAAGTGGCTGTCAGGTAATTATACAATTTTCCTCATATATCAAGTAATTAGAATGACATTGTCTTAATGTTGTTTTCTTGATGCCAATTAAAATGTTCACTTGTCATCCTGGTGACATTTATAATTATAGTCATGGCAACCATTGTTCTCAACTTTTTTTTCTTTTAAATCTTTTCAATTGACTTCACCAGAAATTAAATTATTTCAAGGCTAGATCGGCAGACTTGATTATTTTAAAATTCATGATATTCAAGCCTTTCTTTTCAGAATCTTAAAAAGACAATAGTTCATTAATTGTGCATATTCATGAATTTTATTAGAATCTAGAAAAGAAATGTCTGCAATTTTCCTGCAACCAAAGTAACATTAATTTCTTGGAAGATATTAATTTTTTGATAATTATGAAATATGGTGTGGTTTTCAGGGCAGGAGTTACAACTATTACAGCATCAATGGCAGGAGGAATGACAGGTGTCCTATTAAGGTAATGTTTGTGAGAAAGCGACACTATAAGGCGGGTAATTCGCAGCGGTATATCTACATACGGGTTCTTTCCAAACACTCTTTAATTTGCAAACGTATTTAGCTCTTTACTTGCAGCTGATGATGTTGCAAGTCATACCCTCTAATTGACATTTAAATGAATAAATCATGTCATTCCCAAATGCTGTCACTTGTCTGAGAGTGGCAATGGACCACTGATTTTCTTGTATAAATAGGATGTGAAGTATCACCAATGAGTTATGCCCCATTCTCACGGGAGATGACGGTAAGCTTTTTATCGACGGCGGCGCAGAGCCAGACAATTTCTTGCAAGATTTTCAGTTAGGACGGCGCGAAGGGCAATTATGTAATCAATTAAGGCTAATCGATAACCATGCAACGAAAGCCACGGCGGGGTTCTTTTTGTTCCACGGCGGGGTTCTTTTTGTTCCCTGCGGGGAAGAAAAGTTGTACGCCGTCATCAAAAGTTCGCCGGGGGGAAAGAAATTTCCTCCTCCTGCGGGATACTTTTATATCGCCCCGTGATATAAAAAGTACCCCGCAGGGAACCTATAACTGCCCCTCAGGGAACCTATTTCACCGCGGCGGACTATATTTTCACAGCGCCGGGGATTGCTTTTACGACTGCGGGAATGGTCTCCACGGGGATGTCTGTAGGCCCGAGGGCACATCGCCGGGAATGAAAAGCATGACGCCGTTGTCAAGGGCACCGCGGCGGAGGAGGGCGCTGCGAAAGCCAATAAAAAGGGCCGCAGAGGGCCGCCTTGCTTCACTTGCTGCTTGACCTTTGATGGGGACACTCCTGGATGCTGGACAGACATGATGGCTGATGAAGATGCTGGGGAAGACCTTGACGTTGCTGTTGTTGCTGCTGTTGCTGGTGCTTATTATCTAAGAAGAATACGGAGGAGGAGGAGGATGAAGAGAGGGTGGATTCGGAATTGGCTGCTGCAGAGGGAACAACATGGCCATTTCTACCAGCTGCTGCCTGAATTGGCCAACAATGATGTCTCTGGCTACTACAACTTCTGCAGAATGCCTCCTGAAATTTTTGCTGAAATCCTGGCTGCTGTGGCTCCTGCAATTACAAAACAAGACACCAACATGAGGAGGGCTCTGGAACCTGGATTGAAGTTGGCAGTCACCCTACGGTACATGGCGACAGGAGAGAGCTACAAGTCCTTGGCCTACGGTTTCAGAGTGGCTCCCAACACCATCTGCAATTTTATCCCCAGTGTCTGCATTGCCATCATGCGAGCTTACGAACATCTGCTGGCCCTGCCAATGGATCCAGCATCCTGGAAGGAAGTTGCCAAGGGCTTCGAGAAGAGGTGGAACATGCCCCATTGCATCGGACCACTGGATGGGAAGCATGTTGGCATCAGATGTCCTCGGAAAGCTGGGTCAATCTACTTCAACTACAAGGGCTTCCATTCCATTGTGCTTATGGCTTTGGTGGATTCTGACTACAAGTTCCTGTACGTGCAGGCTGGATGCCAAGGAAGCTCATCGGATGGAGGAGTCTTCCTGGACACAAGGCTGAGGGACCTGCTGGAAGAAGAACGACTTGGGCTACCCCCTGCTGAACCTCTACCTGGCACAGTTGGGAATCCTTTTCCATACTTCATCGTTGGAGATGAGGCCTTCCCCCTGAAGAGCTGGTTGTTGAAGCCTGTTCCAAGAAGAAACCTTGACATCCCCTCCAGATCTACAACTACAGAATTTCAAGAGCCAGGAGAGTGGTGGAGAATGCCTTCGGTATCCTGTCCCACAGGTTCAGATGCTTCCTAACTACGATGCCCCAGAAACCCGGCAGACTGGCAGCCATCACTCTGGCAGCCTGCACTCTACACAATCTTCTGCGAGACAGAATAGGAATTCATCGAGCCATGGACAACGACGTAATGGACAGAGAAGATCCTGCAACCCATGAAGTCACTGAAGGACTGTGGAGAGGAGACCCCTTGCATGACCTTGGATTCGCTCCAGCATATGGAAATGCCACAAGACAAGCCAAACAGTACCGAGACTACCTACGAGACTACGTGAACAGCCCAGCAGGAAGTGTCCCCTGGCAGATGGAAAGAATTTGAAGATGAAGCAGAGAAGCAGCAGCAGCAACAGCAATTCAATGCCCCCCTTAAAAAACCACAAATTAACCCAGCCCTTGTAAGGGCTTACCACTTCCTCCAGAAAGAGCAGGCCTTGTACACATCTTTATGTTGACAAACCCCCCCCCCCCCCCCAAAAAAAAATCCCTCCCTGCAACAACCACATTTTTTTTGACGTACATAAAATAGCAAATTTTTAGCTTTGTATCTATCTGTACAACCCATTTAAATCACTTTCACTTCCTCTCTATCTGCCTATCTATCTAGCTATCTATCTGGCTATCTATCTAGCTATCTATCTGCCTGTCTATCTGTCTATCTATCTGCCTATCTATCTATCTATCTATCTGTCTATCTATCCAAGTGCAATCCCTGCAAAGTGACGATAACTGCTTTTGTTTTCTGCAGTGTATATATGTAACGAGCATTGTGTTCCATCTATCTATCTATCTATCTATCTGTCTATCTATCTATCTATCTATCTATCTATCGATCTATCTATCTATCTATCCAAGTGTCATCACTGCAAAATGACGATCACTCGTTTTTCTTTGCTGCAGTGTATATGCGACGTCCAAATATTTCTTCTATCTAGCTATCTATCTGCCTATCTATCTGCCTATCTATCTGTCTATCTATCTGCCTATCTATCTGTCTATCTATCTGCCTATCTATCTGTCTATCTATCTGTCTATCTATCTGTCTATCTATCCAAGTGCAATCCCTGCAAAGTGACGATAACTGCTTTTGTTTTCTGCAGTGTATATATGTAACGAGCATTGTGTTCCATCTATCTATCTATCTATCTATCTATCTATCTATCTATCTATCTATGTGCCTATCTATCTATCTATCTATCTATCTATCTATCCAAGTGTCATCACTGCAAAATGACGATCACTCGTTTTTCTTTGCTGCAGTGTATATGCGACGTCCAAATATTTTCTTCTATCTAGCTATCTATCTGCCTATCTATCTGCCTATCTCTCTGTCTATCTATCTGCCTATCTATCTGTCTATCTATCTGCCTATCTATCTATCTATCTATCTATCTATCTATCTATCTATCTATCTATCTATCTATCTATCTATCTATCTATCTATCTATCTATCTATCTGCCTATCTATCCATCTACCTATCTATCTATCTATCTATCTGACTATCTATCTGACTATCTATCTATCTATCTATCTATCTATCTATCTATCTATCTATCTATCTATATTGATTAAAGTGGTGAAAAAACTTTAATTAAGAAAGCAGAAATGCCACCTGTACTGGTTAAGCAGAAAGTGAAAATTGGCCAAAAAAAAAAGAAGGGAAATAGCACCTTGCTTTTATGAAGGTGTTTAAAATTTACAAGGGCCAGGACCGGAATTTTTTTTTTGGGGAATTTGTCAACTTTTTTTTTTGGGGCTCTTTTCATTTTTGCTCTTGTTTGTCATCGCAAGAGTTTTTTTAGTCAACATAAGATGTGTACGTGGCCAGCTCTTTTGGGAGGATTTGGTGGCCCTTAAAAGGGCCAGGGGTTTTTTTTTTTTCTTTTTTCAGACGACTTGAACAGGCATCACTTCCTTGGAGAGGACAGGTTGACTCCACTGGAACGACAATGGAGTTTGCCGCTGGTGGACAACTGTCGGCTGCTGCTGCTGCTGTAGAGACTGCTGCTGCTGCTGTAGAGACTGCTGCTGCTGCTGTAGAGACTGTTGCTGCTGCTGCTGCTGTAGAGACTGCTGCTGCTGCTGTAGAGACTGCTGCTGTAGTGGTGGCTGCTGCTGCTGTAGAGACTGCTGCTGCTGTTGTAGTGGCTGATGCTGCTGTAGAGGCTGCTGCTGCTGCTGTAGTGGCTGCTGCTGTAGTGGCTGCTGCTGCTGCCCAAAAGAGGGTCCGGGGAAGCCAAGCTTCTGGGGGCTGTCAAGCATCAGCTGGGTGAAGCTTAAAGATGACTGCTGCAGGGCTGGAGTCTGGCTTCGAATTGGCTGCAGGGACTGGAACTGGCTGCTGCTGCTTGGCTGGGACTGCAACTGCTGGCGTGGAGGCTGGGACTGCATCTGAAGACTTGTCGAAGGCCTTGTTTCCTGGGGCTGCTGGGGCTGCTGCTGAGTTGTTGGAGGCTGCTGCAAGTCCTCGTTGACAAAGGATGGAGCTGGACCAGGAGGAGGGATGTATTGGTGCTGCTGCTGCCCTAGGATCATCTCCACATTCTCTTGCTGCATCATCAGGATTTTATCTTGGACGGCCGCCTGTACAAAGTAGTGGTCCGTCTGGCTCAAGGAGTGCAGGAGGCGAAGTCTCAGGGCACGGTTCATGTTCTTCCCAGATGTGAAGATACTCCTGCACATGTTCTGCAACTGGTGTACTTCTGGATCCAGCCTGTGAGCAGTTTGTGGGCACATGTCACAGAATGGTCCTGCCGGCTGAGGTGGTGCTGGTTTCCTGGGCCTGTCGGAAGTGTAGTGACCAGCAATTGAAGTCAGGGCAGAGGCCATCTCCTGGTCTGTGTCCTTCCTCTTCTTGGATGGCTTTCGTCCTGGGAAGACCTGGGACTGCTGCTGGGATGGCTGGAGGGACTGCTGGGACATCTCCTGGGAGGACTGCTGCTGGCTGGCTGGGAGGCTGTCATCAAGATCGGGCATAGGATTGTAGTCCATGGGGGCATCAGAATCGGACGACAGGCGGTTACTTCCTCCTGGTCCAGTGAAGCTGGAGATTTCCACGGCACCCTTCGGAATGATGGAGGGCCTCAGGAATTCACACTTCGCCAGGATGTACTTGTCTCGGTCGGACAGCTTCTTTCTGCCAGCTCCAGAAGCTTGAGGTCTGATGATCTTTCCGAAGGCAGTCCTGATGTTGCTCCTCCATTTGTGGACTTTAGCTGCTGTGATTTCTTTCCCCACTAGCAATGTAAGTTCTGCTGCTTTCTCTGTATCCAGTCTGTCCTTCTGTGCACTCTTGAAGGTGGTGGAGCCCTTGGAGTACAGGTCCTTGTTCTGCCGGTACCAGTCGATCAGCTCATCCTCCTGCTCTTCTGTGATGCCCAGTAGGTCCCTGGAGTTTGCCTTTCTGTAGCCGTTCTTCTTCTCCTTGTGGACAAACTGGCCATCGGAGTCCTGGATCAGCTCAACCTCAGATCCAGTGTTGTCAGAATCTTCCTTTGGCTGGTTCTTCCCCTTGCTGCCCTTGGACTTGGCAGCATTCTTCTTGGGAGTATCTTCCTCTGTGGTGGCATCGTAGTCGGAGTCCAGGGTCTGCTGGTGGATGATTGCAGCTGTCAGAGCTGGTACACAGTCATCATCTTCATCAGCAGGAGTATCATCTGGAGGTGGAGGTGGAGGCTGGACTGCAGTCTTGGCTCGGGTCTGGGCTGGAGTGACAGGCTTGACTGGAGGCTTGACTGGAGGCTTGACTGGAGACTTGGCTGGAGACTTGGAGGTGGTGTGACGCTTGGCTGAAGGAGACTTGCCAGGAGTGCGAGGCCTTCCCCTTGGAGCAGTCTTGGTGGGAGACTTGAAGACAGCAGCATCAGCCGACTGGGTGCGCTTGGTCGGAGACTTGACAGAAGCAGCAGCATCAGCAGCATCAGCAGGCCTGCCACGCTTGGTTGGAGACTTGACATCAGCATCAGCAGACTTGGGACGCTTCTTCTTGCACAGTGAGCCCGAACCAACTTTGGGGTTAAAAAAATGCCCCAGCATAACGATAGGCACCATTACGTAGCTGAAGATGAGACGAACAAGCAGATGTAAAAAACAAAAAAATCTGTTAAAAACTTTTTGAGATAATGAATTTTTTCACTTTCTGATTTATCACACCCCATTTTTAACATCACAAGTAATGTGGAAAGTTTGTTAAATGAGCGCCTCCTTTGCAAAATCAGTTTCAATGATGGAAAATATCATTCAAAAGACATAACTATCCTTTTTTTGAAAAAAAAAATTATGCTGTTGCATTTAATGTCCGGATAGGTTGGTTGAATAACTTATACGGCGTTAGAGGTGCACTGGGCTATCAATCTGGGTCCGCGCTCATCCGCGTTTTATGTATGTTTCCGCAGTTTACGTCTGCCCGCTCGGCACGAAGCGGGCCAGATTTCTGTTTGATTTACACTGTACCTTATTTCGAGTTGAAAATTCAAAAATCTAAGACCGCCCCACATGGGTTCAAGGTTGTGATTGGTTGCAGCGGGGCCAGGGTTTGTGCCTATTGTTCAATTGTTAAATATGTCAATTCTGCTAGACTAGAGCAATCTTCATTTCTGTTCACCTTTAGTACTGGTCAGATGGTTACAAAATATCAATTCCTTTGTATTACTAGGTTAATGTTAACTCGGATCGATTTAGATCCCTCAGAGTATAGTACTCATAGCTATCGAGCAGGAGCTGCGACCTCTGCCTCAATGTCAGGGTTTTCTGAACACGAAATTAAACAGTTAGGCCATTGGAAGTCCGATGTTTACCAGACTTACATAAGAGACAATTATAAGCAACTTGCTGGATTTTCAGCACGCATAGCACACAATTTTTCTTGATGAGTTAATTGAATTAAGTTCTTTACCTTGGGCTTTACTTGGGCTTATCTCGGGTAAATTCACTTATGTGTTTGGTGTATGGTGTATGACTGTATATGTTGAATGTATCAGTGTGATATATATGTGTTCGGTGATTTAATAATAAAATCACATTAAAGCCCATACATTGGTTGTGTCTCCTTTAATGTCCGGATAGGTTGGTTGAATAACTTATACGGCGTTAGAGGTGCACTGGGCTATCAATCTGGGTCCGCGCTCATCCGCGTTTTATGTATGTTTCCGCAGTTTACGTCTGCCCGCTCGGCACGAAGCGGGCCAGATTTCTGTTTGATTTCCCACCCAACCCACCCATTATTTTATTATATAATAGAAAAAATTATTAAAAAAATACAAAATCAGATATATTTACTTCATGTATTCAGTTAGTTGTATTGTATAATTAACATGATAATTAACTTGATATAGCAAAATTACAACTAATAATAATAATTAGCCTTCCAGGGCTTATCTCGGGTAAATTCACTTATGTGTTTGGTGTATGGTGTATGACTGTATATGTTGAATGTATCAGTGTGATATATATGTGTTCGGTGATTTAATAATAAAATCACATTAAAGCCCATACATTGGTTGTGTCTCCTTTAATGCAAAAAAAAAGGTGCGACAAACTCATGCATGCATTATTTCCAAATAAAGTGTAAATGTTTCATCGGAATTGCAAAAATTCGAATGCTCAAGTATTCCCCGGGCATTAGCAGGTTGTTTTATGAAAGGTATGTGCTCACATAGTTGACACAGCTTTTGTACTGAAATATTCTTATCCTATCAATTAGGGAGAGTAAGGAGAAAACACTTCACTTTATTTTGATTTTATGAAACAAACAACAATGTTAGCTGAATAATCTAACATTACTTGACCTATATAACACTCAATGACTACAATCCAATTGAATAGTAATAGGTTTTTGAGTAGAAGAACATCCATGGTCTTCCGTCATTAACTTCAACCTAGTACAGGAATAAAATTACAAATTAACAAACCATAGTGTTATGAATGGCTAATACACTGTATTTTAAATGTCCATTTGAAGTTCCAAGCCTGTTCATTGCCTGACATCCAATCCATTCACCATATTTGATAATTCTGTGATTTTATTCATAAAATGAATGTGAAATGAACTGATTAAACTAAGATACCAAAGTCCATAAAACCAATTGCCCACTTCTTCTTTCTTTTATATACCAAACTGTCAAGGGCATGCAAACACACAGGCAGACATCTAAGTGTTTATAACCATGCATTTCATGAAGAATTATATATTTCCAGAATAGCCATATCTTTTTACAACTCTATTTTTCAATTTTATTAAACAACAACTATTATATAATTTGTTTTGTGTCAATAATCAAGAAATTGTGGTATTTCCGTGTTAAAGATTAAGGTAAAGACAGCAAATAATTCTCTAGGCCTTGTGACACAATTCTTATTAATACACAAAACGAAGTTTATCACACACAGCATCAATATGGGACTTTTCAAAATTAAGATAACATTCTGTCTAATTTTAAAATATCATCTGAGACACACAAAAATATTGTTTTGAAGTTTTCTCATGTGAGTTGGTGACTTGCACCCCAGTTAGATGGAATATCAACCAAACAAAGGAATGTGACAAACCAGAAATTGAAAAATTGCAATATCTCAAAAAGTTTTCAACAGATTTTTTTGTTTTTTACATCTGCTTGTTCGTCTCATCTTCAGCTACGTAACGGTGCCTATCGTTATGCTGGGGCATTATTTTAACCCAAAATTTGGTTCGGGCTCGCTGTGCTTGGCTGCAGCAGCAGTGGCAGGCCTGCCACGCTTGGTTGGAGACTTGACACCAGCAGCAAGCTTGGCCAGGACTTGATCTTCAGCTTCATCATCATCTTCATCCTCCTCATCAGGTTGTTGCAGCACTTTGGGTGGTGGGGCGCCCTCGAAGATGGTCTCACTGGTCACTGTTGATGTAGCAGTGGTCACTGCCACGATGCTGTCCGGCAAGTTGAACATGCTTGGAGACAATGTAACAGCTGTGTAGTCTATGAAAGGAGCTGGTGAACCAACTGGAGTTGAAGATGGAGTGGTCAGTGGAGTGGTGGCTGGAATGTTTGCACACGTCCCGGAGCATTTTCCTTGACGGCAGAGTGCAGAAGAACCGCGGCGTCGACCTTTTTGGCGCCACGCAGAGAATCCCGCTCGTTTTACAAATCCGCGGGAAACTTTTTGCCCCTCAGTGGCGCGAAAACTTCGACGCGGTCTTACTTTTCTGATCGCGGCGTCGAACAATTTTTCTGGTGTGCTCCGCCGTGGATTTTAATAAAATTTGTACTGGTTGAAACTTTTTTCTGCTCCGTGGCGATTTGAAGTGACGGTAAGAAGCAGGTTTCTAGACGGCGCGCAACCAAAAGATGTCCGGCGGGAAGCTAAAATGCCCCTGCGCGATACGTAAAAAGAGGAAATATTTTTCCGTCTTTCCTGAAAATACTTCGCCGCCGATTCAAAAAGTTCTCCGGGAGCCGCCGTGAGAATGGAGCATAACTATTGATGTTCTCAAACTTTATTACAGTTTTCAGAAAAGTCGCTCTCAAGTTGCAAGGATATTGTCTCAATGTAAAGTATGTCGCAGTTATCGGTTATATAACAGAATAACATACAACTGCAACATTGGACATCAGTTATGACATTGTCATCATGTCAGTAACTCGGTTAGAATGGAAGTAGGTGACTTCCTATGTAATGCTTCCCTCAAACCTCCCACACCAAGTCAAACCTGAATTGTTAAAAAACTTGAGGGTCTTCGACTCTTCATGGATTCTCAAATTGGTCACTGACCTCAATAAAGATAAACCAGGGCAACAATGAAGATGGTGCTTTAAACTTGAGGTTACAATTGGATTAAATTTCCTTTTTTTGTTTCAGCTTCATAATTAGCCGTTTACAAAGAAGCGCTGTCCGTTATGATATTTCGATCATCATCAACAGCGTACTGGCTTCACTGGTCTCCATAACAGGCAAGTTATGATAATTATAATAAATTATTAATTAATAATATATATAACTCCCAAATTAATACCAAATATATTTGCAACAAACATTTAATAGTGTTTAACCACCAAAATTCAAATTATCATTACACCGCGTTCCCAATTATTATGCAACTATGCTTTTTCGTCATATCTCAAAAAGAAATAACACGATTTGAATATTCTTTTCACATAATGATAAGTGTACCATGGAGCTAATATCCTGCCAATTTTGTCCAATTCCATTGACTCAGTTGGGAGTTATGGCATATAATAATGTTTTGGGGTGTTCCCAATTGTTATGCAAATTCTTGGAAAAGCATCCATTGCAATCCAAAATCATCAAAGTTGATTATGAATTGACATTAGAATATACCTCAAAACACTAAATAGAAAATGGAACCATAATTTCAAATTTGGATGTCTTCATGACCAAGAAATCAATATAATACAACTGCATTGAAAAACCATTGAAATTGGCTTTTTTCTCAATAAAGAAGCCTCCCATGCTCTTAAAAAATTTAATATCTATAAAATTCCAGCTTTGAATATATCTATTGCACACCACGATCATACTGTGCGATGAAACACCAAATCTGGTATCTCTGCAAAATATGACACTAAATCAAAAACTCACACTGCTGTTTCCCATTGGGATAGCATTGGCAATTGCATGAGTTCAATTCATTTCAAGATATTTCTCAAATACAGTGGTGCAACTTAATTGCCGTTGGTTTACAGGAGAGTTCTAAACCTAAGGAAAGTGGAAAATGACTTATGTAATGATTTTTCATTTTGTCTGGCTAACAGAGGCTTTTTATTGCAATAAAACTGCAATTTCAATGCTATTTCAATGCAGGCGAATTAAATGGATTTCTTGGATACGAATGCATCAATGTTTGAAATGATAGTTATACTTTTTCTTTTGTGTTATGGGGTATTTGTTGATGGCATCTTCATATTAGTTTAGGTCATTTTGAGTGGCCATGGATGCTTTTCCAAGAATTTGCATAATAATTGTGAACACCCCAAAACATCATTATATGGCATAACTCCCAACTGAGTCAATGGAATTGGACAAAATTGGCAGGATATTAGCTCCATGGTACATTTATCATTATGTGAAAAGAATATTCAAATAGTGTTATTTATTTTTGAGATAATGCGAAAAAGCATAGTTGCATAATAATTGGGAACGCGGTGTACCTATTGCTGAAATACCTTCCAACCAGTATTTTGGTGGGATGAAATGTTATAATATTGACATTTTCTTCTTAACACATATCCCCCTGACAGTATTTTAAATTATGCTTTACATTGTGATATTCTTTCAGGCATCTGCACCCTTTGTAGACCATGGGAGTCCCTTATTATAGGAGCAGTGGGAGCAATTTTAGCTTGCGCTGTGGATTTCTTGCTCTATAAAATACATGTGGATGATCCGGTGGGAGTGGTTTCAGTGCATGGAGTCTGTGGTGTTTGGGGCTTGCTGGCTGTGGGTAAGTGAAATAGGGCTATCATATTACACTGTGTACCAACCAAGTGACCTAATTAAGGATTTTTTTGTTTACCTTTTTGCTAATTCTCATATATAAAGTAAACAACAAACTTTGCATCATAACCAGTATGCTGTCTTATAGTACAAGTAATGCACATACAAATTTTGGAATCAATTAGTTACCTTTTCTGTGAGATTAGGCAGTTTTAGTAAATTTTAGTGCATTTTTTACTAGAATCCCCAAATCTTTTTATTGTTGAATATTTAAAGCTTGAAATTTCACACCAAGATGTCTAATAAATAAATACAGCATACTGGCTATGTTATATTGTAATTACATTGGTTTCTTTCCTAAAATTTAAGATTTTATGATTAACTAGGTCGCTTCGCATAGAGCAAACGGCACACAGTGATTAGAGCTGTTTGCAGATTAGCGGTACAAACAGTTTCAAAATTAACTTTCAACTTGGTCATGTGATGTCACTGGCTTAAAACTGTTTTGTTTGTGTCAGTTAGGGTTAATCAGTTGATTCAGTGCTTATCATATCTAGCAGCATAGGTGACAATTAACAAACTAATTAAATGACTTTAGCTACACCATCAAATAAGGATATTCGAAGACCAACAGAAAACTGTCAACTATGTGGCAAAGCCAGTTTGCAAGTTGAAAATAAGAAATCTAATTTTTCCAGTGGACCACCAATCTGCAAAGAGCTCTAATATAACCATACCATACTGAAACCGTATACATCAGATTCTATTCACTATTCAATACTTGTAGTTTGGTATTTATGTAACTCTCAAACTTCAGAAATATTATTCGACATTGATGTAACTCTCAAACTTTTGAAATATTATTCGATATGATGGTACAAGTTACAGCCAAGGAAATAGAGAGTTTATGTAGGAATGCGAAAGATCGCAAGGGAACACAATAATCTCACATGCGAAAGAATGTTCGGTAATTTTAAAGATTGCAAGGTAATGCATTGATTATGAGTGAATGCGATAATTTTTGCGAGGGGATGCGAAAGATTGCAAGGTAATGTGATAAAACTTTGTGAGGGAATGTAATAGTTCTTTTTCTTTATTCTGTTTTAGGTGCTCTTTTATTTCCTGCTCAGTTTCATGAAAAAGGTTAATTCTTTCCTTGCAGTCTTGAAATAGATCATTTCTATGAGGAGGATTTTCCTAATCACTGCAGAAACAAAATTTAGGACATCGCATGTTTGAAATAAATAATTATGTCCGACGTTTCTTTGAAATTAATAATTTCCCGCAGGAAATACTGCCAAATCTGAATACCTAATTTTCAACCCCTAATATTTCCAGGGCTCTTTGTGCACCCAGAAGACAGTCATATCCCTGGAGAAGGTGGCCTTTTCAAGACAGGACAATTTTACCTGCTGGCAGTCCAAGGATTAACCTGTGGTCTTGTTATGCTCTGGTCACTTTTTACCTCTTTTGTTATTCTAAAGGTAATGAAATTTGTATTTACAAGACTAAATCATACCCACTAAATCACAGGCACTCTCAAAATGGTTGTGTTGGCCAGTATGAAAAATGTTTGTTGGAAATAGCTCAGGAAATTATCTAACCAGATATAGAATGTGTAATCCGAGGAAGAAAATTTCTTGCCCTTGTTTTGTGTGATTTTCTTATTATATTAAGGGTTTGTAATAAAACCATGTGGCAGTACGTTTGTCTGTTTCACACATTTTTGTAGCATTAAGTTTTTAACCTACATCTTCTGAGAAAATTGATCAGTTTCTCTATAACTATTATATGATGCATGATACAACCCTTACTCTTAGCTTTTTGTTTTTAATTTTCACAGGTAATCGACTTGACGATCGGACTGCGCCTTAATATAGAAGAAGAAAAACTTGGTGTGGACACAGTGGAACATGGCGTCGTGGACCTACAGTCGGCCATCTTGGATAGTAAACATCTCGAGACCTTGACTCGTCTTCTCGAAATTGTTGAAAGCAATTATCCGGAATCTAAAGATGATGATGCTCATGAATTGTTGCTCAAGAAACTCATCATTACTCCAACTCGCAATAGCCAAAATAGTGTTAAGTAAGTATGATGGTGTAATATGTTTACAAGCAGTGGTCGAAATAGCCCATGTCATATGGGGGGGTCTCTCAAGTTCCAAGGCCCGAAGAGTTGAAGCCGTTTTAGCCGGAATTCTGCGGGACACCAGCAGCGCTTTAAAGCCGGAGTGTTTCAGATGTTCTAAAAAATGAATTCCGAGCACTTTATAGGCATGTTTATCTCAGAAAATTGGTTTTGAAAACCCCAGTGGTGAGGTATATAAATTACAAGAGGTTGTAGTATGCTGATTAATCTTTACTTGCTGGTTCATGCTTATTCCTCCTAACAAATTCACTATTTGGGGTTTTTTTTTCAAGACCCCCTCTGGGTCCTTCTAAAAAATGCATTTGAGGGGGTCCCAAGAGCATTTGGGGGGGTCAAGACCCCCTTGACCCCCCCTTATTTCGACCACTGTTTACAAGTAAAATAGTTCCCTTTTTCAATACTATACATGCCTCACGGTACTTGCTGTTACTGATTCTTGTCGTCAATGCTCTTTCCACCTTCTGGTATATTATTGAGCATGACAAATTGACGATTGGTTGGACATCATCAAAAAAGTATAAGAAACTTTGTATTGGCAAACCACTAATGTCATTTTATAACACATACAAAATATTAGATTTTTCATTGCCAAAAAAGTTACATTTGCAATTCATTGTAATTCAGTCTCAAAACCACTGTTGATAATGAAAACATTGCCTTTTCCTTTTCCAGCATTAACCATGGTTTAAGTATACCACCGGATGGAAATCGATTTTCGTCTGTTCAGACACTAATATAGTGTCGCAGTTCAACATAAGGATCAAAGTATTCCGAGTCCAGCCACTTAATTTGTTAGATAAACAAAAGAAGTGTATCAGCCACCTGATTACTTATAAAACTAGATTTCATATCGCAAAGCGGAATGAAAGGAGGTGGCCCTTCAACTTGGATGGCACTTCTTGTCTTTATGCTCCATCCTTTGGCTGTGAGGGTGTTCACCGTGTTGATACTCATGAATGCAGCAAAAACATCCTGGACATGAAATGGCGCCTATAATAGCCAATTTTTCATAATCTTTCATATATCTTAAGTGACATAAAGCATTTTGTGTCATAATTGATATTTTCGCTTTCAGTGTCAAATCAGCTATCTGTGCATAACAAATTAATACTTGAAAGTTGCCTTGTTGCTCTAGAAATTTGGAAAAAGTGAGAGACTTGGAGAGATGTTCACTATTGAGGGGGGGATTAGATTCAGGTCACCATCTTGCAGACCAACCAAATTGCCCTAATTGAACTGGAAATCATTCAAGCTTTCTAAAATGGGGTCTGCCATTTCTGTAGGCCTGATAGTTTTGTAACTGCAGAGACAGTCTGGTCAGTTTGAATGGTTTTAAAAAGGCCAATTAAATCGTCCCGCGATCACGTCCCGTCCCGCGCCCTGGTCCCGCATTTTAGGTTGTTGCAAATAGCGCGAATTTCAAGGCAAAAATGAAGCTGCACAGTCCTTTTTGTGGAAATTTGCAATTAAGAATTCACAAGTTATCAAGTGAAGGACGACATCGTGAGTACCCACATGTGATTTTTAATTAGATAAAAGGCAAATGCCGACACTTTGTGTTGGTTAAATTGACCCAGGAAAACCCAAGA
Source organism: Platynereis dumerilii (assembly GCA_026936325.1). Taxonomy (NCBI): domain Eukaryota; kingdom Metazoa; phylum Annelida; class Polychaeta; order Phyllodocida; family Nereididae; genus Platynereis; species Platynereis dumerilii. The sequence continues at coordinate 38,022,041 of JAPTHN010000006.1, read as the reverse complement.
ACTTCACCAAAGTTTGGATCCTCTAAGGCCAGCATTTTGACAACTCGCACAATTACAAGGTGGAGGTGGGGACCACCTCCACAACACCTCCACAATAATTTTGAGTTTTTTCTACACATTCAAGAAATGTCGTTGGCTGGAACAATTGCAAACACATGAACTATCCCACAGCCCATATGAAGCTGCTCATATGAGTTGAATGTACACAGTCACATATGTATAGGCCTACTTTATTTTCAGTTATAAACACTAACGTTTTGCTTTATTCCAATTTTGTAATGTTCACATACGTATGGTGTTCTGGAGGCACCAACTTCCAATCTTGTGATGTCGCATCTGGTTTTTCTGCATGCGAATGCTGGCTTTAGGTCGAAGTGTGATCAAGTGTATGGTCTTTTAATGATGGTGCTGTGGTGAAGGATATATTTTGTAATATCGGTGTAGTCTTGAACGGAGATGCATAGGTGGTGCCAAGAACTGGAGGTTTTTGCTCTGTACCAGTCTTTTTCGTTGTCGCACATCCATTTATATTGTGACAAGAGCCAAAAATCGCCAGCAATGGTGTTGTCTATCATCAACACTTGGGGGCTGCACTAAAAAAATTGCCATGACGCCGGTTGGGCGGCATTGACCTCGTAGGGGCAACGCACATAGAAAAATATCAGGGTGCTCCGTTGTGGTTCCCATGCAAAATTTTCAACAAGTTGAAACTTTTTTAGTTCCTCGTCAAGTTGTCAGCTGATTTCTAGGAACATTGTAAAAGCTTTTTTCGTGCAACACACATCAATTTTGGGTGACGCTCAAGTCAATATTTCAGAGAAATACGAGGAAATCAGTACAAGTCGAAAAAACCGTCGATACATTGTCATGAGATTATGGCATCAGAAATGTTCCACTCCGAGAAAAGTATGAAAGATGGCAGCACTGTCTGCTTCCATATTGCATCTCCCCTGGTGGCATTTCACAGTTCAATACAGGTAGTGTTTTAAAGCCAAAGTGGTTTGTACAGTGTTATTAGGAGTTTTTAAAAGACAGGTAATGACATGAAGGAAGGCGCAATCTAGTAGTACTTTCAGACACTCGGACAGGATCCTGCGACACCTCTGCTCAACCCATTGATGAGGCTTGTCTTTAATTTTTCAGACTAGAAAGCTACAATAAAAAAGTCATTTTAAAGTGAGGTAGCTTTTCCATGAATGACAAAAATACAATATCCAGCAGAAATGAGTACACACCTCGGAATAGGTTGCAAATCGGGCTGTAGAGGCTCATATTATAACGAAATAATTCAAACAAAGGGGTTTTATAAGACTGTATGCGTTAACATCACAGCCTTTTCCCAGAATTGAAAATAAATTGGATGTCTTAAAGCAAATTTGATCTAGGGCAAACAAAATATGAATGGCAGATTGCATAAATGAGCACTTACACACCTAGTGCTACATGCACGTATATGTTGAAAATTACTGATTATTGTTGCTGTTGTCAATTTAATATTACAGAGATTCAGGACACACACCGTCTTGATAGTACAGACAATAAAAGAAGAAATAAAGTCGAATATTTCATTTACATTTATTGCTCTCCATATATTGTTGATGTTTCTTAAAATAGGCATTTAAAAATTCTCTGTGATCAAAAATATGTGTTATTCCAATCCCGGAATGTACTCGACAGTAAAGTATATACAATGTAAATATATACTGTACTAATTGACACTTGCATGTTGATCTTCCGCTTTTTTGTCAGTGTTGGAAATTGCAATATACCTTTGGTGATGTGACCAACTTCTGCCTGCAAATTTCACCCAATATCATCATTAGACATCGGCAAGCACCTTGAAACAAACAAAAGTGGTGCACCAGAGCCCAAGGACTCAAATACTGAGGAGTTTTACTGGTAAAACACATTTGTAAAAGTTTTACCTATACTGTAGTCACAATGCAAAAATCCAAACTGCAGGATGGGAAGTTATATATTGAAGCACTTCTTGAAGTTCATCTATGAGAAAAGGGCTGAGGTTTGTTCCCTCCTATTCCAAATGACAAAACAAACTTCTGGAACTTCATTTTAAGGTTTCTGAAACCCAGAATGCGATGATGCCGCAATAATGTGCACCATGTGTATATATATCTTGTAATAATTTCAGAACGGATCTGAAAATGATATCTAATAAGTATTGAGGTTGTGGCTTGGGTATTGAATTTGATTGAATTCTAGGATCTATATTTTTGCTCTTTCTGTTTAAAGGCACACATGATTCAAAACACAACTTGTTATAAAAATATATGTATCAAAAAGAATTGGCACTAATAAACACAATTCCCCAATATAACAAAAACTGTCTGTGACCAGTGCATGCAAACAATTAGTGAAATAGCGATTCTGTGACTATTTTGTGGGCCTTCCTTCCATATTAGGTATGACGTAGGATAAGGAGGCCCCCCCCCCTCTTCCTGAAGCTGTGTGGCATGAAGAGTGTGGTCACTCATGCATGCAACATTGGCAGTTAACATTGTATCATTTCTGGACCATCGTGGCATAACTCCAAAGAACTGTCTCGAGCGCGCAGCGCGAGCCAGTTCTAATTACCGGCCATGCTATGCTATGCATAGGCCGGTAATGCAGTGATATCCATCCGATGTGAGTCACGAGCCTCCTGGCCCAACCAGGCCATTCACAGGGTTCATTTTATCATTATCACCCATTTATAACATCGTAAATTCCACCCATTGTCTTTTTTAAGTTAAATTCAACATTATAACATATATTAGACGACGTGTTTAATGGCTTTATTTCAATTGTTTTTTACATGGCATATTTCTTGCCACTCAAAGGTTGCAACGAAGCTTTCTCATACCCACTAGAGGGCAGTATTTCACACAACCTCCACCTGGTGGATAATTCGTTGGTGGCTGGAAAGCAATGAAAGTGTGTTTCAAGTCAATGATGGCAGTCAATGATGGCAGTCAATGATGAAGATAGATAGATAGATAGATAGATAGATAGATAGATAGATAGATAGATAGATAAGGGGGCGACCATTTAATATCTACTAAGGATAAGGGGGCGACCATTTAATATCTCCTAAGAATAAGGGGGCAACCATTTAATATTTACTAAGGTGCTAAGAAAGATAGATACATACATACATACATAGATACACAGATACACAGATACATAGATACACAGATACACAGATACATAGATACATAGATACACAGATAGATACAAAGATAGATTCATAGATAGATAGGATAAGGGGGCAACCATTTAATATCTACTAAGGAGGGGGCAACCATTTAATATCCGGGGACATAGGGACACGGCCCCCGGGGACATGGGGACATACCCCCGGGGACATGGGGACTTACCCCCGCGCACAGGGGAATTACCCCCGGGGACATGGGGACTTACCCCCGCGGACATGGGAACTTACCCCCGCGGACATGGGGACTTACCCCCTCGGACATCGGGACTTACCCCCGCGGACATGGGGACTTACCCCCTCGGACATCGGGACTTACCCCCGCGGACATGGGGACTTACCCCCGCGGACATGGGGACTTACCCCCGCGGACATGGGGACTTACCCCCTCGGACATGGGGACTTACCCCCTCGGACATGGGGACTTACCCCCGCGGACATGGGGGCTTACCCCCGCGGACATGGGGACTTACCCCCGCGGACATGGGGACTTACCCCCGCGGACATGGGGACTTACCCCGCGGACATGGGGACTTACCCCCGCGGACATGGGGACTTACCCCCGCGGACATGGGGACTTACCCCGCGGACATGGGGACTTACCCCCTCGGACATGGGGACTTACCCCCGCGGACATGAGGACTTACCTTTGCGGGCATGGGGACTTACCCCCTCGGACATGAGGACTTACCCCCGCGGACATGGGGACTTACCCCGCGGACATGGGGACTTACCCCGCGGACATGGGGACTTACCCCGCGGACATGGGGACTTACCCCGCGGACATGGGGACTTACCCCCTCGGACATGGGGACTACCCCCGCGGACATGAGGACTTAAACCCGCGGACATGGGGACTTACCCCCTCGGACATGGGGACTTACCCCCGCGGACATGGGGACTTACCCCCTCGGACATGGGGACTTACCCCCGCGGACATGGGGACTTCCCCCCTCGGACATGGGGACTTACCCCCGCGGACATGGGGACTTACCCCGCGGACATGGGGACTTACCCCCGCGGACATGGGGACTTACCCCCGCGGACATGGGGACTTACCCCTACGGACATGAGGACTTACCCCCGCGGACATGGGGACTTACCCCCTCGGACATGGGGACTTAACCCCGCGGACATGGGGACTTACCCCGCGGACATGGGGACTTACCCCCGCGGACATGGGGACTTACCCCCGCGGACATGGGGACTTACCCCGCGGACATGGGGACTTACCCCCGCGGACATTTTTTCCCCTATCCACCAAGCATTTCAATCATGCCTATTGAAAATGCATGAGCAGCATGGCCGGTGATGTGCTCTAAGAGTGCTTGTTTGTTCTATGTTTATATGAAGAAGTTCATCTATGATGCAACATTTTGGGGTTATCACTATTTTTGAGCAAGGATTTCAACATACCATTGTATTCTCTAGGCTATATTCTTGGCTAGCGCAGCATTCTCGGACCCTGGCGCCTTGTCTTTTGGTCACAATTAGACTATTTGCAAGATTCATTTCCATTTTCTTCTTGATTTGCGATCGCTGGCACCATAACACATGTTGCGCATGGTCAGTGTTTACAGCAAGGCCCCCCCCCTCCCACTTCACCAGATTGGCGCCAATTGGGGATCAGAGTCAAGTGACAGATGTGAGCCTGTGATTTGGGCAATTAAGACATCCCTCAATGGCAATTAATGTTCATATATCCTCAGATAAATAGGAGGAGTAGTTTACTGAAGTATAATCGCAATTAGCCTGTTCTGTCATTAAGAAATAATATATCGAAAACAGTGCTGTTTCCAGGGGTGGACTGGGATAGAAAATCGGCCCTGGAAATTTTTGTGGGCAGTGGCCCAGTTAGGGGCCCATCAGACGATATTCGGGGCGGACAGGGGCTCAAAAAGAGCTAGCGGGATCCCTAGGGTCAGCGCGTTTGGGGCCCCCATTGGGGGATTTTATATGTTTATGTCACATTCTATGGGTTGGGGGCCCCCTGAGGGGTGGGCCCCTTGGGCAGCCCTAGCCTAGGTATGCCCCATAATTTTTTAGCCACTGGGGGCGGGGTTCTAGATTTACTCCCAAGACAAACTTGTTTATCTTTAGATTATGGACATATGTAAGGCTAAATGCCCCATGTGCTTATATTGAAATTCTCTCTGAGTGAATAAAATGCTAACTGAATGCTATATGCCTAATTATAGTAACCCAGGCACTGCAAGAGAGTGGGTAAAGCAAGAATGGGCCACACATGGGCATTTTGAGGGCCATCCAAAAATACAAACTATTATGATTCATCACTACAACTATAGAAGACAATTTACTCTTATGAGTCGTAATAGTCTACAATATGATCTTTGGTCTTGACACCATTGGAATTGTCTTCTCAAGGCGATTCTAATGGTACCAAATATGTTGGGGTTGCAAAAACGGGAGCCAAATTTATCAGATTTTTTTCAGCTTTTTTTCTACAACATATCCCCTCCCGAGCAGCAACGTAAATCAAACCTTTCGCTACGTAATTATTTTGGTTGGAATCAAACGTTGGGCCAAACAACGTATTACAAAGGTAGGCCAAAGGTAATTTCCAAACGTTGCACTCAGATGGAAAACCAAACGTAAGCCGAAACCTTAGTATGAGGTTGGCAGATAGTTTGTTTTATAGTTTGGCCGAACGTTCGAGTCACAGGTAAGTCATACCTTTGGTTGAGAGGTTGGAAGAACGTTTGGTTGTAATGTCTGGTTAAACGTGTTAGTCACACGTAAGTCTACCTTTGGTTAAGAGGTTTGAAGAACGTTTGACTATTACGTATGACCGTACCTTTGATTCATAGGTTTGTCTAACATTCATTTGAGAGGTTTTTGAAACCTTAGACTATTACGTAAGTCATTCCTTTGGTTGAGAGGTTTGAAGAACGTTTGACTATTACGTTTGACCATACCTTTGCTTCATAGGTTTGTCGAACATTCATTTGAGAGGTTTTTACAACCTTAGATTATTACGTATGACCATACCTTTGATTCATAGGTTTATCAAAGGTATGGTCGCACATTTGGAAATACGTAAGTTCCAAGGTTTCTCCAACATGTTTTTGATATGTATGGACAACGTTTGAAAGCAATGTTCAAGGCAAACGTCTGATCATACGTATCTGTCAAAGGTTTGTTGAAGGTTTGCACAAAGTTGCAGAACCTGGGATCTTGAGTCTCAGAGAGCCTTGTAGCGCCATCTATTCCGTACCTATTCCAAGCTATCTGGTAACTTTGAGTGTATTAAACCTCCAACAGGATGCTTGCTGGTGATAATTGGATGAAGCCATAAAGAAATAGTAGCTGCACCAGTCACAAAAATTACCAAATAAATATCTCTTAAAATATGAAAGATTAGATAGGCCAAAATAAAAATCTGAAGTACTGCTCAATCACAAACGAGCAAGAGAGAATCAGTTAAGACCGGAGTCGAACTGAGTCTACTTGCATCGGAATGCCACCTATCCAGCAGGCTAATTTGGATTGGGATTTTTCCAACTCTTCAGAGTTGCAGTATTAATCCCTTAAAAGGTAAGTGAATTTTGATATTTTTTTATTTATTGTAGTCCTTAAATGGACTGTAGACTGCTTGGTAAAACAAGGAAGAAAAGTCTGCTAATTTTGGAGCCACCTCCAGTGCTTGCTGCCTGGCTCTGCTCTATCTATCTCTCTCTGTTTTTCTCTTCTGTCTTCACTGCTTTAATTCATGTTTTCTCTTTGCAGATCTCCGACAAAAAATTCACCAACCACCCATCCCCTCAAGACCTCAAAAAACAAAAAAAAATTCTTGAAATCTCCCCCCCCCCCTAAAAAAAAAATTCCAGCAGTAAAATCATATGAGAGCATTCTTTAAACCAGAATGAGGGGCAATATTCAAGGGCTTTATTTTATTCAATTTAATTTATTTTTTCTGAAGGGGGCAGGGCAGGCCGGGTGGCTGGGTCCGCCTGAAGCAATGCGGCCGTCCCCCGGGCCCCTCCGAGCGCTCCGCCCCTGGTCGGCGCCTCCCTGGTACAGTGAATCCACATGTTTCAGATCGCCGATTGACATGATGATTGTGAAGCATACACACCAGCTAGAGTCCATCCGAAGGAGTCATTTGATCCATACGCATCCTAGAATCAATCGGCCATGGTTAAATATATTAGTACGGTGTTATAAATGGTGTTCTAGACGAAATAAATTTAATCCACACGAGCGTGCCCAGCCATGGCCGCCTCCACCGAATTCTGCGCATGCGCAAGAACCAGCGCGCTGGGCTGGCCTGCCACGCCTGACGCCCCAGAGGCGTATAACGACCGTTCTTTCAACGTGGGGGCCACGTTGTCAAAAAATGTTGGAGAAATACGCAATATTTACGATATATACGTACGTAATAATCTCGTAATCAGCTGTCGACAAAATACGTAGTTTTCCAACGTTGGGTCTGATGTGGATGGGAGGTTTAATCCTACCTTAGACCAACGTTTCTCAGAGGAAATTGTCCACAAGGGATCCTTGACCAATCGGCCCACAGAGGCATCGGCCCACCGGGAATTCTCCCGGTATCCCGGCGGCCCAGTCCAGCCCTGGCTGTTTCAGTCTCTAATCAAAACTAAGGAATTATCACTGAGGCCTGTGGCAATAAAGTTAGCCAGTGATGATGTACTTGATTCATAATCTGGTCAATATATCACAACAGAATTGATGTAAAATGGAAGATCATGGAACCTGCAATGACAGATGGACTATTCAGAATTCAAAATATCCGATAATGAAAGTAAAAAATAGAACAAAAGTTGTTTGGGAAATTATCAAAACACATTTCATTAGCAGGATTGATCAGGATGCATGTAATATGATGTTGACAGAAAATAATCCTATTTTTTTTCTTGCCAGTTCTTGTTCCAACTATCAGTTGAACTGTTCTCTGGTTAAAATACACTTCTATTGCTATGCACGAGATGTCATGCTGGGTTGTTGCTACATGGTCACACTTGGCTGAACACCCTTGGATCTGTGCAAAATTGGACAGGCTGGCTGAAATATTGTCACCGGCAGGTGCTGCCTCCTGTGGAAATATTGCTGGGATCCGTGCATGGTTTGTCACTTAGCACTGGTATGCAGGAGACTCACATTGTCACAATTAAGGGCCACTTTCGGCAGTCATGAGCTGTTATCATATTTTGGGTTGATATACATGAATCCTAATTACCGTGTCAATCCTGTTTGCATTAATAAAGCTCTGGCTTCCTGAGTTTTAGGCCTATGTTTAAAATGAATTAATGTGTTTATGTTTAATGCAATCCAGTGTTGGGTGTTTCGGCATTTAATTCATTATTTTCTCCTGTATGATATTAAAGTGAGTTGTTAACTGATGATATGGGACTATATGTTTTATTTTATTTTTTCATGCCTGGCTGGTCTGTATCACTACAGTCTGCAGCCGATATAGCCAGTTGACTTGTGAAAGAGGAGATTAATTAATGAAGCATACTAACTTATAATCATCACACATATATCATTGTATGTATATTATAAGCATTTTGTAACTGTAATATTTTGAACAGATGACAGAAAGAAAGATCAAAGCCAAAGGAGCATCATGAGCATGTCAATTGGCTGCTCATCTCTTACATCTGCTTTTCTTTCACACAACAAATATTTTAGGCCAACATGTAGGTCCTATACATGTCACTATTGCAATACTCCACTACATTATTAGAGTTGATTTGTGCAATAAAGATTATGTACAGAAAACAACATGCAGAAATCTGCCAAAACAGTCATTCAAAAGACATGTGCTTTTATGCACATGGCTTTGTTTACAAAACAAGAGCAAGTGACCTCTGATTGGATGATGCAGAGCGGATGTTTTTTCTGTAGAACAACATGACAGCATGGCAGCCACGAACAAGGCACTGGAGAGCAAAGGCAGTGCAGTTTAAGGAGGTTAGACTTTCAATATTGCTTCTAAACTACCCCGTCCTACCTAATGAGGGGGTATGGGTTGTATGTGTCAAATTTCAAGCTTGTGGAGGTCGCCAGAGCTGTGTTATGGATGACCAAAAATCAACTACCCAATTTGGCAATGGAACTGTTCCAATCTGCTCCGCAAGGCCTCTGGCCTCCCGGAGCTGATTGTACGATTTAATCGTGGCATTGCTCTGTGAGGTGCTGCCACCTCTCTATTAGCTTGCAGCAGAGCTGAGCCTCAAGCACGTGAAATCAACCAGGCATGCAATCTGGTAGTTTACATTTCACCCAGCCCAACGTCACTTGTCCATGTACCTTGCAACAGGGGTCGCTTTTGCCTGTGCCATTTTTTTGGCTGAAATCATAAACTAAGAGTATGGTTTTAGGGGGTCTATCTTAATTGATTTTTAAAACTATCACTGTAATGTTTTTGTGAATCTGAAGCATGAGGCTCTCAAATGATAAAAAAAGTGTGTGACAGTGGTCCTTTAAGTAGATACAACACAGAGGTGCAATGCAGCCTGACAAGTGCAGTTGCAAAAGGTCACGACACCTATTCTCTCATGTAAATATAATGCCACTTCTGGAAAATTTAGTTTATTGCCTATTTTATGACCAAACTCAATTATTCAATAGCTGAGTTGGTAGTTCTTTTCCAAAACTTTCTTAACTTGAGAACAATGGCAAAGCAAATGTAATGTTTTCACAGCTAAAACATTTGACAAACTGAGTGAACAACGCACCAGTGCAGAACGCCGTTACAACAAGCACTTGATTTTGGTATGTATTAAAAAAATGTTATTCTACTTCAAATTCTCCTTAAAATATTCAGTGGTGGATCCAGGGGGGCCTAGGGTAGACCCCCAAGTCAGTAAGAGTTAAAACTCTGACTTGCTTGGCAAGAACTTCAACTGACTAGTCAGCTAAGTTGTTCAACTCTTGACTTCACTTGACTTCAATTAACTTCAGCTTACTTCAGCATCTTAATGATATTTATTAGGGGCTTTTGCTAAATATTCTTTAACAGTAGGGGAGAGCGGGGCACCATGAGCCGCTTTTCCGAAATTAAGCTCCTGAGCCTAAAGTTTCAATGGTAAATAGCTGGTTGCTTTATATAATCATAGCAAGACCTCTTGGCTACAATATCCAGTGTTGTTACATTATATTCTTGATTCTTAAATAGTCAACATTGTCTTTAAAAAAATGTAGTCTGACGGCTCATTGTGCCCCGACCCTGGGGCACCATGATCCATGGCATGGGGGGCTGTTTACATACATGTATTATCCTTATTCAACTGTAAAGAACTGATACCTCATAAACCAGATGTTTTACTTGAAATTTTCCCTTGGCATACAACACAATATGGATCAGATGGATTTTACATATTTTTCTATGAAATAGCACAAATGTGTCCTAAACAGCTGCTGACAACTTACAACAGTAAAGTTGTTGTTACAATTCAGCTGTAATTGTACATTAAACTTTATAGAAAATGGCTCATGGTGCCCTATCTCCAAGTGGCTCATGGTGCCCAATTTGTAAATTTCATTTATTAGTGCATATCACCATTTTCCAGTTCATCATAGTATCAATGTTATGACATCATCCTAGCACATGCCTTACCTTCTCTAAGAAGACTAAGTTTTATGACGATGCCGGAAATAGTTAAAGTACCAGAAGTAAAAGCTCCACCACCCAATATGTTTACTTTTCACTCAAATTCACTGGTCAAAAGCGTTTTTTTCAATTCTTGGTCCTACATTGAAAAGAAAGATTATGAATGCTACCCTAGCCAGTTCTACACTAATAAAGGAATACATGGTCTTCCTATCGAGCAGTTCTATCTCGCCGTTATTTTTGTAGGGGCCATGGTTCATGGTGCCCCCTGGCTCATGGTGCCCCGCTCTCCCCTACATTGTAATTTCGCAATTTTCAAAATTTGCGCACTCGGAGAATTGTGCTGTCAGCAAATGTGAGATATTTGTGGGGATTTTTTAATGTTGCATAGACTTTAAAAATTTTGAAAGAGTATAAAATATGTGCTGGGCGCTTTATGCTGTTAAAAAATGATACCAAAATCATTCCTTTGAGGTAAAAATTGGTAAAGTTATGCAACAATGACTTGACTTTAGCTGCACTGAACTTCAACTTGCTGCTTGGAAAGCTTACTATGACTTCACTAGTCGACTTTCTGTAGTCGACTTCGGGGTCTAGCCTAGGGGGCCCTCCCCCCCCCCAGGACAGTAAGATAAAAATAACATTTTAAAGAAAATATGGAGCTACTATGCGGGTCCGCAAATGCTGAAACGACGCTCAGCCCCCCCCAGACTACATTAAAAAGGCACACATTCTGGAACAGCTAAAAAACTAACTAAATTAGTTATGCAGATATTTTCAGGAAACTTTAAAGTTTACACTGCATGATGTCAGTTGACATATCCTGTGAGAGTCCGGAAAATTGCAAAAAGAATGTGAAATGGCTGGAAAAGGCCACTTTAGTGCAAAATGTCCGAAACTAAAATAACTACCAATGCAAAATTTGCAAATTGGCCCGAAATATTTTTCATGTGAAGTCAATCACAGCTCAATATTTAGAATGTGGAAACAATTAATTTTTTACTGCATTTTGTGAGTTTTGGTTGTTGTTTTTTTCTCCCAAGTTGGTGTATTTCACATTTGTTTGTCACATCATTTTCAACACTTTTGCTTCATAGCATTGGAAATTTTCCCGATTGTGGCCAAGTTTTGAGCTGAAATCTTGTTGGACATCTCTTTTGACCATTTGACATCAACAAACATGTGATAATGTCTGCACTGTCCTTCTCTACTCTTTGCAAATTCCAAATTGGGCATGATGTCACAAAAGCATATCTTGCTCTGAGAAAAATCAAAGGTTCATAATATTTAGTAGAGTAGCTTATTGGCAAATTGGGCAAGTAACATTAAGATTAATTCAGTATAATTTGATATGAATTATCCTGGATGCCATTTTTGTAATAATATAGAAACTCCCTGGTCAAGTGGCTAGGTCTACAAAAACTATAAGCTTTTTGTGCCAACACTGTCAGTGTGGAACACAACATCAGTCGGGGTTCGAACCCGGGTTGTTGACGCAGCAGTTCAGAGTACCAACAGCTGGACCACTGTACCCATGCAGGGCTTAGTATTTACTACAAAGATGAGCCTATATAATGGATAGTGAATAGAAGTCTAGTGTATACAGTGCCACCTGTAAGTAAGTGAAACGCATGATATTGTGCCATTGCATCTATGCTAAACATCCTCAACCAAACTGCTTGAGGAGGTATGCATTCTCATCCGATGAGAGGAAAACATAATGGGTCATACAGGCCGATATGTGAGGCATGTGGGATAACAATGGCAGCCAATTTTCTCTGCTGTAGTCGGAGTTAGGTATTAGGGTGTGGCTGGTGCCCCTCAAAATGGAAAAAATTGGAGGAGACCCCTGTACCTCTTTTTGGTATTGTGGTTTGACCCAAGGGACAAGCCTGAGAAATTTCATGAGAATTGATAAGCGTTTACCTTGAGCACAATTCAGTTGAAGTTTCCTCGCGGTTTGCTAAAAGCGGAAGTCGCGGTATTGGATAACTTTGTCAATATACATTTCACAACAATTAAACTTGTATGACTGGACAGGCCTCACTTAGAGCTTCATTTTGAATACCAACTTCAGTGGTTTTGGATAATTTTATGCACAGTGAATCTTTTATTTGACTGCTTTTGGCAACTTTTTTCTTCATGCCTATCAGATATACGCAAACCTGTGTCAATTTTCAGGAATTGTAAATGGTAACTTATCAGCAAGAACATGGTCTACACAGATTTCAATAACTCTTTTGAGAACCTGGCATGAATTTATAAGACAATGTGGTACTTGTTTTGTATTTTTAAAAAAATGTGGATGAAAGAGATCGCATTTTGAATGTTATGGAGGGAAATTTTTGGCATCTGTCCATTTTTATGGCTGAGTCAGTAATTACAACTATTAAAAAAATGCTATGTAATATATGATGTAACTAATGTCTATTATGGAATTTATGGTTCAATTGCTTGGTCACATACACACAAGAGTAATGACTAATCACAAGAGTAATGACTAATCACAAGAGTAATGACTAATCAAAAACATATGCTGCATGTCGTAATGTTGTAAGAATGCTATTTCCATTGTACCGTAAGATGCATTGTCACAAGTTGGTGGTTTTCTACACATCATACCTCTGCTGGAGACAGCTTTACAAATTTGATTTTTAAGTTCATAAAAGGCATTGTCAAAAAGAAATGTATTCAGTGGGCCTATAGTCAACCACATTCCATAAGTATAGCCTTGATTGTCCATGCTCCATCACAGGACAGGAAATTAGAGGAGACTCCTATTGCAAGTGTCAAAATGTGGATATATCATTACTCAATTTAATTACAAATCATAGTTATAAAAATATTACTCATCCTGCTGTCCACACAGTTAAGGAATCAATACCAGGGTGTGTCTGACAGTGCGCCAGCTTCTCATTAGCGAAGATTTATAGATGACTTTGGCTTATGTACATTGTACATCTTAAATTGGCAGGCTATAGCTACAGGACTCGAGTAGAACACATCAATTAGGTGAAGAAAATTTGAAACTGCTGTCCAACACTATAAATCCAGTGATCCCATTCCCATGAGAGCTCGTTTAAACCTAGGGCCCAGAAAAAGGAGAACCACAGCACTCACTCTCCCTCTGCTAACCATTGTACAATGTACATGTATATTGTAATGCCTTGGAGAATTGTTAGAAATCTTAATTCATTGACTCTGGTGTCATCTTCCTGGTACCAAATTAATGATCTGCTAATTCATATTTTAAAGTTATTCATGTTTTTAAACTATACATTATTTTAATTACTTGTATAAGTGCCATGGAGTGCAAAAATAAAATATTGAATTCACAAAGTCCCATGAATCTGATGATGTGAGTGTGATGTTAAATTCATAATTGACACAGAATGCAGATTTTGCAATTAAGATGTCCCAATATCATCAAAACAGTTGCGGATACAGGGGGGGGGCCTAGGGGGCACGCCCCCCCCCCTAGACCACTGAGATTAACAATAGTATTTTGAAGAAAATATGCAGCGACGCGGGCCCGCGAATGCCGAAACACGCCTGGGCCCCCCCTAGATGACCCTTTCTGGATCCGCCACTGCAAAATATATTTAATCTATCTCTATCAAGACATTGTCCTTGGCACCCTGTTGTTGATATATAACAGATTTTCAAAAAAAATAGTGTTTTTCAAAATATGTAAGCTATTTCCCAAAAAAGCACAGGATTACCAATTTCATGAACTGTGTAAAATTGTCCGAGACCATCGAAGTTGGTACTCAAAATGAAGCTCTAATTAAGACAAGTTCAACCATGCAAGTTTTATCATTGTACGATCAATATTGACGAAGTTCTACAATACCGCGGTTTGCGCTTATAAACAAATTCAAGAAAATTATAACTGAATTGTGCTCAAGGTAAGCATGTTCCGATTTCGATTAAACTTTCCAGAAATGTTATGTTGACCAAACCACAGTACTAAAATAAGGTACAGCTTGATCTGACAACTTTGGGGCACCAGCCACACCCTATTAGGTATGGGTCAAAGACTTTGATAAGTAAGTGATCACAGGCCCAATGTTATTTAATAGGGAAGGTTGGTTCACTTACTTATCAAAGACTTTGACCCATACCAAACTCCGACTACAGAGAAAATTGGCTGTCATTATTATCCCACATGCCTCACATATCGGTCTTTATGACCAATATCAAATTCAATATGTTTTCCTTTCATCGGATGAGAATTCATGCTTCCACAAGCAGTTTTGCTGAGGATGTTTAGCATTGATGCAATGGCACCATTTCATGCATTTCACTTACTTACAGTCGGCACTGTAAAGTAGGTCAGATGTGATATATGAGAATTTATTGACAAACTCTGTACTAAAAGGGCACAGGAGCAACAATCATCATGAACTAATTACTGTGGCCTGGAAAATGGACATGTACATGATTTACAAGTGTTGAACTATTAAGGCATTGAATAATTAAAATGTAATTAGACCTTTATTGTATAGTTTCCAAGAATTCTTATTGTTACAAAATGTATAACACCAAAACAATTTGAAGATATTCAGTCCATGCCCAGAGCTCAGTAGTCACCTAAAGCAAGTCTGATACAAAGGTACATATATACTATACAATGTACAATGTATTTACAGAGCCGGCCAAAACTTTGGCAGGACTTTGGCGTTTCGCCACTTGATACGAGTCAAACTCTTACAAATATCTTATATTAGTACTGCTCTTTTAAAATATGTCGATAGCTCATTCGGAACCCAATTTAATTTCATGAGTCGAAAAGTAGTTCTCATTAATTGTCTCGTTATTTCAATATAACATTTGGAGCAATTGTATTGTAACAGTAACAAGCTGCTTTATTGCTCGTAAATTTAGAACCATAAAATTTTAAGGATGATGCACCATAAAGAAAAAGTCAATACATCCATACTTTCATGGAAAAACTACTATTCTTTCAAAATCCGACTTATGATATATGCGCCTTATGAAAACATTAAATTATTCAAGAGACAGTTTGGCCATAATTACCAAGATTCTCCAAACTTTCTAACAATAACAGCAAACGCAGTTGCTAAGCTGTATTACAACGAAATGTGGACACTTTCAGCAGAAAGTTCAGAACTTTGCAGTGCATGCAATGCTTTTATTGAGGTATGTGTTATAGTTTGCTTGTTTGAAATTCTTTATTCACATCCAAAAAAGATGTACATTTTTAAAAGAAGTATGATAAAAAAAATTAAATTAAAAGACAAGAGCACAAGAAAACAAAAAATAAAGATAAAAATTTACATTGTTCATAAAAGCGTAATTATGTCTTAACATTCTTGGTAAGTGAGGATGCTATCACTAACACAGTGATCTCTTATAGAGCAAACCTCCTTGACCTGTTCTGCAATCCTTGCAAGTTCATCATTATCTAATATATTAATATGCAACCTGGGATATATGACGTCACATGATCATGATCATGGATTTCCCTTAATTTAGATCTTCTGACTGCATTATCGTGCATTTTAACATAGCCCTGCAGATGCATTATCATTTTTTCTATCCAAACCTACCAAATATGAAGCTATTAGCCCTGTGTCTTTCACGATACCTCAACGATGCATTTTCTATCGACAGCACTGCCGCCATTTTATTTGTTGTGATCCGGACAGATTCCCACCCTCCCAGCCTCACCAACAACAGGCTGCACCACTGCCTGTGATTGCCTTTCTCTGTATGCATGTAGCTTCAATGCTGCCAGCACGATCATAACTTCCAGAGAACCCTGATTGCCATTGAAGTGTCAGCTTCATTCAGTAATTGCATATCCATGCCTGATTGCCATTGAAGTGTCAAGTGAACATTGGCACTGCAGTGAAGCGCAATTAACCTTACATATCTGAATATTCTTAAACCTTCTTTGAAAATTACACATAATTTCACTTCCCAGATCCAGTTAGTCTCTTTCTCTAATAATCTTTGGCTAATTTTCGGGATATTTTGCAATATCTGTAACCCTGTATAGTATGTATTAACAATGACCTTGCACAACTGTCAAGAAAAACCTGTTGTCTAATTCATTGTAAATTGTCATGTGTGAGATAAAAATAATAAATTGATATTATACTATCAGCTAAAGAGATGGTTAAATAATGTAAGATGCTTTACATGAATTTCAAGGGAACTTTCATGACTTTTTAAAGTAACACGTACTTGGGTGACAATGACAATTTACAATGAATTAGACAACAGGTTTTTCTTGACAGTTGTGCAATCACAGGCAGTGGTGCAGCCTGTTGTTGGTGAGGCTGGGAGGGTGGGAATCTGTCCGGATCACAACAAATAAAATGGCGGCAATGCTGTCGATAGAAAATGCATCGTTGAGGTATCGTGAAAGACACAGGGCTAATAGCTTCATATTTGGTAGGTTTGGATAGAAAAAATGATAATGCATCTGCAGGGCTATGTTAAAATGCACGCTAATGCAGTCAGAAGATCTAAATTAAGGGAAATCCATAATCATGATCATGTGACGTCATATATCCCAGGTTGCATATTAATATATTAGAAGATGTATCAATGAGTTTGCATTTTTAAAATCAGCAAAGAATATATTACACTGACGACTAAAGTCAGATAGCTACACACTTGACTGAACTAAATGAATATGTATCTTCACTTAAATCATGACACATGCAGATAGGGAACATTTGATTTTCTAGGAACTCTTAAATTATTAACAAATGTTCCAGGATCAGGAGTTTTACTCTTCTTACACTTGTATATAATGAGCTCACTTTTTTACCATTGAACAAGATATTAAACCTTTTGGCATAATTTTCACAAATTCTTACCATAACTCTTATTGCACTAGGTGCCAGTAGCTTAATATCACCTGTGTATCCAAATGCGCCAGCATAAACATCACCCATATAACATCCAACATTACTGTTCTTTAACTCGTTAAGTGAACCATCCATATATATACAAAATTGAATTGGGGAGATGACACCCCCTTGTTTAACACCATTAGAAACTCCAAATTTATCTGAATGAGTGTTTTCCCATTTTACACACTACTTTTGATTTACATACATGTTTAACATGAACCTGCAATAAACAGGACAAACACCTCTATCTATTAACAACTGGAAAAGCTTACAATAACTGACCCTATCAAATGCTTTATTCGCATCTAGCAGCAGACCATAAACATTAGAACCATTGTTAAATAATTAGTAATTACGTTATTAATTTTGCAAAATATGCATATTTTCCGATCTAGATCTTGTTTTATTGCAAAAAAGAGTACTTTGGTGTGGAGTCAGAGCCGATGATTTCATCACTACCATCAGACTATAATATTGTACAATTATGTATGTCTACCTCTGGTAGCTGCTCATATAAGCTGGAATAGCTTCAGAGTCAGTACCATTAAGACATAACACACTTCTTATAGAAAAATGTTAGCTTTTCGCCCATCAGTTGTACAAGTTACATTGATAATGCATTTGATGTTTTTCTTTTACAGTTAGGAGAATGAATTATCCAATGCTGCTGCTTCTAGTTTTCCACATCCTGTCAGCAAAATTTAAATCATCAGAGGAAGGCAGTGGTAAGTTTGTTGCAAGATTTAATGCCATTTCAAAGCAAATCACTAGAAAACCATTGATTTTTGATAATATTTAATTTGTCATCTGCCTAACGTATTCAGCCTTTTTTCCCCGAAGCTTGGTTCTTCCTAAATATGTGGGAGGGGTGACTGCCCCCTGCCCCCTTCTGTATGGGACACCTATATGATACTCATGACATAATTTTATGATAATATACAGTCTTAGAGTGATTCGTTCAGGTTAGGATTTATAGTCAACCCAGATGAATTTGAATAAATCTTATTATCCATTATTTTCAGTTGTGTTGACCTCTTTTGAACTAAACCCTGCTCACAGCACCCCTCCAGCGAAATACAAATCCAGATGTGCTATTAATTGCACTTTGACGCAAGGGTGCAAGGCTTTCAAAACTGACCAACTTCCAGATGGGACGTCCTCTTGCACTATTTACAAAAGCACAGAGAATTTAAACTCCCAACCTGTATTTCTGAGAAAATTTCAAGTTCCTACGCCAGAAGGTAAGTTATGAGTCGAAGACTGTCCTGTAAGTTAAAATGTTTTAAAAAGACACTCTGAGATTTACTTTGACAAAAAACTTAATTTTGATTCAAATGGCACAACTTTGTTTTATTTTTTTCTAAAACTTCAATTACAAAAAATGTTCATAGATCATCAGTTTCAACTCATATTAAGTTTATCTTTTGATAGATTATCAATGTTAACATAGATTATCAATTTCAACATATATTACATATCTGAAGTAATAGATTATTAATTGAAAACTTAATACATTTATCTTGTGATAGACTATCAATATATTACGCGTATTTTGTTAACGGCAGTTTAAATAATCATTCAATTATTTGTCATTATACCATCGCGGCAACTTTTTGTAATTTTTCAAATTTCGATTTATTGACCAACTTAACAATTCAAAACAAAATACAAATGTTTCACAATAGATTGGTTGGCTGACGCCACATGGAGTATCTGCTTAGTTTGTAAATTTGAATGGATGATTGGGACGTTATGTCCTGTATTTATGCACTTAGTAGGCTTATTAGGTCAGGAGGATGACGCGACAATGAGGCGAAGGATGATTGAAACAGCCGTCCAATGTGGTCCAGGCAATCCAGCCGGAAGTTGAATTGGAATCTGGGCTCCAGCTTGATGCCAACTAAACTGGGCTTAACCTTCCCCTGCTTGCTTTATGAACCAACCATATTAAAATAAATGATATTATATATAACAAGAAAAGTACCCTTAAAAAAGGGTACTGTATCGATCTTACCATGAACGTAAAGGTATGTGGCATGTAATAAAAAGTTTTAATATCTTAAAATAGGCATTTATATGAAATAAATGCCCTTAGAAAAATTCCAAAGCATCTCCCCTTGTTTCATGAAAATATTACATAGCCAAGGATGTGTAAAAAAAAACTTTGTTATGTAAAACCACCTGTTTGGCTATTAGTTTGTTAATGCACAGTGTTCATTGTATTCGGTACTATTTAAGAGTGTGTGATATCAGGCCTGAAAGATACCCCCCACCCCCTACAAAAAAAAATCATGAATCTGCCACTGGTTTGCTGTGGTCACTGGAACCTTGCACATTGCAGCGTAATGCACCAAAAATCTTTTTGCGAGGTTAATATTGCAAATAAAGGAAAATGAATAAGTGCATTGAATTCGGAGGAGTTTACTTGATATGTACAGGTTTTTAAATTTTGAAAATCGGACGTTTATTAAGGATTTTAGGCCAAGTTTTGCATTGAGCCCCTTCTTGACATTGTACACAATTTTTGATGACGTTTCACACGGAAAAAATATCGCCAGAATGATTTCCTAACCTTGATGAATCGATTTACTGTTAAGTATACTTATATGTAAGTTTTTTTACAGGTTAAGACATCGCTACAAAAATGATATTATATATAATAAGTTATCATCAATTAGACAGTGATGCAAAAATTGAAGTTGGAAATAGTAAGTAATCTTTGTTTTGTTGCAGATTGCTGGGAACAGAAACCAAATGTCAATGCACTTTATCTACTACTCCATAACAATACGTATGAAAATCGTCCGGCAATTTTCAACTTTGGTACGACAACAAATTTGACATGGTGTCAACAACAGTGTGGGATGGCACCATATTGCTATGTTTCTACTCTCATCTTGGACTTGCCAATTTTCGGCCAATGGGCTAAACTTTGTCTCGGCAGAGGCTATGGATCTCCAGATGTATTTAATCCGGAGAATTCGATCATGACTGCTTTAAAGATTTGTTAAAGGCACCCTCCAGTAAATCATATTTTTAAAGCTATTCAGACTGCATAAACTCAGCAACATTAAAAACGCACACTTTTAAAAAGGCTAAAAATAGTACTTCCTCTTAAGATATCAAGATAAAAATTTGCGCACTTCTAGAAGTTGCCATCAGGTATCTTCACGGAAAATTTCAAATCTCTAAGTGCAGTACTTTTGTGTCAAATTAAATCATCGTGGTCACTGTCGAAAATGGAAGTCACAAAATTTCAATTTCCTCTGATCATTAATTTCAACAACTTAGCTGTTCTTTCCACAAACTTTTTTGATAGTCCAGGAAAGTTTATAATTTTCCTTGCTTGATGAGTTTGGAAAAAGGGATATAGGCCAGTAGAAAAAGGCCCAATATCAGCCATACCCTGGACCTCTTCATAACAGTACAAATTTGGTACCGAATGAATCCTTGAAATCTCTAGTTTCACCAAAAAAAATTCCCCAGAATTCCCATTCGGAGGATTTTTTTTAGTCACGTTTCCATGGCAACACTCTTGAAAAAATAAGAACCCACAAATGAACAACATTTTATTGAATAACTTTCCTTCTGCTTTTAGGAACAATTTCAATTTTGGCACAAAGTACCTCCATGACCAACTCTCTCAGATGCATGCAAAAATTGTGTTTTACATTGTGCGTGTGTGTTGCTATGGTAACAGAAATATTAAAAATCGTCAATTTTTTAAAAGATGGTCTTAAAATGTTTGATGTGGAGAGAAAAAATAAATATACAAGCAAAAATATGGTTATAATATTGATAGAGGATCTCTTTGTGGACATCTTAAAGAAAAATATTGGAAATATCTCATATGATATAGTCGCTATAGAGACTGATTTAATGTTTGTTTGAAATTACTTGTACAAACCTGAAGCTA
Source organism: Platynereis dumerilii (assembly GCA_026936325.1). Taxonomy (NCBI): domain Eukaryota; kingdom Metazoa; phylum Annelida; class Polychaeta; order Phyllodocida; family Nereididae; genus Platynereis; species Platynereis dumerilii. The sequence continues at coordinate 38,000,430 of JAPTHN010000006.1, read as the reverse complement.
AGGAGGGGCCTGTTCCCATGTTTTCTTCCAATTAATTCAATCAATGGACTTAATTTTGATATAATATTCATCTCTGAATGCAATTAACAATTTAAAAGTTACCGTTGCCATGGAAACACTGCTGTAGCCAGTTCCATAGCAACAAACCTCAAATGCATCTTTCTGATCAAATGCATAGCCAATGGTTTTTGCAATTTAGTCATACATCTACCCAACCCTATTAGCTATATCAGTAAATTAGTTTTACAACATAAAACAAGTAGTTTGTTTTGTTTCTATGGTAACAAATGCCTCCGAACATCATCAATTTCTAAGATAGGGCAAAAAATAGGCAGTTTCTACAGTTTGCAGTCATGCAATAAAGTTTCCAATGTAATTGTGGTTCTGAAAAGGCATTGGAACCTCAGTATTTAGTCAAAGAACACCCTCAACTTACAAAATGACAAAGGGTTGCCATGGAAACCACAATAATATACCATAAACTGTCAATGATAGTTTAACTATTGAAATAAATTCTTAAATTCTGTAATTGTACAAAATATAGTTGACCGATTTTCACGTATGATGCATCAAAAGATAGCTGGTAATGGCTTCTATTTTTTAAATTTGAAATTATTGTTGCCATGGCAACCAGTTATCAGCTATGTTCAGTTTCAACCAATTTTGAAAAACTTCATAAAACAAGCATTTGCCATATCAAATCATTAATATCTTTGACAATAGGATATAATTCATTTATTTCAAATCATCTTATAAATTCTGAGATATTTTTGTATAAGTTTTATTGGAATAAAGTTTATGATGGCAAGAAATTTGGCAATATGATGATTCATAATATTGAAGTCAAGGAGATTTTTATAAGACATTATGAGCAAAAATGGAATTTCTAAGGTTTGAAAGTAGATATCTTAGCGTATGATACATCATTTTAAAGCTTGAGTAAAGATCTATCTTTTGCAATGAAATTACTTGTAACCATGGCAATAGAAAGGATGTATCAGGCGAATCAGTCTTTTTTTTTGTGGTCAGTTATGTTCCCAAGTTTCTCATTTTTTGATGTAATAAGTGCAAAAATTAGCATGAAGATTAGTCCATCACCATGGTATACATTATCTATTTAGGATACTTATTAGTTAACAACTTAGTTGCCATGGCAACTAGAAATTAATTTACAGGACAAAATGTGAGCTTAATTTTGAAAACCAATTTGGATAGACTGTGAGGTTTTTCAGCCAAGCGATCCAAATGTAGTGATTCAATTCAAAATCACAAGATTTTTCTCGACAGCAAGATATTAGACCTAAAAGCAGTAAGCCTAAAATATACACCAGGCATATCATCATAATCAGTGTTGTACCATTTGACACTGCTGTCAGCCAATCACATGCCAGTATATCAGGGCGATAATTCTGATATTCTTTGATGTCCACTTATCGTTTCATAATTGACTGCTTGAGTCTTTATCTCGTGTTATAAGCCCATTATTCACAACGGGATCAGGAATATGTGTTTATCACACCTCGGCTAAAGCTCTCAGTTGATAAATCACATATTCCCTCTCCCGTGGTGAATAACCTATACTTATCACTGATTTTCATGTTAATTCCTCAATGTTTGTTGGTTTGGAATTGTAGGGTAAGTTTCCTTGAGTTGGACACTAGTAGGCCTATATAAGCTTAGAGATTTAGGTAACCTTGAGTCTGACACTGTTAGTGGGGTTGACCTGGATAATTAACATCTTCCATACCACCTTATTTGGTACCAACCTGTAGCCAAAGACATCCTTATGCCTTTCCAAAAGTATCAGCATGATATGAACACATTTATTGTCTTCTTCATGGCTATAAAGAAGGGGTAAAAACCCTGTTTTTCTCATGATTCTGCCATGAATTTGTGCATTTTAGTGAATTTTGTCACATTTGGAGGATCCTTTGCTGGCCTACGGTATTGATTTCAACTTCAATTTGTTAAGCACATAGTTAGGAAGGATGTCAAGCTACTTTCTGCTCAAATTTGGCTTTTTCAAGGGATTGGATGGATGGATGATTTGGGCTTCACATCCAGTATTTATGCACTTGGTATTCTAATTAGGACAGGGTAAGGACACAGCAATGAGGCAAAGGATGATTGAAAAAACAGTCCAACATACGCCCCAGTGACCCGGCAAAAGCTGGATTTGAATCCTAGGCCCAGCGATTGGCATCCCAGCACACTTTACCACTTAACCAACCCTCCCCCCTTTTCAAGGGACTGAAAAGTAATTTTGCAGCTATATATTTAAATGTCATGTTTTTGGGACACAACTGTCTCACTCAAGGATACCCCCTTCCTTTTTCTGTTTCAGGGAATTCACCCGATATTCAGTGTTCTTACCATGCCAACTAAAATATACTATAAGTGTTAATGAAAACATTTAATTTGAGGCTCTGGTTGATGAAATACAACCCATAGGCCAAGCAGTATTTCTGAAATACTGCTTGGCCGATGGGTTGTACCGGTTGTATTATACTATTTCACATTTTTTAAATGTCAAGAATCCAGGTGTCCGGCCCAACGAACATTACCCTAAACATCAGAGATTTGTATAGCATCAGAATTTGTATTTTTCTGGCTAAACAGTCGGTATTATTATTAGCACAATTTTTTCAAAGAAATAATCAAGGAACATAGACAGGCATCTTTAAAAGAAACTTAATTTTCAGTGTATATTGGCGAGAGAGTTGCTAAATGCATAATCACAATTAGGTTATGATATAGTTAGTACAGCCACAAAAATCAAGCAATGCAAGATACTAATCTCAGTGTTTGAGGTGAAACCCATCTTTCATGTTCTTTGTTGTGCCAGATAATTTCATGAAAGTCATCTTGATTTGGGACTTTTCTGACTATTTTTCCAATTAGTCTTGCCAAAAAAATCTGCGGTGAAACGCATATAATTGTACCATTTCTTGAAAAGTTTATGATATCATGACATTTTTGGTATTTAAGTGCTTCCTAGAGCTGTCAAAATACAGAGCATACCCAAAGCTTTGTACTGCTGGTACAGTGTGCATCAAAAAATAAATTTACACTCCCGCTGTACATTGAAAATTGTCACAAAATCATGGTTCCAGTCAGGAGTGACACACAGTCAAAATCCAACTGATCCAAGTGATCCAAGCAATTACTACAAGTAACATATTGATTTATTTGCAGACTTTGTCTGCGCCTACAAGCAGTGTAGTACAAAAGAAATGCGTAGGACCATTGCTTTTCATATTCATATTGAAAGTCCTTTTCATCCTCCTATGAAAGTATTTGAAGGGAGGGCTAAAAATTGGAATTGCTCGCTTATAAAAACATGTAAATCTTTTCCAATCATAAATCACATTGAAATTGTTCAGGAAAATCAAGCAAACATTACGTCCTCCAAAAAATTTTCAAATGAACCTTAAGATTTAAGACGGCCACCTCTGAAAACGGAGCAGTTAGTATTTGATTTTCCTCAGTGTCTTTTCTCTGTAATAATAATTGGCATTATTTTTCAGTTACCATGGTAACCATGTCAATTTAAAAATACTAAGTATCAAATATAATTATAATATTATGGTTTTGAACTGATCTTCGTGATAATTTTTGCATTTCTTACATAAAAAAAATTAGAATCTCAGGAACAAAAATGGCTGATTCCCCTAATATACCATTTCCGTTGCCATGGTTACCAGAAATTTTCATTGCAGAAGATAGATCTTTACTCAAGCTTTAAAATGATGTATCATATGATAAGATATCTCCTTTCAAACCTTAGACATTCCATTTTTGCACATAATGTCTCGAAGAAAATCTCCTTGACTTCAATATTATGAATCATCATATTGCCAAATTTCTTGCCATCATAAACTCTATTCCAATCAAATTTATACAAAAATGTCTCAGAATTTATGAGATGATTTGAAAGAAATGAATTACATCCTATTTGTCATGGATATTAATCATTTGATATGGCAAATGCTTATTTTATGAAGTTTTTCAAAATTGGTTGAAACTGAACATAACTGATAACTGGTTGCCATGGCAACAATAATTTAAAATTTAAATATAGAAGCCATTACCAGCTATCTTTTGATGTATCATACTTGAAAATCGGTCAACTATGTTTTATACAATTACAGAATTTAAGAATTTGTTTCAATCAATAGTTGACAGTTTATGGTATATTATTGTGGTTTCCATGGCAACCCTTTGTCATTTTGTAAGTTGAAGGTGTTCTTTGACTAAATACTGAGGTTCCAATGCCTTTTCAGAACCACAATTACATTGGAAACTTTATTGCATGACTGCAAACTGTAGAAACTGCCTATTTTTTGCCCTATCTTAGAAATTGATGATGTTCGGAGGCATTTGTTACCATAGAAACAAAACAAACTACTTGTTTTATGTTGTAAAACTAATTTACTGATATAGCTAATAGGGTTGGGTAGATGTATGATTAAATCGCAAAAACCATTGGCTATGCATTTGATCAGAAAGATGCATTTGAGGTTTGTTGCTATGGAACTGGCTACAGCAGTGTTTCCATGGCAACGGTAAACTTTTAAATTGTTAATTGCATTCAGAGATGAATATTATATCAAAATTAAGTCCATTGATAGAATTAATTGGAAGAAAACATGGGAACAGGCCCCTCCTTAGCTTCAGGTTTGTACAAGTAATTTCAAACAAACATTAAATCAGTCTCTATAGCGACTATATCATATGAGATATTTCCAATATTTTTCTTTAAGATTGTCCATAAAGATATGCTCTATCAATATTATAACCATATTTTTGCTTGTATATTTATTTTTTCTCTCCACATCAAACATTTTAAGACCATCTTTTAAAAAATTGACGATTTTTTATATTTCCGTTACCATAGCAACACACAAGCACAATGTAAACCACAATTTTTGCATGCATCTGAGAGAGTTGGTCATGGAGGTACTTTGTGCCAAAATTGAAATTGTTCCTCAAAGCAGAAGGAAAGTTATTCAATAAAATGTTGTTCATTTGTGGGTTCTTATTTTTTCAAGAGTGTTGCCATGGAAACGTGAATAAAAAAAATCCTCCGAATGGGAATTCTGGGGAATTTTTTTTGGTGAAACTAGAGATTTCAAGGATTCATTCGGTACCAAATTTGTACTGTTATGAAGAGGTCCAGGGTCAACCCCACTTTTTACTGGCCTAATATTTGACCCAACCACAATTAAAGAGGATGAATTTACATAAAAATTAAGTGTTAATGCTGACACGCCCCCTACTGGAGCCTTTTGTCAAAACCTTAAACAATGATGTTTTATTCAGATTTTTTAGATAATTGATATGGAATGATTGTCTGTGCGTGTGTTTCTACCCTGGCATGCATAAAACCCCCATTATTTAACAGTTCTGGTTCACATGCTTCATTTGAAGATGCGAACTCGTAAATTTTGAGTTTTTAATTCAAAATCTGCTTTATCAATGACTTTTTTTTTCAAAAACTTCCGTGGGACCTCTCTTGGAAGTCTTGTGCCTGTTATGTGAAAATTTCATAAGATTTATCCCATCCAGTATGCCACAAAACCAATATTTCCAAGTGTGCATTTCATGTTGAAGTGCAGTTTGTGACTTGCATTTTTGACAACAGCCACGACAATTTCATTTACACAAAAGTACTGCAGTGACTACTGCACTTACAGATTTGAAAATTTTCGTGAATATACCTTATGGAAACTACTAATAGTGTGCAAACTTACATCTTGATATTTTGAGAGGAAGTACTATTTTAAGCCTTTTTAGAATAGTGCGATTTTAATGTTGCTGAGTTTATATTTAATAGACTGTCTATGGATAGATTTCAGTCATATTTAACGCATTACAGTTGAACAATTGACCTAATTGCTATTCTGAGGGAAATATGTGGTTTATATCCTTGAAAAATGTAAACAAATGGTTCAATTGACCTAATTGCCATTCTGAGGGAAATATGTGGTTTATTTCCTTGAAAAATGTAAACAAATGGTTCAATTGACCTAATTTCTATTCTGGGGGAATTTTATAGTTTATATCCTTGAAAAATGTAAACAAATGGTTCAATTGACCTAATTGCCATTCTGAGGGAAATATGTGGTTTATATCCTTGAAAAATGTAAACAAATGGTTCAATTGACCTAATTGCCATTCTGAGGGAAACATGTGGTTTATTTCCTTGAAAAATGTAAACAAATGATTCAATTGTCCTAATTGCCATTCTGAGGGAAATATGTGGTTTATTTCCTTGAAAAATGTAAACAAATGATTCAATTGACCTAATTGCCATTCTGAGGGAAATATGTGGTTTATTTCCTTGAAAAATGTAAACAAATGATTCAATTGTCCTAATTGCCATTCCGAGGGAAATATGTGGTTTATTTACTTGAAAAATGTAAACAAATGGTTCAATTGACCTAATTGCCATTCTGAGGGAAATATGTGGTTTATTTCCTTGAAAAATGTAAACAAATGGTTCTTCGTGTCGTGAAGAGCCCACTTCTTTTTATTTACAAATCAAGTAGGCCTAATACAGGGCTCTCCGTATTGATAAATGAACTTCATTACTCATTCATTAGATAATTCAACTTTTATGGTTACATACAATAAAATACATTGAAAGAAACATTTTTAAATTTTGGTGAATCTGCTGACATATTAGCTAACATACACATGTTTTCTAATTATCCCCCTTGCTATGCTATGGGGGATTTTACTTTTAGTCTCCGTGTCATGGCATCCATCAAATATCTCAAACACCACACCATGCACAATGCTCATCCTTTCCCAACATTCAAAGACCCCCCTAAACTTGTCAAATCTTACCATAAATCAATAAATATCATAACCATTTCCACATCCCAAATACTTTTTCCTGTGCTTTTGGCCTGCAGCCATGTTATTTTTAAAAGTCAACTCCACCCCCAGGTGTCTCCACATTCCTACATGTATGCACAAATGTGCCCCTGGTGGAAATATTTGGCATAACTAAAATTGGAATTCTGGTGGGTATAGGTAGATGTGTAGGGCATGGGGGATGTGGAGGCAGTATACCTGCTCTTGTTAATAATGTGGTGCTGTGAGTGTGAGTTAGTATATGCTGCCAACTAAAACGGGGACCAAAACTGGGGTTTTACTGATGCAGCTGACATCAGGGGAAAAATATCTATAAAATCCAAGGTGACCATCTGGGTCATGATTTAAGTGAAAATATAATAAACTGAACCAAATAAAAAACGCAAAACTATTTCCAGGGCTGTATTTTTCTGTATTTCATTCAGATGGGCTGTTGAGTTTATGCATATTATGTATTACCAGGTGTCAAAGGGCTCCGTTCCATAGAATTTTTCAATTCTGACCTACGCATCAGCAATTTTTTCAGCATCTGTCGCAAGGTTTATCACATTGGGGTATGGTCAGTGTACTGGGGTATTAGGCACTCGATAGAGCAAATCTAATGACTCAGCGTGAAAGCTTGAAGAAGATGATGCAAAATTTGCTTCAGTTGGTGCCACTAAACTTGTTAAAATGTTGTTGTTTGAGAAGTCAGGTCAGAGTTTGTCACACACAATGATATTGCAGTGAAACACTTCAACTATGGAAACAGGTCAAGGAACAGTCTAAACACATGCAATTGAGTGAAAAAGGCTTAGGGTCTATAAAAAAGACCTCTAACAACCTGTATAGTAGCTGTAGGACAAACAGCAGTACCATGTGTGCCGTCCTTGTGCTTTTCCATTGGAATATCATTGTGTGTGGAAAACTTTCACCTGACTTCTCAAAAAAAAATTTTTTAACAGGTGGTCCAGTGCCGTGAGTTGGTAAAATTTCAGTTTTGAGCCAATATGCACTTACATTTTAGGTCATATCTCAGCCCCATAAAGGAATTTATGCCGGTATGATAGATCGAATGATAGGCAAAAATATCTTCTTTGATGTAAATAGCAGCAATTGCATCCATATGTCACTGGTCTTGAGATAATTCATGATCAATGATTGCAGTTAGGGAAATTTTTGGTGTCCCGCCGGGACACTGCATGTAAAATTTTTGCATACAACTTTCAAACACAGGAAAAGGGATGAATTTAGGATCAAAATTGCAATGCATTACTGTTCCCTGATTAGGTGGGCATCTTGTGAATCCAGAAAAATGGCAATTGGATGTTTCTGTATTTTTTTAATACACCTTTTGTAATCCTCAGTTGGTGTGTCCCGGGTGAAGTTTAAAAGTGCAATGTGATTTTTGATGCCACAGATAAACCACGGATCGAAACATTTTCGGAAAATTTGATATACCAATGCATTGCTCATGACCTTGTCTGTCAGGAATATATCACTTAAAGTGGCTGAGGCTGTTGTGCCAGGAGCTGTGATGGCTTGAGTAAGACTGACAACAGCGCGACGCCCTTATATTCTGCAAACATTCTGTGGGACTTCTCTTGTTCGGGTACTTCCTGATGAAGGCTTGTTGCTGGAATTCTTGCATTCTTGGTATTATTGTCATGCTCATGAGCCTTGCTTTGTATTAGTGTATAGAATAGGGTAGAAAGTCCAACCCATAATGGCATTAGAGCCCTATCTTTGAGACTGACAAAAAATGCGACGCTCTCACATTTTGAAATATTTATGTGGACCTTTCTTCTTTACACTCTTCTTGATGAAGGCTAGTGGAAGGAAAGTTACCTTTTCTGATATGATTTTGTTGCTCAAGCGCCCAGGTTTCTATTGGTCTATAGAACGCGGTTGTAAATGTAACCTATCATGGTATTAACGGCCTGTCTTTGTCACTGACAACAAATGTGGCACTCTTACACTTTGTAAAAATGTGTGTTCAGACATGTCTTGTTCAAATGCTTTGTGATAAAGACTCTTTGCTGGAATTTTCGCTTGTTTGATATTGTGTTGTTACACTTGAGCTTGGCTTTCCATTGGTATATACAATATGGTTTTTAGTCAAACCTATCATGGTATAATGGCCCTGTGTTTATGGCTGACAAAAAGTGCAAAGCTTGCTTTCTGCATTACCTGCTAATTACACCATAGAAGGTATGAGAAGGCAAATAATGAAAAATCTGTTTTTTGTTTGTTTTAAGAATATTATTCAACAAAGTGTGTGCAAGTTTCATAGTGATATCTTAAAAAGTCTTTGCTGCAGAGGTATTTGAAGAAACAAAGTTTCGTTTTGAATAAACTGCATTTCAAGTTAGTATTTTCTTCACATTCATGTTTAAATTTACTAGCATAATTTGGCATAGACGTCACAAAAACGCATATACAACCTCAAATTTTTGGATTTGGAATCTATTAACACATAGGAAGCATATCAGTGATTATTGATTTTTTGGTCAATTTCACCAGAAGTTCCAAATTTTACCAACTTGTGGCATTGGTCCAGGTCATGTGGCAGTAGATTAAGTGAATTTTTTTAATCATTTTCTTCAAGCTTTAACTTGAAATCATTAGATTTTCCCAGTGGGGTGCCTTATACCCCTGTCCAATCATCGTACCCCAATGTCACAGACAAGCGAAAAATGGTCACCCTTTCATTATTTCATGCAACTGAGTCCTTTAACACCTGATGAAACAGATGCATACACTCCCATATGAAGCATATCTAGAAAAATAAAGCCCTGGGAATAGTTTTGCGTTTTTAATTTGGTTCAGTTTATATATTCATTTGGTGGAGACAGGCGTGTGTTTTGTCAATGTAATATATTTTTTTCTGATTTCAAAAATGCAAACTCTTTTTTTGTGGAAAACAAACTTCTGGAACTTCATTTTAAGGTTTTTGAAACCCAGAATGACTTAATTAGACATTATGACATATCTAGGGAAAAAAATCTAGTTTGTAAATTGGAAAGAAGAAAATACATTTTCAAATGGACCGCTAATCTGCCACCAGAGAATCTACCCCAAACGAATCCCTCAGATACTCCAGATTATCATAAAATGACGTCACAAGCGTCTAAGCTGAAGTGCCAATCTGCAAAGAGCTCTATATTAGACGTGGTCACAATCTTCACTAAAAGTTCTTTTTTACTGCATTCTGTGCATTTTGGTTTTTTTTTTTTTTCACCCAAGTTGGTGTTTTTCACATTTGTTTGTTACATCATTTTCAACACTTTTGCCTCATTCGCATTGGAAATTATCCGGATTGTGGCCAACTTTTGAGCTGAAATTTTGTTGGGACATCTCTTTTGACCATTTGACATCAACAAACATGTGATAGTGTCTGCATGCCACAGTGGGTTTTAATCACCTTTAAGTTAGAAAAAATTCTAATGGCATGATGTCTGCTGGATATGGTCCACAAGGACATGCAGATTACATAACTGAAAACGAGAAAAAAATCTGTTGGGAATTTTTTGAGAAAATCACATTTTTATGTGGCAGCCATTTTGCAATGTGATAAACTCGTTAAAAGGGTTCTGAAGATCGTCAAAAATTATGTCAATTGCATGGAACCAGTTAAATATAATAAACAAGGATATGCATATTACATATCTATTAACAGGATAAATATTTCTATATACTTTTTGAAGAAAAACTCATCTTAATGTGTGAAAAACATTTTTCAATGTGATAAACTCCATGAAAAGGGTCAATCTGCAATTATGTTATTTACATACAGTCAGAATCATACTGCATCTTAGTGTGCTATGATTGCAGGTACAGTAGCCCATCACAAACATGTAGTACCCGTAATTATAAGCACAAAGAAACATGTTTGTGATGGGCAAATTTCCAGTTATCAGCACTTGGATAGTGTCTACAATGATTATTGTGCGATCTCTCTAGGACTGAGTGGCCTCCTTCCCGAAAACAGAGGACACACACACACCTTTGTGAAAGATGTGTTATGTTAATTAACTGTGCATTTGATTTGATTATTTTCGATCAAGTGAAATACAACAATACTCACAATAACATCAAATAGGACCCAAACTATAATTTTTGATATGTGAACCAATTTTCATTTATTAAAGGGCTGGAAGGGCATACACATGGGCCAAGGCAGTGCCAGGAAGGGTTCGGGAAGCAGATTTGATAATTTCAGCATACTCTCAGCATCAGAGACAGGATTCAGGATTTTTTTAATAGCCAGGAACTTCGGCATTTTGTTAGAAATCAGACAGAGTGTTGGATACCCATGATAATGTTGGGTCAGTGCAAATATGTCTAGAAACGCTCCAGGGAGGATGAAAGATTAGTCTAGGACAATCAGGATAGGCCCAGGCATTATGCCGACAAAATGAGAAAATGTTCCTTGTTGATAGACTGTGTACAAAGACTAGATTTTTCTTGACATATCTTGTACTAAGCTGTTTTACACACTTCAAAATACATTTTAGTTCTTTCTTAGAACCTTCTGCATGAAGTCTGTGCATTCTGCAGAACATCTGCATGCCGTTTGCTTGGATTCTCTTTGTTCCTCATCATTCCTGTAGCATCTTAGTCTTTCGGCATTGGTTTTCCAATGTTATATCCTTAGTTTAGCATATTCTGGAAGATGTCTGCATCGTTGTTGCTTTCGAGATTTCTTCTAGAAGATACTGAAACTGAGATGGCTCGAAGACATCCTCAAGAAAATTTCGACACAAGTTGTTGAAGGTATAAGGAACTAATTTAATTAAGTTTATTACATGGCAAATAGCTGCAACATAAAAATATTTTTATGTTTTTTCTGAGAAAATTCCCCACAGATTTTCCCATATTCAGATATGTAATCTACATGTCCTTTCTGGCTATTTCCTGCAGAATTCATGACATCTGTATGTTTTTTTAATGCGCTTCTGACCTTTTTATGGAGTTTATCACATCATAATATGTTTTCAAAAATTTCTTTCCAACTTTTTTCATGTTAAAAGATTAGTAATCTGCACATCCTTATTGATTATATTGAGCAGGTTTCATGCCATTAAAATGAGTTTTGATGATCTCCAGAACCCTCTTATGGAGTTTATCACATTGAAAAATTGCTGCCACATAAAAATGTGATTTTCTCAAAAAATTCCCAACAGATTTTTTTCTCGTTTTCAGTTATGCAATCTGCATGTCCTTGTGGACTATATCCAACAGGCGTCATGCCATTAGAATTTTTTCTAACTTAATGGTGGTTAAAACCCACTGTGTGCACTGTACTCTGCCACTCTTTCCTCAATTTTGCAAATTCCAAATTGGCCATGATGTCATAAAAGCATATCTAGCTCTGGCAAAATCAAAGATTCACAATATTTAGTAGAGTAGCTTATTGGCAAATTGGGTAGTAACATTAAGATTAATTCAGTACAACTTGATATACGTAAATGATCCTTCATGACTTTTTTTTATTAGTATAGAAAGTCAGTGCTTTCTACCCTCCCTGGTCAGGTGGCTTGGTCAACAAAAGGCCAAAACTATACGCTATTTGTGCCAACACTGTCAGTATGGAACTGAACAGTCAGGAATAAAACCCGGTTGGCGCAGCAGTCCGTGTACCAACCACCGGACAACTGAGCCCATCCATGCCTTAGTATTTACTACAAAGATGAGACTACATAATGGATAGCGAATAGAAGTCTAGTATATACAGTGCCGCCTGTAAGTAAGTGAGACACATGATATTGTGCCATTGCATCAATGCTAAACATCCTCAGCAAAACTGCTTATGGAAGCATGAATTCTCATCCGCGGAGAGGAAAACATATTGGGTCATAAAGGCTGTTATTTCATAGCTAGGGAAGGTTGGTTCACTTACTTATCAAAGACTTTGACCCATACCAAACTCCGACTACAGCAGAGAAAATTGGCTGCCATTGCTATCCCGCATGCCTCAATATCGGCCATTTCATACGTTTCACTTACTTACAGTCGGCACTGTAAAGTAGGTCAGATGTGATATGTAAGAAAATATTGACAAATTCTGTACCAAAAGGGCACAAGAGCAACATTGAATATTTAAAATGTAATTAGACCTTTATTGTATAGTTTCCAAGAATTCTATAATTGTTACAAAATTAATAACAGCAAACCAATTTGAAGACATACGCCTACATACAGTCCATGTCGAAAGCTCAGCAGTCACGTCAAGCAGGTCTGATATAAAGGTCAGTAGGTCTATTTGCACAGCAGGCCAAAAGTTTGGTAACAATTCGCTATTTTGCCACTGGATTTGTGTTAAGCTCCTACAAATATCTACTGCTCTTTAAATCATGTCCTATACTAGCTCATTCGGAACCCAATTTAATTTCATGAGCCAAAAAGATACTTGTCTCACAAAATTCTCATTAATTGTCTTGTTATTTCAATGTAACATTTGGCGCAACTTTAACTTTTCATATTCAAAGTTATTTGGCATGTCCGGCATAGTATAAAACACATGTACAGCTGTTTTACTAATGTCTGGCTCATTTAGAACCCATTTTACGGCAAAAATAATTCCTAAATTTGAAGAATTCATGCAAACAAAGTGAGAAAAATCCTTCAGTACATGTCGATGGTGAAATTGTAAAACCTCGTAAGTCAAAAAACGCCATTTTTCAGAAATTGGAAAAAACTATCACCGATATTTTTTATGGTAATGTTATCAATATGTGAGTTAGCCTCAACTAGATTTATAGAAAGTGACGCCCTGTTTTAGCACAATTTTTTGTCAGAGGTCGTTGACCCCTAGCATTGATGTTACCATCAGATATGATTGAAAATGTTGAGTTACAAGGTTTTGCACTTTCACTTACAAGTTAGTAAAGTGCAAAACCTTGTAACTCGACCATTTATCACATTTTAAAGCAACTTGCAGCATTGAATGTACTTCCAATCTGTAGGTAAACAGAAAAAAGTGTAATTTGACCATGATAAATAACAACAGCTAATTTTAATTGGCTACAATAGCAAGAATGACAAAAATAATTCCTTAGAATTTGAAGAATTCAAGCCAACAAAGTGAGAAAAATCCTTCAGTACATGTGTTACATCATGTGCAGCATACATGCCCACACACAATGTCCACTATGCTTTGCTTTGTATTTCATATATATGCACAGCTCTTTCATATGTCCGGCTCATTTAAAACCAATTATATGTCAAAAACATCATTTCGGGAACCAAAGAAAAAGCAAAAAATGGCAAATATAATTTTGGCCGAGATCTACACTCTAAAAAATTTCAGACAAAATTGGTTTTTTAGATTCAAAATGGTTTTTTGAAAAACCAAATTTCAATGCAAAAAACCAACATGGATTTTTTTTACTAAAAAACCAATTTTGTCCCAGCATTTTTTAGAGAGTAACTGGCAAAAATGCATGTTAGAACCATCCAAACCTGTGTCTAACTAATAACTTGACCAAAATCTAACAAGCCCTTCAGTATGGCAATTAGTCAAATTGCTACCGAGGTCCAAAAGAAACGGTATGTCCAGCAGTTTTTTTGCTGTAGTTCGCTAACTGACAGACGGACAGCTAGACAGACAGACAGACAGAAGGATAAACAGATATGTGCAAATAATAACGTGCACAAGGCACGTGAACAAGGCACTTTAAAGGGAGCCCCTATAACTCATGACACCGCAAGTTCTTGAAAACCAAAGAAACCATTAACCATCATCTACCATCTAATCCATTTCACAGTTCCATTGTTTTTCTTCTTTCTCTATGTCAAGCTGTCAGTCTTGCTGTGTTTGTAGAGCTGTGTTTCTAGGTTTCTACCCATCTATCTGTCTACAATGTATCTATCTATCTATCTTTCTTTCCACATATCTTTCCATCCAACCTACTACAACACATTGATGAAGCATGCAAAGGTGTTTTGTCCCAATTGCTGACCTCTTGTTTTGACCCCCCTGAATGACATCACAGGACTGCCTCTTTCCAGTTTTTCTGGGATGGTTTTCCTGGGTCTCTAAAATGGTATTTAAACTATGTGCATGTCCCTGTAAAGTTGATCAATCCATTCTTGGCTGATATAATGCAATGTGTGAAGTTTTGAAGTCAATTGGAGCTGTAATTTGCCCATAAATCGACCCACAAGATTCTTCAGGATTTCAATGACAACGGGGAGCTCTCTTAGCAGAGAGCACCCAAATAAAAACAATAGTCACTACAAAGGGACTAATTTATATAATAAGGGAAAAGAGAAAATGTGTATGCCTGACAGCAAGATGCTGTCTCAAGAGCAATGACCGCTCTGCCTTGAAAATCGGAGTGTGCAACTTTTGACCTTTGGGATATTGACGAACAGTTTCAGTACCATGATGACATATGTTGTAATAACAGATGGAGGCTGCTTTATTGCCCGTTAATTTAGAACCGTAAAATTTTAAGGATGGTGGAGTACAGAAAAAGTCAATACATCCATACTTTCATGGAAAGACTACTATTCATAGAAAATCTGGTGTATGATCTATACTATATGCCTTATGAACACATTTAATTATTCAAGAGGCAGCTTGGCCATGATTACCAAGATTCTCTGAACTTTCTAACAATAACGGCAAACCCAGTATAAGCTGTATTACGACGAAACGTGGACACTCTCAGCAGAAAGTGCAGAACTTTGAAGCATTGGCCAATACTGGTATTGAGGTGTGTATATTCATCGATGTATGGAGTTAACGAAATATGCAGATTTTCACATTCTGAATCTTTTTTTGCCAAAAAAGGGTAGCTTGAATACATTGTAGTTCACCTGCTATCATTCATCACTGACGGTAGGGGTTTATAGTGTTTTTCCACGCTGGAAATTGCAACTGCATGCTCAGCAGACTTCATGCAGTATCACTGTAAAATTTGAATTTTGAGTTAGCTTAATTGATTGAGTGAGATGGTTGCACAATTCCTTTGAGCCAAGATAGCTTGTTGTTTGTAAGATATAACAGGATAAAGATTATCATAACTAAAAACAACAAGCTATCATGGCTCAAACAAATTGTGCAACCATCTCACTCAAAAAAAAAAAAAAAACTGGTTCAACTGGCCTCACCCTCAGGGCCAGCTGAACTAGTTAAGTTGGGTCCATGGCATGTTTTGGCTAAATTTGATATGTCTCACATATTTCTCTCTATTCAAAGAATAGTCTGGGGCCAGTTGAATCATGCAGTCGAGGGTTAAACTTTAATGATAAATTGTTCTATGTATTGAAATCTATTGTAATGGGTCACTTAGAAAAACAGCTTTACTAAATAGCACCTCTCATTGTGAATGTACTTTATCAAAAAAATTTATTTAAAAAAAACAAAAACTGCCATAAACTGCTCTGGTTCAACTGGCCCCACTTGGACCTCCAATAATCTATATATAGCCAGACTGTACTCTAATTCTGGAAAGTCACAAAATGTCCACCCTTTTCTATTGCTTCTGGCCTTCTTGGCAGCTGCATGAGTGACAGAAGCTACAATATTATATTCTTTTGTTTATGGAATTTGTAACTTTGCCTCCTCCATTTTTGGACATTTTGTGACTTTTTGAGGAGGTGGAATTCCATCCACACCTACCACATTATCTTATGATGAAATTGCATACCTGCAGACCAGGCAATTTAAATGCTATGAAAGCTCCAATCTAAATGTGACAAACTACAATTTTCATATAGTTCATTAATCCATACAACAAAGGTCTATATTTGTACTCACAGGGAGCTTTCGTCCTTGTCTCAAGGACTTCTTCAGCCTTCTGACAAATGCTCAGGGGTCAGATGAGCGCCTATGGTCAAGGTCATGTGACTGGAGGAGACTACCATAAATCGGGGGGAGGTCCTGGCCTTGGTCCCGATTTAACGATGGTTTGCGCTTCTTGATCTCTATCGCTTCCTTGATCTTTCTCTTAATAATGTTCTCTTCTCTACCGAGAATCCTTGGATTGTCCCAATCAATCCTATGTTTCGTGTAAGTTGAATGTTCATAAATTGCCAATGAAGTTAATCGCTTATGCTCGTCTATTCTTTTTCCTAGTGTTCGTCCTGTTTCGCCAATGTATGTCTTCTTACAAGCATTTGTCAGAAGGCTGAAGAAGTCCTTGAGACAAGGACGAAAGCTCCCTGTGAGTACAAATATAGACCTGTGTTGTATGGATTAATGAACTATATGAATTTCCAAAGGTCAGGATCTAACCTACATAGTTATACAATTTTCATGCATAAAGGAAAAAATTGTGATCGCTTTCTTACCATGTGAAAAATTAAGGGTGGTTCAACCGGCCTGCTGGTTCAACTGGCCCCACTCTCCTCTACCTTTGGTTGACAGCCTCACTGATCATTCTTGATTGGTCTCACTCCCCTTATTGGGGACATACAGCTGGCTGCCTCACACCGTGCCATCACTGATCAATTTGTACCTTTCTCTGCCCGGGTTCCCCCGTCGCCTAATTGGTAAGTGCGCTTGTCAACTGGCTTTGAGGGCGTGGGTTCAAATCTCACCCCGGGTTCAAATCTCACCCCGGGAACTCACTTTAGTCCGAGCCCATGGGACATTAAATGGAGGCGGGTTGTATCCAGTATTCTATGCTGGGGCAACTGAAAGACCCTGGGCATCCCTGAATTAATAGGGTATGTTCCAGACTCACAGTCTTCTCATCTCATCATCATACGGCGATTGCCTGCCTTGATATAGCCCACTAAGGTGCTGCAGAGACATAAAACACAAACAAAAAAAACAAACAAGCCTTTCTCTGCCTATAGCCAACCTCCCCATTTACACTTTGGTGGAGTGAACCTGTGATTGAAGGAGGGTCTGCTGATTTCCTCCACGCTCCAGCTGGGTTTGAACCCACGACCTTGCACTTGTGCGTCCAGCGCCATACCCACTGGACCACATGCCACTACTGCTAATATAAGCTGGCATAGCTTAGGGCCGTTCTCTCCTTTGATATGCAGTACCAATAGAAAAAGAAAATTAAAAAAAAAAATAATAATAGAGGAGATTTTTAAAAGCAAATTCAGCTTGTTTCATCAAATTTGGCCCATCTGCATTTATTACCGCCAAACTCGCAAAAAGGGTCCCGTTCTGCACAGTCTGAATTTCCAGATTTCTCCTGTCGGGAGGCCTGTGCTCAATTATACACAGGCAGATGGCGCCAAATAGAATCACCAAGAATACATCAGCGCAGGGCTGAAGCATCGCCTCAAAGATGTTAGCTTTTCCATCATCAGTTGTAAAAGTTGCTTTGCTAATGCACTTGATATTTTTCTTTTACAGTTAGGAGAATGAAATATCCGATGCTGCTGCTTCCTGTTTTCCTCATCCTGTCAGCAAAAGTTAAATCGTCAGAGGAAGGCAGTGGTAAGTTTGTTGTAAGGCGTGATACGTTTTCTTTTATTTTTGTCATGAGCAATTTTGTACATGATAATTACATCCTCTACAAGAAAGGAAGAAATATTTTCAGGGTGTTGTGATAATTGATCATGTGAATAGACCAAATTCATGGATGGTTCTCTCAGTTAACACTAGGGGAAAAGTGGTAAATACTTAAATCCTATTGGCTAATAGTTTTCCCGCCCTTGCCTCTGATTGGTCCAGCCCAGGTGACTCCAAGCTGGAGTATTTTTGGTGTATTTTAATGTAACTTTAAGGCTTTATAAATTGGTCATCCTTTCATTTTAAATTTTGAAAGTTGTGTTTTTGGATTAAGAATGTATCTCCTATGTGTGAAAAGCAGCTGAAGAATCTAAGAATTACAAAAAAGTTATTTGGGGTCGATGTTCAGGCCATTCAATGAAATAGGTCTATTGGTTGCCCCTTGTATACCCTATACATATCCTGAGTGTGTAGCTGTCTACATGCATGTAGGCTATGCACAGGACCCCCCAAGTGGGATAATGTGCAATTTGTGTTACTCTCATTCTTTATCAAACTTCAGCAGTAAGTAATTCTTTATCAAACTTCAGCAGTAAGTAGGCCTACGTCAGACACGCCCATGCAAAAACCTGGCCAAAGAACAGGGCTTCATCGTATGTTTTGCGAATGAGCCCAAATTCATTTATTTATGCATTACAGTAATTTCTAGATCTATAATTGTTGTATTGCTAGATAGATATATTTGAGAGCCTAAAAATGATGGGTGTTATGGCCCTGAGGAGAGTTGATAGTTGGTGCACAAATTGCTAGTAAAGATTTGAAGCAGAGAGGGATTGACCTCAGTGATGAAAGTCATGAAACGAATCATAGGAATACCACACACACAAATTGGGGGGGGGGTTAGCGTTTTTTAAAACCCAAATATGTTGATCTATATTTACAGCCATTTCAAATACCATCAAAATCTTTTTTGCCTTTTTCCCCGAAGCTTACTCATGACATCATTTTATGATAATACACAGTCTTAGAGTGATTCGTCTGGGTTAGATTCTCAGGGTGGATTTATAGTCAACCCAGATGAATTTGAATAAATCTTATTATCCATTATTTTCAGTCGTGTTGACCTCTTTTGAACTAAACCCTGCTCACAGCACCCCTCCAGCGAAATACAAATCCAGATGTGCTATTAATCTTATTATCCATTATTTTCAGTCGTGTTGACCTCTTTTGAACTAAACCCTGCTCACAGCACCCCTCCAGCGAAATACAAGTCCAGATGTGCTATTAATTGCACTTTGACGCAAGGGTGCAAGGCTTTCAAAACTGACCAACTTCCAGATGGGACGTCCTCTTGCACTATTTACAAAAGCACAGAGAATTTAAACTCCCAACCTGTATTTCTGAGAAAATTTCCAGTTCCTACGCCAGCAAGTAAGTTATGAGTCGAAGACTGTCTTGTAAGTTAATATGTTTTAAAAAGACACTGAGATTTACTTTGACCAAAAACTGAATTTTTCATTCATATTTAAAAGCACAACTTTGTTTTGTTTTTTAAAAATTCAATTATAAAAAATTGTGATGGATTATCAATTTCAACTCACATGAAGTTTATCTTGGTATAGATTATCAATTTCGATAAATGTTATGTATATCTTTTGATAGATTATCAATTTCAACACATATTACATATCTCAAGTGAAAGATTATCAATTAAAACTTAATACGTTTATCTTGTGATAGATTATCAAATTCGTCATATATTATGTCTATTTTGTAAACTGGAGTTTAAATAATCATTCAATTATTGATCATATAGCAATGCAGCAACTTTTTTCAATTTTTTCAATTTCGATTTGTTGACCAACTTAACAGTTAAAAAAATACAAATTTTTCACGCCTCATGCTGTATCTGCTGGGTTTATGAATTGGATGGATGATTTGGACTTTATGTCCTGTATTTATGCACTTAGTAGGCTAATTAGGTCAGGAGGATGATGCGGCAATGAGGCAAAGGATGATTGAAACAGCTGTCCAATGTGGTCCAGGCAATCCAGCCAGAAGTTGAATTGGAATCTGGGCCCCAGCTTGATACAAACTAAACTGGGCTTAAGTTTCCTTTATGAACCAACCATATTAAAATAAATGCTAATATATATCATAAACTATCAGCAACTTAGACAGTGATACAAAAATTGAAGTTCCAAATAGTAAATAAACTGAATTTTGTTGCAGGTTGCTGGGAGCAGAGACCGAATGTCAATGCATTTAATATGCTACTCTCGAGCAATACGTATGAAAATCGTCCGGCAATTTTCAACTTTGGTATGACAACAAATTTGACATGGTGTCAACAACAGTGCGGGATGGAACCATATTGCTATGTTTCTAGTTTCCACTTCGACTTGCCAATTTTCGGCCCATGGGCTAAACTTTGTGTCGGCAGAGGCTATGGATCTCCAGATATATTTAATCCGGAGAATTCGATCATGACTGCTGTAAAGATTTGTTAAAGGCGCCTCCAGTAAATCATATTTTTAAAGCTATTCAGGCTGCATATATTTAATAGACTGTCTGTGGATAGATTTCAGTCATATTTAATGCATTACAGTTGAACAATTGACCTAATTGCTATTCTGAGGGAAATATGTGGTTTATATCCTTGAAAAATTTAAACAAATGGTTCAATTGACCTAATTGCCATTCTGAGGGAAATATGTGGTTTATATCCTTGAAAAATGTAAACAAATGGTTCAATTGACCTAATTGCCATTCTGAGGGAAATATGTGGTTTATATCCTTGAAAAATTTAAACAAATGGTTCAATTGACCTAATTGCCATTCTGAGGGAAATATGTGGTTTATATCCTTGAAAAATGTAAACAAATGGTTCAATTGACCTAATTGCCATTCTGAGGGAAATATGTGGTTTATTTCCTTGAAAAATGTAAACAAATGGTTCAATTGACCTAATTGCCATTCTGAGGGAAATATGTGGTTTATATCCTTGAAAAATGTAAACAAATGGTTCAATTGACCTAATTGCTATTCTGAGGGAAATATGTGGTTTATTTCCTTGAAAAATGTAAACAAATGGTTCAATTGACCTAATTGCCATTCTGAGGGAAATATGTTGTTTATTTCCTTTAAAAATGTAAACAAATGGTTCTTCGTGTCATGAAGAGCTCACTTTTTATTTCTCCGTAGTGATAAATGAACTTCATTACTCATTATAGGGTGCATCAAATTTGACTGAAAAATAAAATTTCATAATATAGATCTGTCTGGATGTACATTTTGTTCTAAGATACATTAAGATGGTCAGTGCTAATGTTTGTCAAATTGAACAAGATTCAGACCCGCAACGATCCACTTGAACATAAGCTATATTAAACCGACAACATGTATTAATTCAGATACGCGGTTTCCCATAACTCAGTCAGTTTATAGTTTATCATGTACAACAAACATTTTACCATCATCGGAATCCTCTCAAAAAGAGCTTTCAAATGAGTACTAACATTGATGGTGTACCTTAAATTTTTCCCTGGAATGATATAGCAGTTATAACTATAATATCAATTTTTTCGAAGATGTCGATGTTTAGAGTGCTCTTTTAAGTAATACTATTCGTAGAACAAAGCTTATGGTGAGCATGACAAACTTTGATAAAAATACATGCACCGATAATGTTAAGAAAATTAATACTTCAACCATCAACCCATAAACACGTTACGTAGTCAGCTTGTTCGCCCGAAAGATTATACACCGAAAGAGCAGAAGTCCGGAGTGATATATGAAGTTAAATGCAAGACATGTTCCAGGTTATATATTGGTGAAACTGCAAGAACTCTGAGGAAAAGACTGGACGAACAAAAGAAAACAACATCATCAGCAATCAACGAACACTGCCAAACCACTGGACATAGTATGGACTGGGAGAACGTAAAATACTTGGGAAAGAGGACAATTGGCACAAAAGGAAGATCAAAGAAGCTGTAGCAATCAGGAAGAAGAAACCATCGCTAAATAGGGACCAAGGCTGGGACCTCCCCCCCCCATCTTCTGCAACCTCCTGTCACATGACTTCACCCTGGGCAGTCATGTGACCCACTGAGCATGCTCAGACAGCCGATGAAGGCCACGAAACATGGCTGAAAGCTCTTAAATCTAATACTTTTGACCATTGCCCTATACACTTTGCCACAGAACTGCAATAAGAACCCTAAACTTGAAGTTGTTTTCTTTAGAATGCGTAATGTGAGTCATCACCTTTTTTTCCTCCTCTCACGATTCTGACATTTTGATTAATGACACAGGTCTTGTCCTGGGTCAAAGGCCACATGAGCAAGGGATCTGAAATCACGATCCATTTTTTTTAGATTGAGCAAAAAAAAAAGAAGCAGAATCAGATGAAATCAAAGACTCGCACGAGAATTAATCCCATTCATTAGAAGCAATCGAAGTGCTGGCAGTAGCATCGAAGCACTTGCAGTATGTCTACATTGCGCAACAGATTGAACTTCAAAAGGCTCATTTGCTTGATTCTGCTGTTAAGTAAAGGAGAAGCGAGATGTGAGTACATTTATTGGGATTTTAAGTTTGTTTCCATTATTTTATTTTTAATTAGTTGCACATCAGAGATTATACAGTACATTGACTGATTTTTAAAATCGGACAATTTGTCCTTGCCTCATATATATGCTGAAGCTCTCCCTATCAGCGTGCCTCGGAGGCGCAAGTCGGCCCCAAGCCGGTCCGATGCTGCTGACATTCGACCGACGCCGGGCCGACGCTGGACTGCCGAGGAACGCTGACAGGGCTATGACTGCATGGGTTCAAACCGTTGACGCTGAATCCAAAATATTTTTAGCTTATTTTTACAGCCATCAATTTTGATATGCAAAATGAGTGGACTATTGAACTGTGAAAATGCACTTCGCGGCTCATTACAGCTGATGAAGTGTCATCTTCTGGGAAACATGGAGGCTGTTTGATAAGTCATGATCAAAAGAAGGCCATTTTATTTGTCATAACTGATTTAAGATAAAAATCAGATGCATAATTCTTTCGTTTGCTTGTCACCAACATGCAGGATTAGTATAGGTTATTCACCACGGGAGAAGGAACATGTGATTAATCACCCGAAGGCTTTAACCCGAGGTGTGATAAACACATATTCCAAATCCCATGGTGAACAATCGGCTTATACCATCAGAGAAACACTCAAACAGTCAAACATGAGTTGATAAGAGGATCACAAAGAGTAATATACAATGTATTACGGGAATTATCACCCTGAAATACTAGCTTGTGATTGGCAGACAGAGGTGTCAAATAGCATAAGTCTCCTTAAATAAAATTAACACTGAAAGTATTGGGTATGATCATAACAAATCATCATCATGATGACACACAAAGTGCCATTTTCACAGTGCAACAGTCCACTCTTTTTGAATATCAAATTTCGGGGTTATAAAAAGAAAAAAATGACATGCATTCTGTTTGGATTAATTGGGGTTTGCTAATTTTCCTGGTTATTCAAGAAACAGCGAAATGAAGTGCCCAGAACCGGGAGTCCCGGCTATCCTGGTTGCAGTTTTGATCATTATCAAAATTTGAAATTCAAAGGATATTTTTGCAAAATTAAATTTGTTACATCAATCATTAACAATTCATGAAGTTCATGATGAACATAGAAAAATCTGGACACCCTACTGAAAAAAAAGTCACAGGGTATTCATAAGCCCGGTGTCTGGTTTATCACTCCAACAAAAATATGTTTGGTTACTTTACAAACTATTATCTTTCTTTGGACCTTTTTTCAAAAATATCATGCAAAGGATGATGCCTTATTGCACAACCAATTTTACATTTCTACATTCCAAACAATTACTCCTGTAAGGAGATAGTAGGGAAATGTACATCTCGGGCCTTTATAGCTGTTTTGCAGATTGGCAGTCCAAACAGATTCAAAATAAACTTTCTACTTGGTCGTGTGATGTCCCTGGCTTAAAAAGGTTTTGTTTATAAATGTCAGTTATGGTTATAAATCGATTCAGTGCTCATCATAAGTAGCAGCATAGATGACAATAAACAAACTAACTAAATGACTGAAGATACTCCATCAAAGAAGAAGATTAATTAGAACACCAACAGAAAAATGTCAATGATGTGGCAAAACCAGCTTGCATATTAAAAATAAGAAAATACATTTTTCCAGTTGACAACCAATCGGCACTGAGCTCTAAACAGAATATTTATAAGTACTTAGGCATGAAAAACTGAATATATAATATTATAAAAATTAGCAAAATAGATATTTTTCCTTAAATCAAATATTGGAGCTGAAAAAGATCATGCTAGCAGATATTATGTACATATTTATATAATTATGACAGTTCAATGACTTCATACAGTTGGAAAACTACTAGCCCAGCCCAAAATTGTCCACAACTGTTGTGAATGTTCATAACTCTGTGTCCATATGAAAATACTTCACTATGGCATAATACAATAAATTATATAATTTTTTCGTCATTCTACATGTATTTATTTTAATAAATAAGGAATTATTTATTAATTTTGTATTATTTTAATAAATAAGAAAAACATTTATTCCATTTCTTCAAAAACGCTGTATCCAGTCCCAGGTTTGGATTTCCCGGTTCTCCTGGTTTTGGTTTTTTTGCTCATTTCCCGTTAACTTCCTGTTCCCGGTACTCCTGGGAACAACCCTAGTTTGGATAGAATGTTTCAGTTTGTGCAAATACATTGTAGTTAGCTTCAAGTAGAGTGGTCCGTCAGTTATGTCAGATAAATATTTAACAAAATCTACCGAATGAAGCGTTAGCAGAATTCAGATACAGATTCAGATATGATTTATTTCCAATATTTTTCTCATCAATGCAATACAGTTATTGTAAGTATTAATAACAATTAGTGGAGACCCCAATGAAGGCCCAATGGACCCCTGTGTAGGGGCCACTAGAAGTAGGTAAGGTACGTAAGAGGAGTGGTGGGAGGCAGCACAGGTACAAGTAGGAATTCGAAAAAACAGTAAAATGACAAGTTAAACAGCACACAGCTCAGCAGAACTCATTGCTTGTTGTATAGCTTCATTTTGAAGTACAGCCAACAAAACATTTGCGTGTCTTTCTTAAATGTAGTAGAAGCACAATCAAAATTAAGTTTGCAGGCACAAAATTGAATGTTATCAAATTGGAACATTAATTACATTGATGATTTTCAAGTACAATACGAGTACCATGATTATGAAAAACATTTTGGTCTTGATGGGGCTAATCCAGTTATTCTATAACCTCACAGTTTCAGCTTCCAAACCGAAAAATGTCTTCAATAAAGCAGAACTTTGGCGAATACCTTCTGATTCTGAAAAGATCTCAAAAGAGTTTTTCTTCTCAGAATATTATGAAATAAGTTGGGTGAATTGCAGAGGACAAACTTGTAAGGATCTGTGTGGAACGTCTTACCGCAAAAATGAAATGATTCAATTACTGAGGTGTTCCTGTGACACAGAATGTCTGAGAAATGGTGACTGCTGTTTTGACTTTGCAATATATTGCCCAAATGAATTACCATCTCTTGTCCAAAAGGCACTAGGGATTTTTACTCAATTAAATTCGACTAGCAATGTAGTTGCACTAAACACAACTGAAATTGATTACATGAAGAAGTTTTCTAAGAAAATAGTACCTTCATTTTGTCATTCAAACTCAAATTCTAGCAATAAATGCAAACATAAACAGACAGACACTGATTTGATTGTTAAAGTTGCTTTAACTGCAGACAAAATATATGGACGTAACACGGACAGACATGAATGTTTGCTTTTGTCACCAAATTCCTATGTTACAACAACAACAAGCTGTAAACCTAGAAGTGCAGATGAAATTGCTGGACAGTGTCTCAATGGAAAGCAACGTTTTGTATTTAAATATGAAGGTGGGTTGGAAATTTACAAGAATGTCTTTTGTGCCAAGTGTCATGATGTTAATAATAACTTGATATTTTCAATGGAACATGGATATTATTGTAAAGACTATTATGATTTCATGGCAACTTTGTATTTAAATGGTACTTCGCAATTTGTGGATCTTCTGAATAAGAAATGCTCTTCCTTCTATATAGATTCAGAGAAGTTCAGGGACCAAAAAAGTTGCTTATTATTAACAAAAAGAGACAAGCTCAATTATTATGCTTCACAATCACCTCTTGCCAGGCGATATAAATCACTAATTATCAGTAACCAGACTTTATATAAAAATTCTCTCAGTATTCACAAGTTTTCAATGAATGATCTTCAGCCTTCCCAGCTGGTGTGTCCTGTCAACAAGGTTCATTTTGACAAAGTAAGACTGGTTAAGACTCCATTATTTCCATCATTTAGAATGTTGTTTGATCTAAATGGAGAACCTACAATGATCAAGGACGTCTTTTCAGACAAGACTCTGTGTTCATCATCAAAAGGATGTCTTCCTTTTACATGCAATGGTCACACACATATAACTTTTGAATATCAGTGCTACCGGTTACCAAGAAAAATGTACTTACAAAACGTCATGACATACCTGCACATACAGTTTCATCTCTGGGAGTCTGATGACATGATGTATGCCTTTGGTCATACACAGGGGTACTTTGGACTACAGTGCCGCCTGTAAGTATGTGAAACGCACGACATCGTGCCATTGCATCAATGCTAAACATCCTCAGCCTAACTGCTTGTGGAGGCATGAATTTTCATCGGATGAAAGGGAAACAAAGTAGGTCACAAAGGCCGATGTGTGAGGCAAGTGGGATAAAAATAGCAGCCCATTTTCTTTGCTGTAGTCGGAGTTAGGTATGGGTCAAAGTCTTTGATAAGTAAGTGAACCACCCTTCCCTATGTTTTAACATTGGGCCTGCGTTTCACTTACTTATCAAAGACTTTGACCAATACCTAACTCCAACTACAGCAAAGAAAAATTGGCTGCTATTTTCATCCCGCATGCCTCACATATCGGCCTTTATGACCCAAAATGTTTTCCTCTCATCGGATGAGAATTCGTCCTTCCAGAAGCATTTTGATTAAGGATGTTTAACATTGATGCAATGGCACAATATCATGCGTTTCACTTACTTACAGGCGGCACTGTAACATTTGATACATCAAACAGCCCACAAAACTGTTCCAAGTTTACAGCATCACATAGTGAAGAAGTACCTTATATGGACAGTAATTGCTTTCAGTATTCTTTACCATTGGAGGAATTTAATGCACAAGAAAGGTTTTCCCAATTGCTCTCTTCAGTAGGGGACAATTCTTCAGTTTTTAAGGAGATTAAAGTGTGGAACACTTTAAAAGACAATGCTACTATTGAAGAGGTATGCAAACAAAGAAACCTAAAGCTGACAAAAATAAAAAATCCAATGTTTGAAAGCCGCGGATCAACAGGATTTCGCATCATTGACCCCACTGGGTATGATTATGATATGCGATATGGATCTTTGGAAATTAAAGTACAACCCTTCAAGAAAATGGATATTAACTTTGTTACATGCAGACTTACCATTCAAAACTGTAAGAAAATCATCCTCCAAAAAGATTCCTACAAATTTGAAGGTTCTAATCTAACTCTTGTAGACAACCTTCAGGAATTTTTGAATGGCACGATTTTTCAGCCTCACGAGTATGTGGTTAGTTTCGACGATGATGTGTTCGTCTGTCTCGTAGAAAATGAAAGTGTCACAAGAAGTAAGAATGACTTTGTTCTTGGAATAGTAACTGTAGTCGGAAATACACTTTCAGTATTGTGTCTGTTTATAACATTTGTCATTTATTTGTGTTTACCAGAATTGCGTTCTCATCCCAGTAAGATGATCATGAACTATATTGTTGCCCTTGGATGTGCCCAGATCCTACTGCAGGCCAATGATGACTTTGTGAAATGGAAAATACTCTGTAAAGCTGTCGCTGCTCTGCAGCATTACTTCTGGCTGTCAACCTTCACCTGGATCACGGTCATAACTTTCAGAATGTGGAGATCGTTTTCCAATGTTATGGGCAACAGAACTTCTATGTCCAGAACAAAAGAGTTTGTGTGCTACACATTATTTGCATGGGGTGTCCCTATTCTTGTAGTTGCTCCTTGCTTGGTACTGGATGTTCAAAGAACAGGCCTATTTCAATACGGAGGTGAAGATAGGTGTTGGATAGAAAACATCAAACCAAATGTATTGCTATATTCCTTTGCATTGCCATTGCTCATTTTAGTTAGTGTCAACTCCATAATAATAGTCAAATGTGCATGGAGCTTGAGGAGTGCCTTTCAACTTACAAGTTCTGTAAACCCAGCAAGAAAAAAACAGCTCTTTAAGATATATCTGAGGCTGTTTTTATTGATGGGTGTTGCGTGGCTACTAGGGTTTCTTCCTAGTCTTACAAGCATAGATGAATTCTGGTTTCCCTTTGTCATCATAAATAGCTTGCAAGGCGTGTATGTTCTCCTTGCATTTGGTTCAGTTAAAAAGGTTTGTGACAGATGCTGCAATCAAAAGAGTGAAGAAGTGCCAACGCAAAAGACAGAAGTACCAACAGTGCCTGTTTCAACATTTTAATTAATAATGCTGTGTAATTCTAATATTTTTGGGTGTGGAAAAGCAAGCGTCATAAGGAGCATTCGAATACGAAGAATTTGGTAGCAAATTCAAAGGTAACATCTACATTTGTATCATTGGTTCATCCTCTACACATCTGTCTACAAATTAATGATGTAATAAACTATGATCTGTATCCAATACTAATTTGTTCTTGTTTGTGCAATTTTAGTCTTTCATCGGCGACAGTTCTGGGGAATCACCATCTTTTCTTTATGAAATTACAAAATCTTTTTCAAGATAATTATAGCAATAGTTTCTTACTTTGTTGAATCCCAAGATATAGCAATATTTTCTTACTTTGTTGAATCTTCAAGATATAGCAATATTTTGTTACATTGTTGAATTTTCTAAACATCTGAATTGATTCAGTTTTACCAAAATTGTATCAATTCATCCCTGTCTCTTTCTCTCTCTTGCTCCTCCAACACTCTAAAAAATGTCGGGACAAAATTGTTTTTTTAGATTCAAAATGGTTTTTTGAAAAACCAAATTTCAGTGCAAAACCAACATGGATTTTTCAAAAAATCCATGTTGGGTTTTTGCATTGAAATTTGGTTTTTCAAAAAACATTTTGAATCTAAAAAAACAATTTTGTCTGAATTTTTTTAGAGTGAAGGTGTAAAACACAGAATCTCAGTCATGTCTTCATCAAATGCTGCCACTTTCAAACCTCTTCTCATTCTGTCTCTGTCCGGGACTGTCAAGTGGCAGCAGAATGCTGACAGTCCCTGGAAAATCGAATTCGGTCAACAATAATTTGATCTGTTTTTGACAGATCACCAGATCAGGTCCGACAACAGCTGTCCATATCACTACGCCAAACTACTTTCACAAAGTATGGTTGCTGGCAAATATCCAGTCCACTGCTTTGAATGAAAATGTTTGGAAATCATGAGACAAAAAGAAACGTTTCAAACTTTAGCTTACACTTTGCCTGTGAAAGGGATGATTTTACTCATCAGAAGTTTGATGGTATTCAATCTACTTATGCCATTTAGTGCTTGTTAAATTGTGGTCAGAAAAGGGTCCAAAAAAATGCATTCTCACTTATTCACGTGTCCATACAAAGCCAATGTTTTTGCTTTGTGATATCAAAAATGCTCAATTGTATTTATTCTGTTACTTTATGGAGATTTATTAACTAGGACAACAATATAATTCACAATTTCATAAAAGCTGCGTTACACTCAGCAAAATGTCTTGTCCATGCCACAAGTGGCCCCCTCTATACTAGCAATATATGTGAGCTACAATGTATACATCCTCAATGATGAAAAATAGTTCCTACTTGTTTTGGTATTTACAAGCAGTCTGCTTAAAATTGAAGCCAAACAAAGTCAGATTAGACACTTGCAGAGTTTTTGGAAATAACCTAGACCATCCCTAAATGATGGAGCTGTCCTGGTTTCTTCCACACTGTCTTGGTTTCTTCCACTGATCCAAATTCTGTTGACCGCTCACAGGAGCTCGCGAATTTTGCACCCTAGGTGGCAGTAAATATCGGTCAACTTGTAGACAGCTTCTCCTTATTTCTTCTTCTGACCTCTTTTCTTCACTCAATCTTTCTCTAACTTGCTTTATCGTGAATTTCTCTTCATTCCCACCAGGGGACGACACATGTAGCAAAGGCTGGGACGGACTTTGCAGGAGACTTGGCTGGAGACTTGTCAGGAACAGACTTGGCAAGGGGGAAATCATCTTCTTCCTCAAAATCTTCTGGAGTCTCTTCAGTTGAAGCTGGAGTAGTCTGTAGAGTTTTCTGAGTCGCAAAGTTGTCTGAGGTGTGAGTGGTCTTTCCGGTCTCCTTGATGGGTACCCTGAAGGTCTCTTTTCCTCTTTTCTCGTTCACAAAAAATACACCAACACCCAAGATATTAAATCTAACAATGCAAATATCTACATATACAGTCAAACCTGCTCGAGCAGCCACCTCTATTAAGCAGCCACCTGGTTTAAGCAGCCACTCCTAATTCCTCCCAACTGATTTTGCATTGTTTTACACCTGGATTAAGCAGCCACCTGCTGCCTGTGGTTTTAACCCCAAATGGCCACCCTGACCTGTATTAAGCAGCCAGCTAAAGCAACCCCTATCTTGTTACATAACTGAAAACCAGCATCCAATTGCATAACCTGATATAGGGGGAGCATAGAAACAACTAACAAAATATTAATTTCATTGTAGCCAGATAACAATAGTACAGTTTCCATTGAGCAGCCACCTGCCTTAAGCAGCCGCTTTTGTCCATTCCCTTGACTGGCTGCTTAACACAGGTTTGACTGTACCTCCTAGCTCCAGTGCAAAAGAGGGACATCATCATTTCCCAATACCAAATGATTGAGAAACAAGAATATCAGTCCTCATGCTCAGTATACATTAAGTTATTTCAACAACAGAATTGAATTTTTTGGCTGCAGCGTCGCTTTTTTTTTTTTGCATGATATTTAGCATTATTTTCCTTGTGCAAAATAATTTTGAAACAATGCATACACATTACACATGGGTGGCACTGCCTTCTTTTTTAAGTTCTTCATTTTGCCTGAACAGTGGGCTGTACAACTTATATATCCCATGGCACAACTCTCCCCGGTCTCTACAACATTGTATATCATCCAGATATCAATGGCTGAAAGGCTCCCCATTGGAAATTTCTACCGCTCAGTACAATAAACTTAAAGTGGAAAATGTGATTTTTAGAAATAACTTAAAATAGGTTTTCTTCTTTAAAACTGTTGTTTAAATTTCTGATAAATCAATATGTTCCGATTTGACAGATTTCTGTTATACAGATTCATGTGGTAATTTTCTACAAATCAAAATATCTATATTAATATCATTATCTTTTATTGCATAAGATCAATGCAGTTTCTTGCATTTTGATGCATTATCAGTTTGGCAAAAAGGAGAAAGGTTCAAACAATCGGAGCTTGGCGCCGCAATGGCGCGGGTATTTTTATTATCATTGTTACAGCACATTCACTTTGTATGAGTTTCTCTGGCCTGTTTTCTCATGGTCTTTGTAGTATTTTCAGTTTACCTGATAGGACCCTGAGAAATAAAACGTCCTCCAGGTCTGTCAGTTGTTCATAGGATGCAATGACATATGCATTATTCTATTTCTGTGAGCAGTTGAGTTCGACAACTAGATCAGATCAACAGGCAGTCATTGCCACTTTCAGACACGTCAACTGCAATTTAAAAATGTTTTCATGCCATTTAAATTAGATTATTGCTATGTGATACAGTGCCCCAAACTGAGCGCGCAAAAGACGTCAAACAATCGGCTTTTGCCGACGGTTTTTTTAAATGTCCGGAGTCTGACATTTTCTATTCAGCCACTGCACCTCTTTGCAAAGTTCTTGGTAATGCACTATAAAAGTATTGATGTTTTTTTTCTAAGCATTGTTGATTTTTTGAAAATCGTATTGCCTGACTGTACGATTTATGAAATCGAAAAAAGCAAGAAGAAAACTGGCAAACAGATAAAATTGTTTCTAATATGTTAAAAATTGGAGGTAGAAAATCAGAGACATAACAAGTTATGACTTATGAGACTTACACAGCTTGGTTAATATCATGTTTATTTAGATCTCACAGCTTGAAATTAGATTAATACTAATTTTTGATTATTTCTGTTTTCAAAATAGTTTTTACTGAATGTAAGCTATTTTAGCACAGTGCATAATTCAGTGATGTAGTCGGGTCCAGGATATCGAAGTCTGAGAATGAGGCATGAGCCTCTGAAACCAAGGCCGAAGCCGAGGCCATCAAAACGTGGCCTCGAGGCACCATCAGTGGCACAAAGACGCCCAAGACTGAGGCAAGGCGAAGGATTCTGCATTTGAGACCGAGTTAAGACCATCATGGCCCTCAAGGACGAGGCCAGGCTCGAGGATGAAGCCGGGCTTGGGAAAAAGGACAAGGCCCGCCTCATACCTCCAGCACTGGTGCATATCTTCAACATATCTTTACAGCTGACATGGCATTATATTGTGCTACGAATATTTCTAGGGCGCCTGGGCCCCTGCCATAACACAGATCTGTATAATATAACAATAACATGACCTGTGGAGGGCGTTATGGGTGGTTGATAGCCCAAGGGCTTGCTTGTCAGCCCTACGATTTCTTGTCAGCCCGAGGAACGAGGGCTGACAATCGTAGGGCTGACAAGCAAGCCCGAGGGCTGTCAACCACCCATAATGCCCGACACAGGTCATGATATTACTATTATCATTACCTCTCACTCAAACAATTCACCTGCCATAAAACTTTTCAGACCTTCCCAATTACAGTGCTTTAAAATCCCAATAAATGTATGCACTCTGATGTCCTTATCAGTTCTTGTGCATTATACTGTATTCAAGATTCTGTGCGAATTTCAGTGTAATCAGATCAAAAGGGACTGAGAATAAAAGAAATAACCAACACTGATTCAGTAAGATTTCAACAAAACTTGTGACGCTACCACTTGTGGCCTTGAAAATCATAGTCGGGGACACTTGCATTGACTGAACTCAATCTACCCTGAAAACACTATCGCTGAAATAACTACAATGTAACAACAAATTCTGTGAGTGCAGTCTTGTGTCGCATGTTTAGAAACGTCGGTACACCAAGTTTGAGTTGTTTACATTCAGTTATAACATAGAAAATGAAGAAAACATCAATAATCTCACCGAGTAGTCAAGGAGGCGGACGCCAAATTGCCGCGACTTCATGCTCACTATCTGTGACGTCATGACAACGATACTATGACGTCACAAACATGTCACTGAGTGAAGCCCTGGAGTGAAGCAATGGCAAAATGACGTTACAGCACTTTTTGACAGCGTAATTTCCATCAAGAGCATGAAACAGCACTTCTGTTTGACTTAAACACATGCAAATATTTGATTCAGAAACTGCAACCAATTGTCTAATCACACATCAATTTTGAAACAGGTGAGTGCTGTATGTATTTAGTAATTAGCAGATCGAGTTCATAAGGGGGAAGTGTCTCTGACCCAGAAATAGCATTACAAGCATTTCTGGGATCAGAAGCAATGCTCGGACTATGAAAATCATGACGTCACAATCTATTTATAGATTCAGATGCTCATGGTTGCCAGGCAACATGAGTCATGACGTCATC
The DNA here is from genome assembly GCA_026936325.1 of Platynereis dumerilii. Taxonomy (NCBI): domain Eukaryota; kingdom Metazoa; phylum Annelida; class Polychaeta; order Phyllodocida; family Nereididae; genus Platynereis; species Platynereis dumerilii. The sequence continues at coordinate 37,966,353 of JAPTHN010000006.1, read as the reverse complement.
ACAGGGCTGACAATACCATTGTCGGCCCGGAAAATCATTGTCGGCCCTCAAAATCATTGTCGGCCCTGCAAATGAGGGCGTTATGGGTGGTTGTTGCATGGGTCATCTAATGACAATACCCTACTTATCTCATGGCTGAGGTTATGATAATTTCCATTATTTGCCATGTGTAGCATAGAAACATAACAATGGGGCTCCATGCCACACAGTTCTTGGCATCGAGTCACATTATTTGTCTGCCCAAAGTATAAAATAGACGGTCGGTTTTCAAAATCAGGTCCACCAGTGAGAAGAGTGTATACTGCGTTGAGTCCAGGTTTCTGATCCCAGCAGTCTGCGAAAAAAAAAAGGTAAAGAATATTTCACTATTGCAACCAGAAATATGCACCATATTTACACCATTCATGATATAAGAGAGGTGATCAGACAATTCTGACCAATTTTAATAATAGATACTACATTTTCAGAATAGATTATTCACAAAAAAATACCTGAAATCTCTTGTGTGAAAATAAAATTTCTTGGAGCGATATGAACTTAAAAAAGACGGGTTTATAAGAAAAATTGATCTGACCTTTCTGAAGGCCCCTTAAGCTTGAGACATATTGGTTGCTACAAAATTTCAGGTGATGTCAAAATTACAATTTATTATGACACCAATGAATATGCATGGGCAAATGAGGCGATAGTATATTTATCTCCTGCATTGAAAATGATCTGACTTTTACAAAATTGACTATAATTGATGTCAAAGACATTATCCCTATAATTTCATAATATTTTGCTTTTGAAATTTTATTTGACGAATTTCAATTACTATTCTTTCTTTTCAGCATTTCATTACTTAGAGAATATAAGAAATATATATAAATCATATATATATATATGTATATGAGCCATTCTCAAATTTCGGGACAAAATGCCATGGAAAATGTGGACTTTTGATGTGAAAAACCTGCATTTTGAGCAATTTAAAAATAGAAAAAAATGATGTAAGTCTTAGTTTCAGAAGTACTTCATCTCAGATCAATCGTTTTTTAAATTAGATATCAATTTTTTGTGGTAACGGAGTGGACAGGAACGGGTAACGGAGTGGACAGGAACAGTTTGGTTTTCTCTTAATAGTGCATTCTATTTGGGAGATACAAAGTTTTGATTGCATTCTATTGAATCCTGTCACCCTCAGCAATATATACATAAAATTTCTTTGAAAAAGTATCACTGGTAAGCTCGGAATTGGAGCTAACGGAGTGGACATTTTAGTGGGACCAAAAAATGTTCCAATGAAAATTATGCCTTAACTTGTTGAATACCTGTTTAATGAAAATCTGCAAAGCTTGGTAGTTTGGCGCATGTGCATCTCACGACATTGAGTGGAAATTGCTCATTAAAAAAAATAGCGAGCCGAGCTATGCCTGGTAACGGAGTGGACAAAAAAATTAACATAAACTAGTGACACGTCTTTTACATCAATTAATTCAGTGAAATGAAACAGGAAAAAAGTTAAATATGATGTATTTATTAATTCAAGTCTATATTCTCATGAATCGTGCATAGAAACTTTGGAAATGATGGTACTTTAAGAGGAAAATTAACACTTGATTTTGTCATGTCAGGTCCAGTGACAGGGAAAAACCACTGATTTGGCACGGATTACTGGACACAATGCACCAAAAAAAGGTCTAATAACATTGGGATGAAAAACTAAGTTCTCACTTGCTGGCGTAGGAACTGGAAATTTTCTCAGAAACACAGGTTGGGAGTTTAAATTCTCTGTGCTTTTGTAAATAGTGCAAGATGACGTCCCATCTGGAAGTTGGTCAGTTTTGAAAGCCTTGCACCCTTGCGTCAAAGTGCAATTAATAGCATTCTGGACTTGTACTTTGCTGGAGGGGTGCTGTGAGCAGGGTTTAGTTCAAAAGAGGTCAGCATGACTGAAAAGTAAAGCATTGTAAGGTTTATTCAGATCAATTACTGTCCATCCAACCTGGAAGTCTAAACCAGACGAATCATTCTATTAGGGTGTCCCAAAAAAAAAGTGAAAGTCTGAAATTCATTGGGGCTAACCTCTAAATGTGTTCTATAGCCCCTCTCTGACTCCTATGTAAAATTTCAGCTCATTTGAAGGTGTTCTAGATGTTACTCAAGAACCAAAAAATATAGATAGGAGTTTAACATTGAATTTTCATGTGAAAATGGCTATTTTAGCCAATAGCTCACTAATTATTGGTTTCAGGCCACCCAAACACATAGATAGTTGGTACAAAGATGCATAAATTATTCTGCACATTGTGGTACCAATTTTATATTTGTAACTTGCTTGAGTATTTAGAAAGTTTAGATATATGGGATATACTTATTTACACGATTTTCTGTGATTTAGAAAATCTTCTTAGATTTTTTCAATAGTCTGAAACAGATTATAAGACATTGGTTGATGTTCTTGTGTCTCTGTCACACTCTGGAAACAATATGTGATTGTCTCATGTTTAAATTCAAAATTAGACTGCAATTAATATTCATTAAGAAAGGTGCTTTGCCTTGGCGTCAATTTTTGATGTAAAATAGTACATATTTGCCAATAACACAAGAACCAAGTGAGGTACAGATATAAAATTGGTGCCACAGTGTGCAGAATAATTTACACATCTTTGTATCAACTATTCATGTGTTTGGGTGGAATGAAACCAAAAATTTGTGAGCCATTGGCTAAAATAGCCATTTTTGGATGAAAATTCAATGTTAAACCCCTATCTATCTTTGGAGCTCTTGAGCAACATCTAAAACACCTTCAAATGAGCTGAAATTTTACAGGGGAGTCAGAGAGGGGCTATAGAACACATTTAGAGGTTAGCCCCAATGAATTTCAGACTTTCACTTTTTTTGGGACAGCCTACTCTACATAGGTGTATCGGACGGGGGGGGGGGGGCAGGGGGGCGATCGCCCCCCCAAAAGTTTGGGAAACACGATTCGGGAAAAAAGGCTAAACAATTTGGGCAGATGATTAACTATTGAAAATTAATGATTTCCAGGCAATTTCATTTGAAATGGTATTAAATCTAGATCTTGAAATTCGGGCAAATGTCGCTCCCCCCCTCCAAAAATCGCGTACTCAGTACGCCTATGTCACTCTATGACTGTACATTATCATAAAATGATGTCATGAGTATCGAGTCAGGTTAAATTTAATTTTGACCCCCTCTATGAATCAAATATGAATCCTTTCAGACCTCCCTATGCACTAAATGTTTTGCGAGATACTGCATGCAGTAAATTTACAGAGGGCTTTGTACCCTAATTTGCAGGAACGATTTTACAGAAAAACATTTTCTTTACTACATGAAATGCTTGTTGAAGAAAATGCCACTAAGAAAAAACAAACATGCCGCTCCCTTCCTCAGATGCTTTGCATTTTGCTGGCAGAATGAGGACAACTAGTAGCACTATGGCAAATTCCATTTTCCTATAATAGAAGAAAGGAAATAAGGAAATAATTATGATTTCTTAATTAAAATTCTCATAAATGTTTTACCTTCGGCATTCTTTTGAATTATGCTTATACATATATATTGTATTCTCTTTTTTCTGTCCTCCATTCTGATTTGTGTTACCTGAGAGATTGACAAACAGATAGAGAGTCAATGCAAAGGAAAACATTAGGTGGGCCTGATAAGCCTTTAGATCTTGATTAACGTGTATAGAATATAAAAATGTTCACTGTATGACATCTCTCAGAGCATAATCAGTGATATCTTCTTGATGTTTAAAAAAGTATTTTTAGGCCAGCATTTTTAGGCCAACTGTATGACATACCTTATGTTTTCTCATCCGTCTGTTAATACGATGGAGGAAAAACAGCTGAACGAGTTCTTACGAATCACCACAATGAAGATCTGATTCGATTTTGGTGAGGATTCATACAGACTATTTCAGAGAATACCGCACAATTATGAAAATGTTTTTAAAAAATTAGTGCAGGTTTCAAGGGAACCTAACAAAATTGCAACATGCTGATTAGTTCGAAAGTACTTTGACAAGGTCTTAAATTAAACTACGACGTATAGCCTCCGAACAGCATAATTATATAGTCTATTTGGAAAAATTCATATATGTAGTGCATAATCCAAAATTTATGAATCCCCCCCTTTTCCTGACATTGGATCAATGTGCCCTTCAGAGTTCTAGAACCTTTTTTCTTCTTTTAGAATATAAAAGTCTGATGACCTTAAGTCTAAGATTCAAGCCACAAAGGGGAATTCGAAAGCAATGTTCAAAGTTCTCAATTCCAGCCTTAACAGAAAACAGGAATTGCCACTACCAATTCACACCAATGAAAAGGACCTTGCAAATGACTTCAACAGTTACTTCGATGAAAAGATCAAAACAATCAGATCAAAGCTAGACTCCTACTCAAAGAAAACATCTGCTGCACAAGTGAACCCTAGTCACAAGCTGTGTCAGTTTAAAGCTTTATCACAAATGGAAGTAAAGAAACTTGTTACTGATATGGCAGTAAAACACTGTCAACTTGATCCCTTGCCCACATGGCTACTGCTTGAATGCATTGATGAATTTCTTCCAGTCATGACAAAGATTGTCAATATATCACTGACACTTGGAGAAATGCCTCTTGATTTGAAGCATGCACTTGTGAAACCACTATTAAAGAAGGCAGGCCTTGAACTGACAAAAAAGAATTATCGTCCCGTCTCAAACCTTTCTTTTCTCGGTAAACTTATCGAAAGTGCTATAATCAAACAATATGTTGATCACCTCACTCAAAACAAACTTGATGATGAAAAACAATCACCGTACAAACAGTTCCATAGTACAGAAACCCTCTTGACAAAAATCCACAATGACATAATGCTTAATATGAGCAAAGGAGAGGTGACAATGCTAGTATTGTTAGACTTATCTGCTGCGTTTGACACAATTGATCACGACATTTTGCTTGACAGGTTGAAAAACCGATATGGAGTACAAAGCTCTGCTCTGAAATGGTTCAAATCATATATTTCCGAGAGATCACAGTCAGTTATGATACATGACACAACCTCAAGCAAACTTCCGCTCAAGTTTGGAGTACCACAAGGTTCGAAACTTGGTCCGATCTTGTTTAACTCCTATATTGCGCCAGTAAGTGAGGTTCAACAAAGAAATCAAGTGAATGATCAAAAGTATGCTGATGATGAACAACTTATTCTTTCATTCAAGCCAACCTTTTTGAATCAAGAGCATGCTGTACGGAAAATGGAAAAATGTATTTCAGAAATCAGGGACTTCCTGCATGATAACAAGTTATGCAACAATGGTGATAAAACTGAGCTTCTTCTGATTGGTGCACCAAATCAGCTGCGGAAACTGCAAGTATCTTCAATCAACGTTGACAATGTTGAAATTAAAACAGCAGATCATGTTAGAAATCTAGGCGTGCTGTTTGACAAAAACATGACAATGGAACGACAAATCAATAAGATGTGCCGTAATGCCTTCCTTAATTTGAGAAATGTATCAAAACTTCGAAAGAACCTAGATAAAGAAACTGTTAAAACTGCAGTGAACGCCCTTGTCACCCCACACCTTGACTATGGCAATGGACTATTGTATGGCATAACGAACAGCATGTTGAGTAAGCTTCAAGTTGCCCAAAACTCAGCTGTTCGATTGATTGAGAGATTGAAAAGACATGACAGTGTAAGTCACAGCAGGAAACAGCTTCATTGGCTACCAATTCCAGCAAGAATCCAGTTCAAACTGATGATAATCACATGGAAGGCTGTGAGTTCCCAAGCACCAGTGTACATCCAAGAACTGATTCAAGCCAAAACCGAACAAAATCATGATCTGAGAAGCAACCACAAATGCCTGTTAGCAGAACCTCCTTCATGCAATAAAAATAAGTTTGAAGACCGAGCTTTCTCACATGTAGCCCCTAAACTCTGGAACGCATTGCCTGTTACCTGTAGAATGATGAAAACATTGGAAGGTTTCAAAAAGAACCTGAAAACCTACTTGTTAAAAAAATTCTATGATTAATCTCACCCGAGAAGCGCTAATGAGCAGTTTACTGGAATTAGCGCTATATTAAGTTATTATTATTATTATTATTATTATAGTTGTCTTTCAACGAAATATGGATGTTTTGGCCTTTTCTTTGAGATGCAAACCCTCATAATTATTAGGGTTATCAATTAACGAACAATGAAGCAGTCTCTGATTATTATAACACAATGTCATAATGGTATAATAACTGTTTGTCAATATTTTAAGGTCACAAGGTGTGCTCTTCGATTATCAAGGCAGGGTTATTTTTGAATACCGCTTTCATTGGGAAGAACGGAGCAGTCTGATACACCAATATTAAATAATAAATGGATAAGGTTATCATACAGTGGGGTGCAAAAGTTTGAGTAGCATTTTCTCTCATTACAGACAAATCCTTTGCATGATCTTTCAAACTTGAATTATACCCATAAACACAATTCTTGTAAAGAATATTTGAAAAATCCAGATATTAAAAAGATATTGGTATAAATTTGTTGTATTCAATTTGACACCATTACAGATTCTGGTGTCACTCATTCTGTAACTTTACAATAACAATAACGCTACTCTTTATAAAGTCATGACAATTTTTATTAACAACAAAATTAACATTGTGTAATTTGTGATATTCCATGACTAAACATGTAAATCAAACACTAAAAAAAAACAGTAACAATATTTCCAAAGTATACAGTTAAAACTTTCTTATTGATTTAAGCATGTTAAAATCTCACAATGTCAAAAATGTCATCAGTGAATTCTCTAATTTCATTCGGCATACAATTCCATAGCTTAGAGCCCAGATGGGAAAACGACTGATAACCATACTTCATAGTCTAAATTTATTTAGTTTTACACTTTAAAATCCTCGACAGTCATAGTGATGGTCTTGAATATCAAACAATGAACATGAATAAACTGGAGCTATACCATTCGCACACTTACATACCTCAACAGAGAAAGCACGTCAACAGAAAGTTTATATATATACATAACATGGTGACACAACCTATTGCTGTGGCAATCACATTTCAAGTGTGGACTTAAGGTGCAAAACATGTACATGTATTACAACAAACAGTCAATGCTAAACAATGCTAAACAAGATAATCCAGCCTGCTATTTTGTAACAGGGCCTCTTGAAACACTATCCCAGAACATAAGAATATGTGGCAGAGCCAGGAACTTTTTGCCAACGAAATGATAACTGAAACATTTGAGCATCCATTTATCCGCATGGAGTTATTCATGGACTAGCCTGTCAGCATGCCTCGGCGGTCCAACGTCGGCCCAGCGTCAGTCCGATGTCAGTAGCATCGGACCAGCTTCAGGCCGACGAGGCACGCTGATAGGGAGCTATATTGCATGGGGTATCTCCTAAATAAAATGTTAAACAGGACAACTTAGAGCACACTAATTTACAAGAGAATGTAAGACAAAAATGGCAATGTCAACACCGAATTTTTTGCCAACTCACATTGAAACTGTGGAGGCAGTTAATCAAATATCACAGATTTTAAAGGTTATACTTTGCATAGGTTTGATCCATGGTGACTACATACACAGTTCTTAGTGGTTTTTTATAGCTGACAGCAATTTGATTTTATATGGAGTGATTTTTCTAAAACACGTGCTTTCTGCAAGCCTAGTCTAGTGTCTTGACTCTACAACTACTAGCAGGAGTAGAGTCTAGCAGGAGCTTGGCCAAGCATCAGTCGAAATCATCCAGTCATTTCAAAACATTTCACTTACTGCACTGCTACGGGAATGCATGTGTTTTACACACACTCAAATTTCACTTGCCTGTAACATTGAAGATGTTGGGAGTCATTTGCCATCATTCTGTCAATGGGATATTGCTTGAGAAACCACAAAATGTGAGATTAAAACATTGCAGCCTTCTTCAAATTTCGTGTCACTGGCAAAAAATGGTCGTTTGCCTCACTATGAATTGAAGTCACAGCCAATTAGTAAATATAGGTCAACTCAAGTGGGCTGAGAGGCGTGGCCTGACAAAGAGGCTCCTAAAGGAAGTTTTGAGAACTGATAAAAACAGCTCTGCATGGCATCAAACCCAACATGCTCAGGCCTTGAAAGACGAAGTTAGGTGACCTGCTACAGAGGAGCAGGCCATACCCTCAAATAGGTCCACCCTGAAGTAACTTGAATTTATTCCTAAGTGAATATAACGCACTGCTTGTAGTTTTGTTTTAATGATTGGAGAACAATAAACAAATAATCTTCTTATAGTTGGGTGTACGGAAAGTATAATATTACTTCTAAATTTTTGTCATGATTTCAATTGACTGCCGTTCCCTTATTCTACCCTTGGATTATTTGCATTTTTATAAAGAGATGACCCCATATTTTCGAAAATCAAGTTATAGTGAGAGAAGTATAACGAGGGCTGTTAATTATATATTTGATTTTTCAAGATATTGATGCCAGCAATTCTTACAAAGTTGCAATTTTGGTAAAGGCCTACCGATGGGGTGTAGTACATTAGTTCCTGTGTGCACGTATTGTGCATATGTATTGGATATACATTGGATTTCAGGACATCTCCATAAAAAATATTTGTTAGAACCCCCAATCCTCTCATGCCATCATTGAAAGTACAGATTTTGTCACTCATGTGCCTCTTCAACAACTTTAACAATCCCAAAACATAAGGAAGCACATGGCTTCACCCACACACAGGGCATTGTTGACAAAGAATATCAAATTCTCATATTTTTTGCTTTTCTCAACACATCCTTCATCCGTTTCATGCTTTCCTGTTGATTGGATTGAGTATAGCAGTATCAGCAAATTAAACTCAAGACAAGAGCATCCTCTTACAGTACTAACAGATAATACTAGCCTACTACATGCAACTGGTCAAACACCTTGGAGTAGATGTCAAGCATGTGTTCACATGACCAATTTTATATTTATTGATGAAATATCCCTGTTCACTAAGTGCATGTAAACTCAAGGTATTCATGTTTTGGAAAAATAATTAAAAAAATTCTCAAGAGATGGCAGTCAAGTGTGAGAGTTTAATTGACAAAGATTGGTTGATTGAAGACCATCGAAAAAGAGTTACTGTACTTGACTGCCATCTATGGAATATTCTTAGAACAATTAACTCATCTTCTCTCACCCATAGGTTACCAATTCGCGGTAGTTTACCTGAATAATCATCAGTTCATGCAGTCAATGGTTAAAAGAATGATATAATATAGCATGTCTCACTCTATCATGAATACTTGATGCTTAAACACTTAAAATATCTTAGCTCAATGAAGTATGTGTTATGTACATGATGTGAAAGCTCACTTAAAAATTAGTGTTAGAAAGACAAATTGAAGGCCCAGTAAATTAATCTGTATCATTGAGCCTCATGTCTGAGAAAGAAGGAACTTAAACTGAAAATGACTCAGGACTGGAAACCGCTCTGGAACGGAAATCGTGACCGGAACAGAAACCTTAAATTTGCAAAATCCCATGGGAAGAAAAAAATTTCTTTCTTTTCCAAAAAAATTCTCTCTTTTCAAATAAAATAGCTATTTAAAGGAAAACCCGTCCTTTTTTTTTTATTGCTATGTTTTCAGTTTGCAGACATGAAAAGTAAATAATTTACTATTTTTTGGCTTTCAGTCTAATGTAGCATGTTATCTAAATTACACCATCTTGTAATTGACTTAAAATTTATATTTAATTTTGAGTGCAATTCAAGGCTTGGTGTCTCCTTTTTTTTGCTGTCAGGTATATACATAGGCCATGATGGAAATACTCTTTAGGGAGAGATCAATTAATATGCAGAAAATGGGGAAGGGTTTGGGATTTTTTTTAATAAATGAATATTTCTTGCTCACACTAAGAGATAAATAATTTCAAACATACTTTTCAGGCAGTCTTGAAATAAATACTTCTGTCACAATTACCATGAAATAAATAATTTCCCATTGCCATTGGGGAAAACTCCAAGCCAGTCTCTGCATGATTATTAAAATTAATGGTTTATGACTCCTTGACTATGTGCTGATAATTAGTGTGTCCTGCACATTCATATCAATATCAATTGTCAATTTGTAACCTTTATCAGTTTGTATAGAGCTGCAATTTGACAAACTCCAAAGAACAGCAAAGGGGCCCCTCTACCACGTGTAGCTCAGAAATGGGTTCAATAAGTAGGTCAATTAGTCCAGGAGCCACGCCTACTATAACATGATTGCCTCAGCATTGTTTATTAGTTGGTCAACAAGAAGCCATCACTGACAATTTCAAGGCAAGCATGAAAGTTATTTTGTCTGTTACAATGATCTCTGAGCAAGCCAGAATAAAGATTTGATACTCAGCCATGAGCTGACCATCTAATTGGCAGGTACAGTGTGTTTAAAACCTCTGGCAATGTTGTTACTTTGATCTAGCAGTTTGTAAAGAGCCGCATCAAATCCTGTGCGCAAAATTCGACCTGCAAGGTATTAGGACTCGTCTAGTCTACTGCAAGCCAATGTTTTGATCAAACAGAAAGTCATGTGCAGTCACTACAGTGCTGCCATGCTGTAGCACCATGACATAACAGAGTTCTTTTTATCTTGACATATATAGTTACAGTAGACAAAACGTAATGCTCAATATTGCGATTTTTCTAATTTTCTTAACTTACTTTTACTACACAATGTCATCATCCATACTATTGGGCAATAATTAAAGGTACTTTTAATGAAAGTTTTATACATGGATTATTTTACTTTCATATTTAACTGATTAGACATTCGCATAACAACATTCATCTGATGGCTGGCTTTCGAGCAAATAGATTTTATATGATCATCAAAGCTTAATTTTGAATCAATATATAAAACAGTAATAAAACTGTCAAATGGTTAAGATAATCATGTAAGCGTCCCAGGACTTCTCCCTTGTAGAGTGACTCCGATCTCAGCAGATTTGAGGTACCCTTGGTACAAACTGAAACAGTATCTCACTATACAACATAATTTCATTCATCTGGGCCTTGAGCTGAAAATGTCCATTTATTTCCATAAGTTTCCATAACCTCACCAGTCAACACTATTGATTATCCTATGATGATATTTTGAAAATTTCCAGACCTTTTTAAATTAGTTTGCCCCATTGCCCCTCTTGAAACACGTGTGAAAAATTGGTTCCCCGATGGGAAAACTTCCATATTCTCCCTACGGTATAAATTCTAATTCCAATTAAATGCCTAGAAAGGCAAAAATTCACATTTTAGACATTTGTGTTAAAGTATCTTGACTTCTCTTGGTCAAATATTCCTAAAATTACTGATTTTGTTGCTGCGGCAACAACCACCATAGTTTTCACACAGATAGCTGATATCCTGGGGAACAATTTGGTATATAACGCTTTGTTGCTCCACCGGCCTGCGGGGTCAACCATGAAAATCAGCTTTCTGCGGCACTACTATAAATACATCAATTGATGGTAGGTCGATAGATAGGTTGGTAGGTATGTAGGTAGATTTTTATTTTCAAGTATCAGATATTTCATACTTGCGGAAAATTACAAGGGCTGGTTCCCGTGTCGTAATTACCTCATAGTTATCATAAAAAATAACATTTATCTCATAATAGCAATAGTAAAGCAAAGGTAAGTCATTCAGCATAGTCTGATTCCAGATCCAACAACCTGATCATCATGGACCATCACATGTGCAGCGAACGGTCCTCTTCCGAAACAGTCCTCAGAACGGAAATGCTGAGGTGTGAACAGTGTGTATGCGTAGCACAAGGGTTCCTTGGCGCAAGCATCTCTGCAGTCGTTTTCTTCGTAGAAGTGGCCAAAAAAGAAGATTTGAGGCGGGCTGTGATAGTGGTCTTCTGGCAGTAAACCAGTCACCATGCTGTGGTTCGGCTTCTTTTCCCAACATTCAACTGAAAGGAAAACATAGAAAAAAAAGTACAGTTGTAGGTATTATCTGTCAATCTTATTTATCTATTTAATATATATCCATCTATCTATCTATCTATCTATCTATCTATCTATCTATCTATCTATCTATCTATCTATCTATCTATCTATCTATCTATCTATGGCAGATTTCACGAAAAAGCTGCAAAATGACTTACCACAACTTGTCCACAAGTTACATTAGCACAATACTGATAAGGCCAGACATAATCGATTCGTAGATTCTCAGATTTTCTAAGGGTGATTCTTCTAAGTATAGCGGGCAGGACCAAAAAAAAGCTGAAATCTAAATCTTTTATTGTGTCAATCCATTAAATAAAATCATGGGTAAACAATCTTTTCTGTTGGATTGGTAGGTCAGAGTAGTTAAAAATATGGCCTTGTGCTAATGTAACAACGATGAATGATGGAGGACGGAATTTTTTATGCTGATCCTACTGCAATATAAATGAAGTCACCAGCAGGGTACCACCCCTGGCCTGCTCTTGGGAGACCTGGCTTTCAGTTCAGAAAAAAATCATGTGTCTTTTAACGTAATTTTTATGTACACATTTTGCTAATGTAACACTATGAAATGGACGGATGCAAAATTGCAGTTACATTAGCAATAAAGAAACAGGTACCACACCCAGTTGTTTATGTTTTTGGTGATGTATGTAGGCAAATAAGACACGTTTTTCAATAAAATATTATAATTGCATGTTTGAAATTGGCATAAGTAGCGAGAACACAGCAAAATTTCCATGGAAAAGTTGCTAATGTAACCTCAGTGTCCTGTGACGGAATCGAGTTACATTAGCAGTCTTTTTATATTTTTTATTTTTTTCAAGCTTTGTAATGACCAAGACAATTAAAAATGATTCCAAAATAATTTTCAAGATGTTTTTAATCAATCACATACCATTACATTTTCCTGAATTGGTTTTAGCAGATTCCACAGAATGCCAAAGTAAGCATGTCTGATCACCAGTAAGTTTTGATGTCCAAAATTGTCCTCATGAGGCATAAAAAAATATCTTTTTAAGAGCAAAAAGCCACATATTTGAGGAATATTTTATTGATATTTATTCATTACCTAACAGTTGTACTTAGTAATAGGTTTACTTGCTTCAGGAAGCAACAGAGAGATAACAAAAGGGTTGGAAAGTTTAAGGTACCTTTTAAGAGCACTTTTCTTGAAATCTGCCCTATCTATCTATCTATCTATTTATCTACACTGTAAATTCTGAAATTTTGAGTTAGCTCAAATTATTGAGTCAGATGGTTGCTCAATTTGTTTGAGCCATGATAGCTTGCCGTTTTGAGTTATGATAATCTTTATGTTGTTATAACTTGTAAACAACGAGCTATCTTGGCTCAAAGGAATTGTGCAACCATCTCACTCAATCAATTAAGCTAACTCAAAATTCAAAATTTACAGTGTATCTATCTGTTTACCTATTATAATTTCTGTCTATTTTATCTTTCTATTGTTAATTTCCTTCTGTGTTTGTACTTTGTATGTACAGTGCGAGTCAGTGCAACCTGTTAGTGAAACACAAGATATCGTGCCATTGCATCAATGCTGAACAATGTGAACATCATCAACCAAATTGCTTGTGGAAGCATGAATTCTCATCCGATGAGAGGAAAACATGTTGGGTCATGAAGGCCGATATGTGAAGCATACTACATGTCTGAAAACAATGGCACCAATTCTCTTTGCTGCAGTCAGAGTTAGGTATGGGTCAAAGTCTCTGATAAGTACTAAGTGAACCACCCTTCCCTATGAAATAACATTGGGCCTGTGTTTCACTTACTTATCAAAGACTTTGACCCATACCTAATTCCGACTTACAAAATTGCTTTTTTCTGCCGATGTACCAATGTGCCCCGGGGTCGGTTATGATCACGTTGCATTTTGCTGTCCGGCTGCAAAAGGGTAGGTGTAGTCTAATCTCTTATGCCTTGGATTTAAGCTCAACAGCATTGGTGATATTCATGCAAACTTCTGAGTTGCTCGATATTTTCAACATTGAGTAAAATTAGTAGATGTGAAAATTGCCCCAATGTGCCCCAGGTCCTCCTTTTTTGTTTTAAATATCTGATTCATTCAATTACCTGACACGGATTTTGAAGGTCGGTAGTTCCTAATGAAGAGCTTTTCTGGTTCAGATTCATTGTGTGGTACTCGGAGAATACAGTCATGGTTGCCATTGACTCTGCTGATTTCAAATGCATTGCAATAAGATGTCTGCACACATCTTACAGCGCAATCAATCTCTGTCGATGGCTGCACACCAATGAGATTTAAGGAAGGGTGGTGCAAAAATAAGGAAGAGTCACCAGCAGCAGCACACCCCACTAGCAGGGTGACCATCAAACTTCCATGAATTACCATGATGTTCAGAAGTTCTTCGCGAGTCTTCTTGCGAAGATGTATTTCAATTCTCTGGCACTTTCGTATCTCTCCAGCCTATGAATTATTCATACTGATAATCATGCTCTTTTAAATGGTTAATAAGTACGGTTTGTGCATGAAAACTGTTTTTGAAAGGCCCACTACCCATTGATTTCTTCAAAATTACAACTTTACGTCTTTCGGAATTTTTGCTACATTGTATTATTGGCAATAATAATGGAAGAGTGTTCGCACCAGAAAAATTACTACAAAGGCTTCAATACCGCTATCTTCCTAATGGCACATCTATGTTGCAGCGACATTGAGACAAAATTGTGACAAAAATTTAATGTCACAACATTGTGACAACATTGCAATTTTTCTGAAAATTATGTAGAATTGTTTTGGAGTGATGTTGTCACAGTGTTATGAAGCAATTAATGTCAATATATGACATTAGCGTGCAACATTGCGGCAACATTGTCACAATGTTGTGAAAAAATCTCAATGTTGTGTTCACGTTGAGGCAACATCATTTCATACTTTTCTATGCGACAACAGATGATTCCGCCACCAATTGGCACCCTGGTGTTTACGTTGTGTGCGCCTTTGGTTGGTGCTGTAACTGTAGCCTTGCTAATGCGATCAAAGAACGGTTTATAACCTCGGCCATGTTCACATGGCCTGCTTATTGCTAAGTGTTGACGCATCCGTCTGTCCGTATTATTAGCTGTCCGTCCATCCGTCGGTTTGTATGTCCACCATCCTTGTGAACAAGATAACTCAATTTGTATCACCAAACCAACAGAGCTTGTGTATCACAGTCAGATCTTGGAGGAGTTTTGACCTGAGTGACCTTAACCATGAATTTACTCAACAGTAGCTTTGGCCTAGCTAACCACTAGCATCAGCAGGTATTTGTACAGAATGAGAATGATGAGATCCTGTTTGTTTACAATAAAAAAAATTCTTTTGTTCTTTTTGAGCAGTGTTGAGTTTACGTGTATCTGTAACATAATGAGTTGACAAAAACACCTAAGAACAATATGCTTATGGAGCATGAAACTCATGGAGCATATTTATTGAAATTTTATTCATTAGCTGGCTCAAGTGCAAAGTAAGGACAAGAAGTCCCAGTGGGACTGTTTACTAGGTGAAACCATTGCCATGAAGTAAGGCATCAAGTATATTTACTGAACGCAGGTCCTCTTTTAGGTCCTCTATATGTTCAGATCTTCCTAGCTCTTTAATGCTCTAGAGGGTCATTGCCCACTACAAGCATGGGCATGGCGATTGCCATATGATGGATGAGAGATGATAAGGCTGTGAGTCTGACACTTATATACCCTATTACTTCAGGGAAGTTCAGGGTCTTTCAGTTGCCCCAGCATAGAACACTGGATACAACCCCCTCCATTTTTGCACAGGTTTCAAGGGACAAACCTGGTCAGGAGCTATTAAGGAGTGCAAAAAAGGAGGTAACAGAGATATATGTTTAAACCAACTTCAATCTTGTTATTGTTGACTTGCAACAGTTCCAAACAGAAATTGCCCCTCTTGACTATTCAATTTAGATTTCCATAGTTGGTAAATAACAGTTCCACCAGAATGGCGTGAACAGAGTATCAATAGACAATATTGAAATTTAGTCTGACATTACATAGAGATTTTCTTGAAGAAGAATATTGGTCAGTTCTCATGGCAAGAACCGGAGAACTTTTTACGTCTGTGGCGCAGCTTTAGATGATTTCTAGGAGAAAATTCGCTAACTCGGCTACACACAACGATTATATAATTAACTAAAAAGGATTAGAGGCATACAACGGCAGGAAAAGATAATAGGACGGCGGGGCAAGATCATATGTCTGCGGGGCAAGATCATAGACCTGTGGGGCAAGATCATATCCACCTACGAGGCTGCAAAAACTGTCGCCGAGGCTGCAAAAACCATTGGCGAGGTTGGAAAACCTGTCGGCGAGGTTGCAGACAGCCCTATATCCCTCCGATCATGTTTTTCACTTCCGCGATACAGAAAAAATTCCCGCCGGAAACCCAAAAGTTGAGAAAAACTGTGGCTCTTCCTCGGCGACTTGGAAAAAAAGTTTCAACAAGCTGATATAGTGCGGTTCCTTATGTCATCACAAACACTTTCGTTGGATTTGCTTGTTGATTTTATATACTATACATTTTCGGAAAGCCCAGATTCTGAGGAATCCGAAAACACATGTCGCCATTTTTTTCTATGGCCAGATTTTGCAAAAATGGTTGCCGTAGCAACCAAAATCAAATATTTACTATTTTTAACAATTCTTTCAATTTTAGCATGCATTCAACTTATATATTTAATTGAAGTAACTTTATAAATATTCAAGGGTATAAGGATTCTTGTGGTCATGTGACCGTTGGGGTCAAAGGTTAATTTCCTGTAATAAAACTGGGTCAAAGGTCAAACATTTGAATATTTTTTTAGACAATTTGACATTTCACTAGCCCCTGTAGTCCATGTGATGCTGCTATTCGCATGTAAGTGTGTTTGCAAGAAAGACCTGAGTCTCTTCTTACATTTGATGTGAAACACTTGTGTGGGTATCCATGACAACACAATCTGGAGTCCTTTAAAACAAGTCAAACGCTCAAAATATTGCACCATACTGGACAATGCAATGAGTAGCTATCACTTATAGGGCTGCAACATCTCACCATTTTACTGCTTTGTTGCTAACTATATTCCCAAAGAATGCAATCAGGAAAATATTGGGAGTTTCCATGGTTTTATACTAACCATTAAATTAAAATACGTTGCTATAGCAACCAATTTCTAAAAAATGAGAAAGTTTGGAAAATGGCCTATGTGATGGTGATATTTACATGTAAGTGTCTTTGTAACAAAGCACCGAGTTTCTTCTTTGATTTAATGTGAAATAATTGTATTGGTATCCTTGACAACCCAATCTGGAGTCATTTAAAACAAGTCAAATACTCAAAATATTTCACCTCACTGGTCATTTACGGGAAAATGCAAACAGTAGGTACCACTTACAGGCTTGCAGCCTTTCACCATGTCATTGCTTTGTTGACCTATATTTCCAAAGATTACAATCAGTTTCCATGGTTTTTCACAAACAACTTTCATAAAATATGTTGCCATAGCAACCAATTTCTAAAAAGTGAGAAATTTGGGAAAATGGTTTTGAATCTGCAGTCTGCACCACAGTTCCTCAGGTATAAGAGTTTCAGATATATCCATCGATCAACTTCATAATATTGTATGGTCATGTGATATAAAAGCCAAGGTCCTATCCAGATAGTATTATAATTACTCTCTGATGCAACTGATTGTACGGATAAGATAGGTACAAGGGTGTTCAGAAAGTTCCAGGTGTTTTTTCATGTGGACACTTATTTCAATTAAATTGGAAGAAAAAAACATTGCATTGTATTTGACAACCAGCACAGAATCACCCGAGAATCATCCTGTCACTGATCAACAAAGCCGCAATGATACCAATAACCAGAAATATGCCAAGCAGAGCTTTTATTAGCTGCGGACATCTAGGCTATTGTAGATCTGTTTATGGCCTGACTTCCATTTGGACTCCTTGCATCATGCAATATTATGTCAATCAAACTTTGACGCAAGTAGGAGTCATACCATTTTTCCTCTGAGCCAGACGAAAATTTATGATACTGAGGTTTGTATGTCACTCTGAGGTATTTGAGAATACTGATTAACAATTTTTCAAGACTTTTTGTATTTTTAGTACTTGTACACAGACTTGTACTTAAGTAATTAGTCTATACATGTATTTAGACAAAGACTTTCAAAATAATTGATATTTTATTAACAAATATTATTTTATAAAATACGAACTGTGTATTTAAAACAAGACACCAATTTTAGGGTTCTATAAAATCATTGAACTAATAAAAATAGATTTTAACCAAAAAAAGCTATGTCAAACCCAACAAATGAGGTGGCTACACTGTAAAATCGGAGGCACTGATTCAGCTCAATTGATTGAGTCAGATGGTTGCACAATTTGATTGAGCTAACACAGATTAACGTTTTAAGCTGAGATAACTCAAAATATCGAGCTGAGACGGCTCAAAATACTAAGCTATGTTGACTAAGGTATTCAAGCTGAGAAAACTCAAAACAATGAGCCTGATGACTTGACGAGGGTATTTGCCCTTTTTATTTTCATCCAAATGCATCAGTAAGCCAGTAAAATTGGTCAGTAAAACTTATATTCATTTTCAGGATGATCAGTGGAAGATATCTAAACTACAATATTATACATGACTGTTGTTCACAGTGACATCTTCTAACTTGTTATCTATGGAAATTTGTACATCACTGAATATCCATTGTTATGGTGTGCAAGTTTTCAAAGGGGAAAAAAAACCAGAAATGGCTAAGTCAGATCATGCGCTTCATGTGCTATGGTTCAAAACCGAAGTCACGCCCGATGCAAACTGAGCCAGAATTCAAGTTTACATCCAGTATGTCAGAGCTCAATGTCCGGAGTGTGGAATGAATCAAGGTGCCTCCCCCTCCCACCCATTCAAACAATTTATGGTATATTGCAGGTTTTCTGTTGATTAAAAGCCAAGTAAACATTTTCATATTTTGTTTGTCGCTCCTTTTTCCATGCAGTTGTATCATATTTGATAATCATCCAAATGTGCAATTGTGCATGCATTACCATTTTTCGGAAGTGAAATCCTGCAGTCAATATTTGTTTACTGTTTGCAGTGTTTTGTAGTTGTGTATTATTTTCCTTTTCCCGCAGAAAATAAAAGCATACATGTAGACTGTGACTAGTCTGAGCATGTTGTGATTCGTGTAGCAAGGTGATGGTTACCCTAGTGTGAGTTTGTCAAACACTTACGTCTCTTCTTCTGCTAAAATGTGTGCATTTTTCATGTTAATTTAATGCCAATCATTGCAATGATAACCTCGGTGATATTTTTCCAATGCAGGTATATACACTGCTCAAGCAACCATTAAAAACCCATTGCAAAATGGCTAAAAAAATGGTTCTGCTCCTAAAGTACAATGTACCGGTATCAAGACGAAAGTTTTTTTCACATATCTGATAGTTGCCATCAGGTATATTGATGAAAATTTACACATCTTCAGGTGCAAAACTTTTGTGTCAAAATAAATCATCGTGACTACTGTCGAAAATGCAAGTCACAAAATTCCAGATCCTATGATTATTAATTTCAACAACTTATCAGTTCTTTCTACAATATTTTTTCGATAAGCCAGGAAAGTTTACAACTTTGTTTGCTACATGGGTTGGGAAAAAGGGATATTTGACCTAACCACAATTAAAGCTGATCAAATTAATAAAATGTAAGCATCAATGCAGACCCGCCCCCTATACTCAGGCTTTGTGTCAAACTCTTCAAAAAAGATGTTCCATTCAGATTTCTGATTTGGGAGAGTATTGATAAGGAATAATGTATTTTTCTATTCTTGGTATGCATAGAAATCTCATTGTTCAGCAGTTTTCTGCTGTAAACTTAAAATGATTCAAACTGTTTTGGTTAACATGCTTCATTTCCAGTAGCAAATTTCTAAATTTTGAGTGTTTCATTCAAAATCTGCTTTATTATTAATATATTTTCCAAAAATGTTCGAGGGACAGCTTTTGTGCCTGTCATGTGAAAATTTCATGAGATTTTTCCCATCAAATATTTCCATTGGTGAGTTTTTTGTTGATGTACAGTCTGTGAACTGAAGTTTCAAACAAACTAACCAAAACGAGTGCTGTGTGGCAAAAAAAAAAAATAAATCCTATGGGGGGGGGGGGGGTGCGAAAAATCTACAAGAAATCTAATTGGGGGAGGGTATCAATTTTTTACGACAACTTCCGACCTGTCCCCTACCATGCCTGAGTGATAAATTCTGAACTGTCCATGCCTCCCTCCATGATTTCTACTCCTTCCATGCGTTTTCCACCCATATCTTTTATTTTGAAATAGTATCCCCATTCTAGAGCAGTCTTCACTCTACCCTTGCATTCTACTGATCCAATGGCACGGACCTGATTTTCGATAGATGCAAAGCAATGAAGCAATGGATGTCTGTGATGTCCATCACAGGTCAGGTGATCCGGCGAAAAATGGGACTATACTCAGAACCCAGAGATTGGAAGACAATGGAAATCTTAGAATAAAACATTTTAAATTTTGTATTAATTATCATACATTTATTACAGCAATTTCAATAAGTATGAGTTGCTTGGACCACTTGCTACGTTGTTTCTAAGCTTCCTTTAACTGGCTGATGATCAGTTCAGGACCAATCAGAAGAGGATAAAATGCTACGTAGCAAGTAGCCATGCAACTCATACTAATTGAAGTTGCAGTATGATTACTTTATTACAGGTATTGTTATGTGTCAGGAAATAATATTTCTAAGGTCTAAATTTGGTTTGAATTGCATTTGCATTCAGGGCATGTATCATCTCATGTGTGATTATTACATCTCTGCATTTTATGCAATCAACCTTGGCCAAATTGTATTGGTTTAATACACAATTTAGCTGCAAATACCCTCGTCCTCATATGCAGTTACCTTCGTCTTTCCATTATTGGAAAAGCAGTTACCTTCGTCCTCTTTTAACATGGGATCCAATGGGATGACCTAGATTTTTTCAATTTATTTCACAAAACGAGACGAGGGTAACTCAGTTACCCTCGTCCTGTTTTGCCACAGTGAATACAAGTGAGTTGAAGTGACACAGAGAAGTCTTTACCATCAGCAATTCATTGGCTTTCTTGGTCTCAATATCATCTTCCCACCCAGCTGAAGAAATGGTTTCCATGGCAACCACAGAATGGTTTTAAAATGTCAAAATTGTCTAATATTTTGAAAATGTATCATAAAATTTTAGAATTTTGCATTGTAAACATGGTGCATGTGCCTAAAACTGGAGCACTGGTGCATATTCAAAACCATTTTCCTAAATTTCTAATTTTTTAGGAATTGGTTGCTTTGGCAACATGTTTTAAGTAAGTAGTTTGAACAAAAAACCATGGAAACTCTCAATATTCCTTATAGCATTCTTTGGGAATATGGGTAGCAAAACAAGGGACATGGAAACGGGTTGCAAGCCTATAACTATAAGTGACACCTACTCTTTGCATTGTCCCGTAAATGACCACGCAGTGAGGTGAAATATTTTGAGTATTTGACTTGTTTTAAATGACTCCAGATTGGGTTGTCATGGATATTAACACAAGTATTTCACATCAAATCAAAGAAAAGACTCAGAGCTTTGTTACAAAGACACTTGCATGTAAATATCACCATCACATAGGCCATTTTCCAAACTTTCTCATATTTTTAGAAATTGGTTGCTATAGCAACGTATTTTAATTTAATGGATAGTATAAAACCATGGAAACTCCAATATTTTCCTGATTTCATTCTTTGGTAATGTAGTTAGCAAAAAAGCAGCAACATGGTGAGAGATTGTAACCCTATAAGTGATAGCTGCTCTTTGCGTTGTCACGTAAGGTGAAATATTTTGAGCGTTTGACTTGTTTTAAATGACTCCAGATTGGGTTGTCATGGATACCCACACAAGTGTTTCACATCAAATGAAAGAAGAGACTCGGGGCTTTGTTACAAACACCCTTACATGCGAATAGCAGCATCACATGGACTACAGGGGCTAGTGAAATGTCTAATTTTCTAAAAAATATGCAAATGTTTGACCTTTGACCCAGTTTTGTTACAGGAAATTAACCTTTGACCCCAATGGTCACATGACCACAGGAATCCTTATACCCTTGAATATTTATAAAGTTACTTTAATCAAATCTATATGTTGACTGCATGCTAAAATTGAAAGATTTGTTAAAAATAGCAAAAATTTGATTTTGGTTGCTATGGCAACCATTTTTGCAAAATCTGGCCATAGAAAAAAATGGCGACATGTGTTTTCGGATTCCTCAGAATCTGGGCTTTCCGAAAATGTATGGTTTATAAAATCAACAAGCAAATCCAACGGAATTACATAAGGAACCAGACTAATATGTTTTTGTCTTCCATGGCGGAGTTTTCCCCTTTTCTAGGAAGTCGCCGATTTGCAAAAAAGTCGGCAGGATATCATAAATCGTCGGTGGGATATCACAAATTATCAAAAAAAATCCAAAATTCCAGGAAATCCAGGACAAACAACAAACAAATTTAACTTTGTTTTTCTTTTTTGCAGATATAGTTTAATCCTCAAGTTATGTTCATCACAGTAAGTGTAATTATTGAGCCATTAAGGGGCTCCAATCACTGCATTTACCCCAAGAATAAAAGGGGGCCAGATTTCCCCAACCTTACCCTACGTGTAACAATCACTGAGTCATCAGCATAGTCTGATTCCGGATCCAACAACCTGTTCATCATAGACCATCACATGTGCAGTGAACGGTCCTCTTCCGAAGCAGTCCTCAGAACGGAAATGCTGAGATGTGAACAGTGTGTAGGCATAGCATAAAGGTTCCTGGGCGCAAGCATCTCGACAGTCATTTTCTTCGGTGAAGTGGCCAAAAAAGAAGACTTGAGGGGGGTTGTTGTAATGTATTTCTTGCAGTAAACCAGTCACCATGCTGTAGTTTGACTTCTTTTCCCAGCATTCTGTTGAAGAGTAAAAAGTGTCATATAACATAAGATATAAAAGTGAGGCAGATGTTGGATCATTAATGGAAATACTATTGACTACCAATCAGTCAAACTATCAATCAGTTAAACTTTCCAGTAGCATCAGCCAAAGCTATAACACTCAATATCAATTAGTTTTGTAGACACCCTGGTAATTATTTATAGTTCTTTGCGGATTGGCGGTCCACTGGAGAAATTGATTTTCTTATTTTCAATTTGCAAACAGGCTCTGCCACATCATCGACAGTTTCTGTTCGTCTCCTAATCTTCATATTTGATCAAGTACCTCAAGTCATTCAACTAGTATGTTAATTGCCACCTATGCTGCTAGAAATGATAAGCGCTAATCAACTGATTAACCCTAACTGATACAAACAAAACATTTTTAAGCCAGTGACAACACCCGACCAAGTTGAAAGTTAATTTTGAATTCTGTTTGGGCCGCTAATCCGCAAACAGCTCTAAAAACTTTGACCTTTCACAGATTTTATCATTGTCTTATGACATTGCTACCTTGACAAGCACCTGCTACGCGGGCAACTAAAAGACAGCATAATTTGCTCATTTAATTACCACCATTGTTAGAATAAGTCATATAGGATCAAAATAAAGGACGGTAACAGGGATCACTTGAGCATGAAAATGTCATTACCATGTCGGTGCATGGGTGTATACCCTGATGAAGGGTTTTAAATAGCAAATTCATACTAAAAAATAATTATAGAGATGAGATGATTATGATGATGAATTGATTTTCAAAAAAAGTATAAAGTTTAACATCAAGGAAGTGTCATACTTACACCTGAAGTCAACACAGTTTAAATCATCGCCGAGTGCTAATTACCAAACAATGATACATATATCATCATACAGGGGCACCTCATGACAGTGCGTTATTATAATGCCTATATCAGTGTAAGCTCCTGGTTGCACATCTTTTTATGCAACTGGGAGAAAATATCTGTTATGCTGCCAGCTAGGTTGCAAGACAGCCCAAGCCTCATTCAGCGCCTCCCAGCCAGCTGATATGAATAATTTTTTCCCAGCCAGCCGCCTCAACTGCTTTCTCGTTACATGACTACATATTTCATGGATTGAACACAAAAAATTGACTCCCAGCTGACAACTTTGCCAGCTGGGAACAGCCTAGCTGACAGCCTGCCAGCCAGCTGGGCACCTGCTGCATAACAGATATTTGATATAACAGATCATGGAGTGCCCCTGATCATAGAGTGAAAATGCTTGAATCTTCTGTCTCTGTGGTGTTTGCATTACCTTTTGATTTTGATGAAGGTAGATAGTTCCTGATGAAGAGATTTTCTGGTTCAGATTCGTTGTGTGGTACACGAAATAAGCAGTCATTAGTTTCGTTGGCTGCTCCGATTTCAAATGCATTGCAATAGGGAGTCTGCAGACATCTTGCAGCACATCCAATCACAGTTGACGGCTGTACATCACTCAGATTTAAGGCAGGGTGAGGCAAAAACAAGGAAGAGTCTCCAGCAACATACCCCAACAGCAGAGTAACCACAAAACTTCCATAAATTGCCATGACGTTCAGAAGTTCTTTTGGAGTAGTATTGCGAATGCATTTCAGGCTTTCACTACCCTTAAGGTTGTTCATATCGCCTACTGTACTTTAATATGGCATTATTACAGTGATTTGCCGTTTACTCAGGTATGCAACAAATAGAGGCAAAAGATGTTAAAATCATTTTATTCACACCTCAATACTGGTTATTATATGTGACCATGACATCCTGGCGTTTTGCATGTCCTAAAAGCATTACATTTTTAAAGTGGGAAGGGACCGTTCAAAATTAATGAGTGGGGGGGATGGGAGTTTTGCCAAAGGGGGCATGACACGCCTTGACAATCCAGGGTCAAGCATGACAGTATATGAATGTGAATTTCTATGTATGTCAAGGGGGGGGGGGTACTAAAAATACACAAAAAACCTAACGGTGGGATACTAAAAAATACGCATGAGACTAAAGGGGGGTATCAATTTTTGATAGGAAATTCCGTCAAAACTCCCATCCCCCCAGTCATACATTCTGAACGGTCCCTAATTGCTTATGTATGTAACCAATGTTTTCATCTTAACTCAGTCAGAAAAACAGCATTTTTAAAGTTCGATCAGAAGATTATTTTCACATCTATTTACACCCAATTTGACAAGGCAGTTGAACAACGTTTATGTCGAAAAAGTTAAACCATTTGGCAGATGAATTCAGTGACAAAAAACCCTAAATGTCATTGATAAAGACCCAGATATTATAGCCTAATGGTTAGAGCACTGCAAATCCAATGGCACTTGAGGACGTGGGTTCGAACTCCGGTCCTGGAACTCAATTGCAGTGAGTTGGTTGTGGCTGTGGCCACTTGTGTAGGCAGGAGTTCACCCTCCTGTCAGGTGTAAGCAGTAACACCTCCACTCCTCCAGCCAGACTCCCCTGGATTGGACGACTGGACAAGCAATGGTAAGTGAATACCACAACAAGGAAAAGAC
The DNA here is from genome assembly GCA_026936325.1 of Platynereis dumerilii. Lineage (NCBI taxonomy): Eukaryota > Metazoa > Annelida > Polychaeta > Phyllodocida > Nereididae > Platynereis > Platynereis dumerilii. The sequence continues at coordinate 37,940,795 of JAPTHN010000006.1, read as the reverse complement.
CTGTCACCAGAAGTGCATGCTGAAGACTGCCAGTCATCAGAGATTGTAAATTTCTATAATTATTGTAAACCGCACTAGATTGATCTGGAAGATTATATGTAGCGGTATATAAATGTTCTTATACCATTCGACATCTCTGTCAGCCAATAACATGCCAGTATTACAGGGAAATAATTCCTATATTCTTTGTTGTCCAGTTATCCTCTCATGTTTGAGTGTTTGAGTGTTTGTCTCACGGTATAAGCCAGTTATTCACCATGGGATCAGGAATATGTGTTTACAAAATGGCAAAGCAAATGGAACTCAGCATTTTTTCAGGAGAGTCTTTATATAGTAAATTTCACACAGACTCAGTAACATCCTAGGTATCCAGGGTGAAAGATAAGGTCTTCTTCTGCCATGTGAACACGGAGGAGATGCAACGCTAAGAAGTGTGTTTTCTGTGAAAGGACTTCTTCCTGCTGCAATGCATTCTGAACAATTTGTTCAATGACATCACAGATCATACTGTCATTGGTTGCTAGGGCAAAAACAGTCGTGATGTCTTTACCTGGTGTGAAGCCAGCACCAATCACAGAGCAGTAAAATGTAAACAGGAAACAGCTAGTGTACAAAATGAGAATTCTGTGAAGCATGTTGCACCTTCTCTCAGTATATTATCTTACCAGTACCTTCAAGCACATGGGATCTTCGGCCATATGAAGTATAGTTTTTTGCATGTTAGGCCTTCCTGTTCTGGATTCGAAGGTGTTGAAATTCATTACCCTCAAATTCTATTTTCTATGCCCATTGTTTGTGGGAGAAGGGCTTGTCTGTTGTCACATAGAAATGTATTGTAGAAATTATGTTGCACAACGTGAACACAAATTTAGGTTGGGCCATCTCCCTGAGGGCAAGAGATTCAGGAAAATTTTTCGGATTGACTGCATGCCTGTTGCTGATGCGTAGAAGTGCCCATTGAGGTGACGTCATCTAGGGGCCGACCAGATAGTTGGGGGCAATGGACTTTACCCCCGGGACAAACTTTTTTCTGTGTTTGCGGCGCGTCAATGAACAATTTTTTTGCATGCGCACTCGTGACAAACTTTTCTATCGGAATTTTAACATAATGGTACCCTAGCTACATGTGGAAACAAATAATTTTTTTTCGGTGTCAAGTGGGAAACAATCTATTTTTTTCACCAAATATTCATAGCCCCCCCCAAAGATCAGCTGGTCGGCCCCTTAGAGCATTTACCTTCCTACAAGCAGGTCGAAAGAGAGTTACCTAACAAAATTGCAAGAGGAATCAATATAGATGTGGCACACTAAACCAGTGAAGACCGATCTAATTGTCTTGAATTACGGACTGTTGTGTTTAATTGTGTTGTTTTGCCAATAGTCCTAGTTTGGTTGAAAGCAGAATGAACATGGATTTTCTTCCAGAAAATAGGCCTACTTGTCAATTAAATGCAACTTAAAAATTAAGTGGCATTATTACAGTCCTGAGGATTTCACCGTTTGCACAGTTACAGTCAACAATGACGAGCAATCACGTGCAGTGTGCTAGTGGACATCAATAACTTCACAACCACAGGGGTTTTTGCACCAATATTTTTGTTGTTTATATAACTATATAATTTAAAGGGAATTCACCATTTTATGTTGAGATGTCAATGTCTTAAACAGGCAGCCCTTGAAGTGGCAATAAGCCTGGTGTCAATGAATAATGTAAAGGGCTAGCATGACACCCAGTCTTTGATATCTGAAAGTTTCATGGAACTGCAGCAAACAACAGCTGCAGGGTTGACTAGTGAATTTTCCGGGCAATCGGGGAATAGAAGCAGTTTCTTGGATTCTGGCACTCAGGGTAACCAATTTGAAAGATTAGCCTAAAAAAACCCCAAAAATTGGTGACCGGTTCGAGGAATATATTTGATATAACAAGCCATTCAACTCACTTCAATTTGCAGCCAATGGCCACAGTATTTCGCATTTATTCCCTGCTATTCACGGCAGCTCTCACCATGGTTTTTGGCATATTTCAAGCTGACTGGTGAGAAGCAGCGGATTATGATGGCAAGATATTAAAATACCTTTCTATGAAAATACAGATGATACAAAGTAAATTAGAAGTTTTTTTAAGAAAAACCGACTTCTGAGGATGATGATAAAGTATTTTAGCATTTCCATCCCCTGAATTGACAACCAGAGAGGTTTTACCAGCATATTTGTAGGGAAGTCATGAAACAACAATGAGGTCACAAGGACTTCACTCAATGAAGGCCTGCAGTGAGGTCATTTATGGCCACAAACCGCTTAATGAAAGTATTCATCATTATTGTATTGTATGTCAAAATCAAAGGAAGAACATGGTAATTGAAATGCACCGAATGCATGGTGATGCAGTCCATAGAAGAACTGACTTTAAGTGAGTTAATAACATAATGGGCATGTAATGGTCCATCATTGGTATTTCCAAACTAGAATTACTCATAACTCCTTCCGCAGCTGACTGAATCAGACATGGTGTCATTTTAACGGGATCTTTGATACTTACCAACCATGAGTAACTTGGGCGATATCCTGAAGAGCGTACTCATCTTTGCAGTTTTTGTGTTCAATGAGCAGTACATGCGGAGCGTATCAGCTGCCTGTGAGTAGTAAAACATTTTTTTCTGTTTTTTTATATATTTTATTTACAGTCAAAGCAAGTTACAGTTTGTCTCCAAGCATGCGAAATGGTGTTTTTCTCCAAGCATTGCTCCTCATCTACAGGTCACCGCAGAAATACACATACTCACGGGTAGTTTAGCAATTTTGTAATTTTTCGGTCACAAATTTTTGTGATGTTTTGCTGCTGTTTTTGTCAGATTTTTGATGACGCACACTGATTCCAGAAATGAGACAGACTGTAAGTGATCGATTTTTGTCACTGGTTGTCATGCACTGTGTCACTACATGACAGGACAGTGATTAAACAGGCTACAGGTCCTTGTTTCTTTTATATTGAAATAAGGTCATATGAATATGATGTCTCAGGTTGCCAGTGTGACCCATTAACTAGTTGTGGTTTGGTAAGTACAATGTATACTAGTAGGGGGAACGGGGGCACATTGGGACGCTTTTAACGTCTACTAATTTTGCTCAATGCTGAAAGCACTGATCGAAGAACTCAGAAGTTTGCATGAATATCACCAATACTATTGAGCTTAAATTCAAGGCATAATAAACTAGACTGCACCTACCCTTTTGCAGCCACAGTGTCGTAAAAATGACTGTCCCAATGTGCCCGGCGTGGCACAGCCAGGGCACATTGGGACATCAATTAAAAAATCATTTTAACACTCCTTGTTCAATAGATGTTACATAGAAGTAGTACATAAGACAATATACAGTGCATTAACGCCTTATAGTGCCTATAGTTCATAACTTTAAACAGTTTTCAACATTTAACATAAACTGCCCTGCATGCGGACATCTATAAGTAACACACAGTGCTTTGCGACAAATTCACAGAGCATGGTATTCCACTATACCTCTGTTCACTGTGGCCTGAACACCTGTTGTGTGGTGTCCCAGGTCATTCAGTTGCCTTGGACACTTAAATTCTGCCATATTAAGTGCGTCCCAATGTGCCCCGAATTCACTGTCCCAATGAGCCCTGATATGACTTTTACACCAAAATGCTAATTTCTCGGACACCAGTGAGTATGTTTATCACGATAGCAATTCATAACTGTTCGTTACGATATATAAAATTCATACAAGCACTGAGAAAGTCTCATTGTTCATGGTTTGTCCACAGAATGGTTCGAATTAAGCCCTTCCATATTTACTTTAGTAGTGGCAAAACAAACTTTTGCTCGCCATACATCTGCATGTGGCTGTAATTTGTCTATACAACCATGGAAACATCAGGATGTGAAATTACAAGATATGATGGCACTACCATATCATATACCTTGCCAGGATCCCAGAAAACCCCACCGTCCCACAGTGCCCCGCGTCCCAATGTGCCCCCGTTCCCCCTACACAAATCGTCCAACGGATATGTGTAGGGGAGAGTCCCTGGATTGGACTGGTGCCTCGATCGGAACATTTCAATTATTATGTAACATATCAAAACCATTCCTGTCCAACATGGTTCCTTTTTGATCATTTGCAAAGGGTCATGGATCATTGACTTGATAAAGCACTGATATTTGAAGTTTGAAAAATGGCAATGTCTGATCTAACATGGTGATGCAGATTTTATGCCACCACTTTCAACCTATAGATGGCCAATATTCCAAAATCTGTCCCTGCAACCCCCAACTAACTGCCTTCAAAAATGAAAAAGAAAAAATGCATTTATCTATAAGATATCAAAGCACTGGCTCAAGTTTTGCAAGTGACAGTTATTTCCTCGATTGGACCACTCATGTGTCCTCGACTAGACCACCTTAAGGACACATACTAACATTGATAGTGATAAGTAGATATGCCAATTGAAGCTTTATGACAAACATTAATCCTTAAAAACCAGAAATTTTGTCCAGGGTTAAGTGAAATCCCTTATGAAAATTTCTCTCCCATGCTAATATGCCCCCTACGGGCAGTTTCTGGAATAACCTTGATGATTAAATAAACCAAAAACCAGCTTAGTTTTTAATTTTCATAGTCTCAATAATTAATTATGAAACACAGGACTGCTGTTTCAGAGTTTGAAATTGATTCAAAGGGTTTCAATTGCAAAAAACATGATTTTTGTAGTGGTCCAATCGAGGCAACTCGGTGTTCCAATCGAGGATACCATTTCAGTGATCTGAGAATTTGAAGACTTTTCTTGGCAATAGCCTAGTGTCCACAAAAATGAAGTTTCATCCTCAGTATTGTAACTCAATATATTTCAACCCTACCTGCGTCTTTCTGGCTGGTTTTTGCCATCATATCACTAATACCCTTTGCACATTGAGCCCCTGAATTTAAGTGTTCCAATCCCCTATAAATCGGGAAGTATAACAAACTGTGCCATAGGCCTAGGCGTACTGGAGGGGAGGGGGCAGTGAAGCATTCGGCCCCCAAAACATGATGTAAAAATCAATGGTTCTCAGGTTCTCAGGATATGCCTTTTGCGCTATAAGTATAGCCAATTTGTTCGAAGTGTGGTGCTTCAGTCATGATGATTTTGCTTCCTCTATATATTTTTTTTTGCTCATCTAAAATGATCTAATGAAAAATATACAGTAGTGGAATGGGTTGGGGCAAGAAGCCCGGTTTAGGTATAAGAGGCTCCCCAGGGTTATATCTAAACTTACATTTTTGGTGCGTTTTCTGATTGATAGGATTGATCCTGGAGGCTTTTTCAAGGTGGTGTCACACATTTTCAGAGCTGACAGCACCAAACCATAGTAAAAACTAAAGATAAAAAAAAAAGTGCATTATTTTTGTAACTTTGATTAGTTCCTTGAAAGGGAATGATGGATAACTTCATTGCTCCACTTTATGACCATCTTACAAATATGATTTGGATAATCTGTTTTAGCGGGGCAGGTATGTAAAAAAATAGTGCATTTATACATAGAAGCATGAAACTTGGTGTGAACTTAAAAAACATCTATACAAACATATTTGGATAGGGAGCCACTTCAGATTTAGCTTAGGTGGCTACTGCAGCCATTTTCCAAAATGGCGATCAATACTTCCATTTTGCTGCTTTCTGTGTAGTTCCTACAGAAGGAATACACGGAAATATTGTTTTTTATTGCTTCTCTTAGTATTCAGTACATTACTATAACATTTTTTGGTAGCCTTGGTCTATTTTCAGGCTTGTTGGAATCGTTTTTGTCAGAAATATTGAGTCAAACACTGGATTTCGCGGTTACGGATGGTTACGCCAATTCTCTATAAATCTCAAAATAAGTTACATATTTGAATTCCTTGTAAGAAGAGCTTTCAAATGAGTACCCGCATCAATGGGTTTCGTAAACTTGGTACGAAAATGGAAAAAATGAAAATAAAATTATTTTTGAAGATTTTGTTTTTTCTTTAATTTTGACAAAAAACTCACGGAAACTATTGATGCGACCATTCATTTGAAAGCTCTTGGTATAAGAAATTCAAATATGCAGTCAGTTTTAAAATCAATTGTCATTCCATGAAACTATGGAAAACCGCAAAAATGATACATTTTCTTCAACAGTTCTAACAAAAAGGACCCCGACTACCCTAAAATTCCTCAGTTCAATCTACAAATCAATTGATAATGTTTCTTAGATCAGTAGAAGGAATAATGATCACTGTTTCCATACTTTCAAACTATAGGCACTTCACAGAAAGCAGGAAAATGAGATAATTAGCCGCCATTTTGGAAAATGGCTGCCATGGGTCAACCAGGTCAAATCTGAAGTGGCTCCCTATCTAAATATTTTCTTTAAGACGATTTTGAAATGTGTGCCAAGTTTCATACTTCTATGTATAAATGCACTATCCCTCTCGGACATTGAGGTAGATCTAATGTTGGTCTAACGAAGCATTAAACCTCCAATCCACATCGGACCCAACGTTACGAAACTACGTAATTTGTCGACACATTTTTCAGACGTTAATACGTAATTTTAGACGTTGATACGAGTAATACAAACCGTATCTGTCTCCACGAAGTATTTTAACGTTGGTCTGACGGTCCCTGACCGTCTTCCCGCCTTCTGGGATCCAGCGTTTCAGACGAGCGGCCCCCTCTTGCGCATGCGCACTTGCGTACAAGAAGGCAAAATGGCGGGTTGACTCAAATCTGTGAAATCTCGGATGGTGTTTTTGCTAATAACGAAGGATTTAACGCTTTGACAAGCCTCATAATGTAGTGTGCTACATAGATTAACTAATTGGCTACGACTGGAGCATGTTTTGGACGGTCGGAACGCTTTATTGCGAAAGATTAAGGCCGTGGCAATGTGAAAAATCGAACGGCATGGTCGCCCAGGAATGACTCGATCAGCTGTTTCAGTATTTGTGATTCAATCATGGACTGAATATGGACATATATACCCCGTTCTGGATGGATATACCCGGTTACCAAACCCGGGAGGACACACGGACATGGATATGGCCAGAATTTGTCGCTGGACCCCGGCGTTGGAGTGAAAGGGTAAGTCCCTTGATCTGAAGCGATGTTTTCAATATGATTTTCAGGGGCGGATCCAGACCGGGCGGATCCAGACCGGGCGACCTGACCATTGAAATGTGTTTTCTTCTTGTGTCCCAATGTGGACATGAAGTTTGTGAAAATTTTATTATTGATTATTATTATTCATGCTGGTATATTTTGGCAATGAAGGGATTTTTGTCCAGGTAGGGTGCGGCGGGGGGGGGGCTGGCAGGGGCGGGGATTTTTTTATGTATTTTGGTTGAGATCTGCAAATATAAAGCAAAAAAATTAAAGCAGTACAAACAGAGCTATCCAAAAAGGATGGCTCCCAAAATTAATAGACTTTTCTTCCTCATTTTACTGAGCAGTCTACAAGTCCACTTAGGGACTATAAGATAAAATTGTATAAAAAACACTTACCTTGCATGGTGAAATTGAAAATGTTACTGCAATTTTACCTTGATAAAATTGGAACATTCTCGGCATCTAGGACAGTTGCAATGAGGCACCATTAAACTTGGGTCTTATACAATTCTCATATGCATCTTTGTGGGTGTGGAAAAATTTTAATTTTTTTTAAAACCAGGATAAGCTTTCACATTTTTAAAAGTACATATGTGGATTTTTTTGTAACTGGTGTATCAACTTTTCTTCACGGCTTCATCTAATCGTCAACAGCAAGCATCCTGTTGGAGTTTTTATAATTACAAAGTTACCAGATAGATTGGAATAGGTATGGAATAGATGGCGCTACAAGCTCTCTGAGAATCAGGATCCTAGGTTCTGCAACTTTGTGCAAACCTTCAACAAACCTTTGGCAGATACGTATGATCAGACGTTTGACCTGAACATTACTTTCAAACGTTGTCCATACATCTCAAAAACACGTTGGAGAAACCTTGGAACTTATGTATGACCAAACGTGTGACCATACCTTTGATAAACCTATGAATCAAAGGTATGGTCATACGTAATAGTCCAAGGTTGCTAAAACCTCTCAGATGAATGTTCGACAAACCTATGAATCAAAGGTATGGTCATACGTAACAGTCAAACGTTCTTCAAACCTTTCAACCAAAGGTATGACTTACGTAATAGTCTAAGGTTTTATAAACCTCTCAAATGAATGTTCGACAAACCTTTGAATCAAAGGTATGGTCATACGTAATAGTCAAACGTTCTTCAAACCTTTCAACCAAAGGTATGACTTACGTATGACTGACACGTTTATCCAAACGTTATAACAAGACGTTCTTCCAACCTCTCAACCAAAGGTATGACTTACGTGTGACTCGAACGTTAGGCCAAACTATAAAACAAACTATCTGCCAACCTCTTACTAACGTTGCGACCTACGTTTGGTTTTCCATCTGAGTGCAACGTTTGGAAATTACATTTGCCCTACCTTTGTCATACGTTGTTTGGCCCAACGTTTGATTCTAACCTAAATAATTACGTAGCGAAAGGTTGGATTTACGTTGCTGCTTGGGAGGGATTACTCCCCTATTCATGACAAATCTGCCCCGCTATTTTCCCATTTTCTGTTCAAAATAATGAGATTACATTAAAATTTAAGTGTGTGTGGAGTGAGAGGCCCCTGCATGTCATGGGGCATCAGGCCCCGTTCGCTGGTCATAGGGCCTCGAAGCTGCTCCAGGCACCATTTAATGATGTCTATTTTTCTTAAATCTTGATAGCATAACTAATTAAATGAGAAAAATGTACCCCTGCAGATTTGGTGAAAAATTAAATATGAACATAAAAAATCGGAAATGAGATAAAGTAAATAGAAAGCCTTATATAGAGGAACCCCAAGAAGCAACTTTAGGATTATAATAATAGAGGGGGGCTTCTTACTCGATGAGTAGGGTATATTTGTAATTATTTTTTCAAAAAGGACCGTAACTCCATATTGCCTGACTTGCGATATCATATAAGTGAATAATTTTTGTAAAAATTTATTATTTTCAGTTCAACAAGGTCACTTTCGGCCCCACCGGCAACCAGCTGACGTACCTCTTGACGTTCAGACTAGTTGTGCTTCAAGATGTCTAGCGTCACATGGATACAAATGTAGAGCAATCGAATTTGTTGAACAAAATGGCAAACTGGTCTGTACAACCTATGGAGACACTGAATTGATAACAGCAAAGCCACTTTTCATCCGGTTCTATCCACCACCAACTCCAACTAGTAAAAAATAATTTCATTATTCTTTGATAATTAATTTTTTGGAGTATATGGCAGAATTTGAATGTTTATTTGGAATTTAACATACTACCGAATTTCATTAATTATACCACCAAGTTTCATTAAAGTAGCCTGCTGTGCTTCCATTTCTGGGTACAGGGTTTGAATGATTAATCCAACTTGGACCATAGTTCAGTCATCCTTCACCTAATCGCTGTATCTTCCTCTTGTCCTAAGTAGCCTTCAAAAGTTAGTAGAATTGGCTGATGGTGCATATATGCTCATAAGTATGTTTTTTTATACAGAGTGTTGGGAAGATAAACCATATCATAACGCTGTCGGTGGATTGTTGACTTATGGCACAACAGGAGAAAACCGCCCTGAAATCTTCTACTTTGGCGAGACAACTGACATTGAATGGTGCAAGGAACAGTGTGCAAAAGAACCTCTGTGTTATGTCTACAACTGGCACCAAACGGGCGACCACTGGCACAACCGCTGCCATGGACGTGGATTTGGGGCGCAGGAGAAACTTGGAAGACAAAGCAAAATTTATTGTGGCGTTAAATTGTGCTGATTAAGAACTTGAATATGTGGGGATCCGATATGCGCAGGAGTTGCAAATTGAACTTCTGAGTTCTGTAGGGCGTCAGAGTTTGCACAAAAAACCTCTGGGGGCTGGATCTATTCTTCGTTGAAAAACTTCGACTAATTACTTTAAATATTCATTGCAAAACTAATGGCTTGTAGGTATTCACCTTACATATTGGGAACATTTTTACCTTCCGCGAACAAAGTTCGAAGAAGGTATTGCAATCACTTGGGTAAAAATGCTGTCCGTCCGCCCGGGCGGGCGGTCGGGCGGTCGGGCGGCGGGCGGATAGATCGTTTCCGGCCCGGCACTCGGGCTCTATTGAATGTATGTGGATGAAATTTGGTACACATCTAGCCTGTATGGTCTAGTTGTGCCTTTTGATGGTCTGATGAATAGATCTTAAATACTTTTTGAAATAATTAACAAAATATAAAAAAATTTTTTTTTTCGTTTCCGGGCCAAGGCTCGGTCACTATTGCATGTGCATGGATGAAATTTGGTACACACGTGGCCTATATGGTCTAGTTGTGCCTTTTGATGGTCTCATTGACAGATATTCTATACTTTCTGAAAAAATGAGGAAAGACATAAAAACATATTTTTTTTGTTTTTTGGGCTAAGACTCGCTCACTATTGCATGTACATGGATAAACTTTGGTAGACATATGGTCAATATGGTCTAGTTGTGCCTTTTGAAAGGTCTGATGGAAAATATTATATACTTTTTCAAATATTGAAAAAAACATATATATATTATTTTTGTTTCTGGCCCAACATCCGGTCACTATTCCATATACATGGACGAAGTTTGGTACACATACGGCTTGTATGGTCTACTTGTGCCTTTTCATGGTCTGACAGATGGCTATTCTATAGTTTTTGTAATATTGAGAAAAAATTTTTTTTTTATATCGGAGCCGAAACTTCCCCACTATTGCATATACAGTAATGCATTTTTCTAAACAAATCACCTATGCAATTAATTTAGCAGTGCTTTTTGGTGCGTATCACACTTTATGAATCATTGGAAAAATAGAGATAATGGAAGGCCACTACTTGACCGCTATTGCATACCTATAAGCAATTTCGTAAACGCACCAATTTTATGATATTATTGTAATCTTCTAAAGGTGTTATTCGCTGAAGGTTTGCTGCTGCGCAGCCTATGTTTTGACTTGCTTTATTCTGTGGTGCCACTCGATAGCAGCTCTTTTGTCTCGGAAAGGTCTCCCCATAATAGAGAGACAATGAATGTATGATATCGCTTTTGCTTTTTATGTTACTCACATAATATTATGTTATGTATCTCTTTGCCATGACTCTTTATCATAAATAAATAGGTTTGTTTGTCACTCCACCTGTGACATAAATAATCTCATAGTTTATTTTAATGTTTTATGTAGTAATTGTCAATTTCAATTTTAAAATTTGGTCTTCAATGCAATAAAAGATTTTTCTGATGCATATTTTGCCTTGAATTTTTTTCTTGCACCTCTGAAACATGGTTTTGGAAACATCTTGTGGAAATTTCACAAAAATGTCAAAATTCAAAAGGTGTGAAATTCGATAATTTTCTTCAATTTGTTTCAAACTTGGTGAAGCGCAAATTTTCACAGTTTTGTGTAATATCTAAAAATTAAATTGATGAAGTGAAATTTCGGCTTTCGGTCGTCAATAAGGCAGGCTTTCCAATGACATCATATTTTGGTTGTAGATCGATTATTAGGTCACTTTTTTTTTAAATAACAAATTCGATAAAACGGACCAGAGTAAGACAGGAAATGGTCGCTGTTAAATGATGTTTGGTACGATTTTGCTTGTCAGCCATAGGATCAATGCTATCAATTTGGTTTTGTCAAAAAAAATTCTTTGCTACAGTAAATGTTCCATTTCCTTTGCTGGTGAGTGTACTTATAACTGTGGTTTTTGACAAAGATCCAACCCTTTGGATATAATAGTGACCTGGCCAATGGGAATTCAGCCTAATATCCATAGTAGGGAGCTCTGTGTGACTCATTTGTATAATGAGACTGCAGCATAATATCCTGACCAATGAGGATGCAGCCTGATATTATGGCCAATGATTGATAGTCTAATATCCACTAAGCAATGATTGGTCAGTGAATATTAGTCAGAATTCTCATTGGCAAATGGATGTGAGGCTGCATTTCTATTGGACAAGCTGAGAATCCAATGAGAATCCAGTTTAATATCCACTAATTAGTCAAATAGGATATTTGGTCGAAGTCAAAAAGACTAGGGGGAACGGGGGCCCATTGGGACGCTTTTGACGTCTACTAATTTTACTCAATGCTGAAAGCACTGAAGAACTCAGAAGTTTGCATGAATATCACCAATACCATTGAGCTTAAATGCAAGGCATAATAAACTAGACTTCACATACCCTTTTGCAGCCAGAGAGCAAAATGTGAGTCTAAAAAATGACATCAGCCGGGACACATTGGGACATCAATTGAAAAATCATTTTAACACTCCATTTGCAATAGATATCACATATAAGTAGTGCGTAAGACAATAAACAGTGCATTAACACCTTGTAGTGCCAATAGTTCATAACTTTAAACAGTTTTAAACATTTAACATAAAATGTCCTGGGTGCGGACATCTATGTAAGTAACACACAGTGCTTTGCGACAAATTTGTTCACAGAGCATGGTAATCCACTATACCTCTTTTCACTGTGGCCTGAACACCTGTTGTGTGCTGTCCCAGGTCATTCAGATGCCTTGGACACTTAAATTCTGCCATATTAAGTGCGTCCAAATGTGCCCCAAATTCAGTGTCCCAATGAGCCCCGATATGACTTTTACACCAAAATGCTAATTTCTCGGACACCAGTGAGTGTGTTTATACGGATAGCAATTCATAACTGTTCGTTAGGATATATAAAATTCATACAAGCACTGAGAAAGCTTCATTGTTCATGTTTGTCCACAGAACGATTTGAATTGAACCTGTCCATATTTACTTCAGTAGTAGCAAAAACAAACTTTTGCTTGCCATACTTCTGCATGTGGCTGTAATTTGTCTATAAAACCATGGAAACATCAGGATGTGAAATTACAAGATATGATGGCACTACCATATCATATACCTTGCCAGGATCCAAGAAAACCCCACTGTCCCACAGTGCCCCGCGTCCCAATGTGCTCCCGTTCCCCCTAAGCCAAAATCAATCATAGTCTTTTGTGGATATTTTTGAGTGATCATATATCCTTTGAGCAAGCGCAACCGCCATTGTTGTTAGTCCCGATAAAGGATGGGACTAATGTTTTCTTTCGCATGTGTCTGTCAATTCGTCTGTCTGTACATCTGTCCACAAGATTGAGGAAAAACCTCTGCACACTTTAATATAAATCTCAGCACAATTTTTCCAATCGCCGCAACAAAGAAGTGATTCGATTTTGGATAAGATCCATGCTGCGGATACAGCACAATGACGAGATACAGTTTCATATATAGTAATACAGTGCCGTCTGTAAGTAATTGAAACACATGTAGGGGAACGAGGGGAAAAACGGACCGGCGGGGCAAAATGTTTTTTTGTGTTTTCTTGGAACATTTTGAACAGCTTTCTAATTCTTTAATCGGAAAATAAAATAGAATACACAACCAACTTTTTCTGAAAGTTTCGTGGATGAGAACATTACAGGTATACAGCTATGTTAATTTGAAGTTTTTGATCGATTTTCTTAAAAAAATCATAATTTTTGGAAATGCTGTAGTACCTCCAATGACATTCCCAGCAGAATAATTCATAGTTAGTATTATAAGAGCACTACTAAACTTGCTTATTAAGCAAAAAAATGTAGTCAGGTCCTTCGCATGTGTAAGTAGGTCATTATTAATATATCCTGCATGGTTGGGGCAAGATGGAGTCCTCCTGTGGGGGCAAAATGGAAAGCACAAAAAAGCAATCCCAGCCTAGAAGAGGTTTAAGCTTGCTATTAGGTCAATTCAACCATGACATTTGAGAAATTTGATACTTTTTCTGGCTATATAACAGGCTAATAATATGAAAAAATAACTAGAGATTTGTGGAGCTAGTCCATGTCATCAATAATCCCTTGACGACTTAGGCTTATTGTTCCCCTAATGATATTGTGCCATTGCATCTATGCTAAACCTCCTCAACCGAACTGCTTGTGGAAGCATGAATTCTCATCCGATGAATGGAAAACGTATTGGGTCATAAAGGCCGATACGTGAGGCATGTGGGATAATAATGGTAGCCAATTTTCATTGCTGGGATATGGGTCAAAGTCTTCGATAAGTAAGTGAAACACAGGCCCAATGTTATTTAATAGGGAAGGGTGGTTCACTTACTTATCATAGACTTTGACCCATACCTAACTCCGACTACAGCAGAGAAAATTGGCTGCCATTGTTATCCCACATGCCTCAATATGTTTTCCTCTCATCGGATGAGAATTCATGCTTCCATAAGTATTTTTGCTGAGGATGTTTAGCATAGGTGCAATGGCACCATTTCATGCATTTCGCTTACTTACAGGCGGCACAGTAAAGTTATATGTCAATAAGTTAAGCTGGATACATTTAACCTCTTCAAATTATGTACAGTTAGAGGAATCAATTCTCATAATAGTTTTGGGTGACGTATTCTTGAATTTAGATGTCAAAGATTGATTTTGACATCTAGCCAAGGACGTCATAAGCTTGACAATTTGCACATCAATATACTAATACTGCCTTTGTATGTGCATTACACCAAGAAGGTAATTTTTAATCTATAATCACATCAGTGTAGATATTACTGAAAAATAATCAGGGGCTTTTTCTCTGCGCCTGCTAAGCAGTTGATACGTATGGACTTCGAATGCTTGTTTTACATTTGACCTGACAACATTAAACGTCAAACTTTGTCTTACCTGACCTTTACAATTAATTCAAGAATTTTAAATATCTTTCAGACACAATTCAGATAGACATTGATATATGGTAATCTTTACAGATATACTAATGCTTTGTAATTTATTTTTAATCATTAATGTAAATGGTAAAGGGGAGGCCAGGGTTCGGCATGAGTACACAAGTACTCGAGTACTTTTTGCCAAGTATTTGCATGCATGTATTCAATACTCATGCCAAATCAGGAGTACAGTACTCGTACTTGTACTCGACTACATTGCTAAAGTACTCACACTCGTAGTAGGTACATCACATGTACAATTAAGCTTCAAAAGAGGAAAATTGAACAAAATTTTGCTACTAAATTATTTTATCTTAATAATACTTTTATTTCTTTAAATGCACACAAAAGGTTCGAAACTGACATAAATGTACTCATATAATACTCATGCTTGAGTACATTTGAAAGTACTCGTACTCGTACTCGTACTTGAGTATATTCAGAAAAGGCGGTACTCGTACTCGTCGATGTGGCAAGTACTCGTACTCGTACTCAAGTACATTTGCATGTACTTGTGCCCAACCCTTGGGGAGGCACCAGTAGACAATTCATCTGTTGCGGCTTGTATGTGGTTCCGAATTTACCATATTTATGAGGCCCAAGGTTACCTCAGACCTTTCTGGGGGAGGGTTGGCCTGGTGGTAGCGTACTGGGCTGCCAATTGCTGGGTCCAGGGTTTCAATCCAGCTCTTGCCCATTTGCCTGAACCGATGTTGGATGGCTATTTCGATAATCTTTCGCCTGACTGCCGTGTCCGCCTCTGCTCCCAATTAGCTTGCAATGTGCATAAATACAGCATGTTAAATCCCATTGCCCCATATTGATCCATCAACATCAGACCTTACAGTTAGAGTAGGTTGGGGCATGCAGCCCCCCTTAACTTCGAGGTGCGATTTGACCAACTTTTTATGGTCGATTATTTGAATGCTTACGCTCTGTTGTGGAGTGCTATTTATAGCAGCTGCTGCTGGTGACGTCATAGTGGTTGTCACGTCACAACAATTTGGTGACATCACTATGTTGTGATGTCATGATGCACTTTCAAGTAACAGTCAGTTGGATTAAAGGACTTTTACTACATGTCTCGGATTACTCTTCATTACATTTGGTGCCGTGACAAAACCAAATAGAGAAACACAACGAGAAGTCGAAGAGAACACACAGTACATCGAGCAGAAATTCAACTCACTTGCAGTAACAGTAAAACTTCAGAAAAATTTCAAAAGCTAGAGACAGTAAACAGACACAGAATCATGGAAAAATTGAAAGCTTCAAGATCTGGGCACAAAGCTACCATCACCAGAACTATAAACAGGATTACCAAGGACGACGATGAACCAGAGACAAAACTAAAACTATTCCAAAATCTGCTTAAGAAAAGGGACCTGATCGAAACTTTGGACTCTGAAATAATTGAAACATGTAAGGCGGATGAAGTGGAAAAAGAAATTTTGGAAACGGATGAATACAATTTCAATTTGGAGATTGATATCTCAAAGATCGAATCACAGATGAAGACACTGCATGTTGTTCTCAACTCAAGTTTAAATGCGTCGGCTACAGAATTCAACACTCCCGACGACAACAACAACAACAGCAGCAACAGTGTCACCAATTCTGCTACAAGCACAAGTTTCCATCAACACAAGTTGCCCAAGCTCAGTCTTCCATCGTTCAGGGGTGAGATCTTGAGATTTCAAGCGTTTTGGGACTCATTTGAATCAGCGATTCACTCAAACCCCCGTTGACGGATGTACAGAAGTTTAATTATCTCAGGTCACTGCTGGAAGGAAACGCAGGCCGTCTCATCTCTGGTTTTGCTCTCACAAATGCAAAGTATGTGAAAGCAATTGAACTGTTGATAGAAAGATATGGTCAGGATCACAAAATTTCCCAGAAATACATGCAAGCCCTTGTGGATCTTCCGGGACCATCTTCGTCTTTCAGCAGCCTCAGGCAATTTTATGACACTGTGGAAAACTACGTCCGAGGTCTAGAAGCTCTGGGACAGTCACAAGACAGCTTCGGTAGCTTGTTGGTGCCGATCATCCTCAACAAATTACCGAATGAGGTGCGAGTAAATCTCACAAGACAACATGGCTCCACAAATTGGCAGCTTCAAGAACTTCGGAATGGTCTGCTACGTGAACTCAACATTCTGGAGTCAGGGATAAACGCTTCAACTGAATTTGAATTAGGCCTAGTCAACGGCACATATTCATTTCTGTTGAACTCAAGTCAACCCATCACATGTGCATTCTGTGACGGTTCACACCCAGCAATTAAATGTAATGTCATCACGGATCACAATCGTCGGATCGAAATTATCAAGGAAAAACGGCTCTGCTTCAATTGTCTGAAAAGGCACAGAGTAAAGGACTGCAGATCAAGGTTCCGTTGCCAAAAATGCAGAGGGAAACACCACACTAGTCTTTGCATGAATGCAGAAAATGTTGCCACTTTAGAAGACCAACAAAGTCAAGTGAAGGAGATCACTGGTATCTTCTGCTCTTCGGTTATTCAGTCTCATTCAAAGGTGTTGTTAAAGACGGCTATTGCACCAGTACATTCAGAGAACAGAAGTCTTTTCTCAAATGCTAATATTCTCTTTGACGAAGGTTCACAGCGATCGTTTATAACTGAAGATTTAGCTCATTCGATTAGTCTGAAGAAAACAGGAAGAGAATCCATTAATGTTGCAACTTTCGGTGACAGTGTGAAACGAATAAGACACATGGATACTGCTACTGTGAATATTGTGTCCACAAATGGAAAATTAATACCGGTAAATGTTCTGATCGTACCGAAGATATCTACGCCTGTGAAGAACTACATTAGTCAAGATGTCAAGAGATTACCACAGATCAGAGACCTGCAACTGGCACATCCTGTATCAGACGATGACACCTTCAATATCTCCATGCTCATTGGCGCTGACTACTACTGGAACATTGTTCAAAATAGGGTGATTCGTGGGAGGGGCCCCACAGCAGTACAATCAAAGGTGGGATACCTTCTGTCTGGTCCAGTTTTTGATAAGACAGATACGTGTACGAAACAGCACGTATTCCACATCGCAACTTCTCACGATAGTGCCGAGGCAATCTCCTTCAGTGAAGACGCAGATAAGAACACAACCTTCAAAGAAACCAGAGAAGAAGCGAAACTGCCACTTAAGGGTGACCATTTGTCAAGTGACTATGCTATTACAAAGATACAAACTGAGACCTCAACTTCCAGGCTGGGTGAAAATCTTATGCCGTTCCAGTGCTATCTACATGGAAAACATCCTGGATCAAGAATTCACAATATTAGACATTGTGTCTCGAAGAAGCATGGCTTAGCTCATTCTGCTACCCTCAAGACTGCCAATGGTATTACAAACAAAGCATGTAGTCGACAAATTCTACAAGCAAAGAACTGTGCTCAAACTAGACTAGACGAGTCCCAATACCTTGCAGGTCGAATGTAGCGCACAGGATTTGATGCGGCCCTTTAAGGTCAGTGTAAAATGCGGACCAAACGGACCATGCGGACCATGCGGACCAGACATAAAAAAAACACAGGAGGGTGCAGAGGAGCATTGCTTGTTTAATCAAGCTAATAATACAAAGTAATCAAGCGGAAAATGCGGACCAAATGCGGACCAGATGCAGACCAAACCAGTAAGCTAGATATTAGCTTGACAATTGCATAAAAAAAATTATTTAATTTAATAATTTAATATTTTTAATTAACTAAAAAAACGTATACAGGCAAGAGGTCTTAGACCAGATATGAACAGGACAAAGTGGAGACGGGAGACCAGATTTCAGACCAGAGTGCAGGTCTATACCAGATTGCAGGCAACAGACCAGAGTGCAGACCAAATGCAGACCAAATCATGCAGACCAAATGCAGACCAGAGTGCAGACCAAATCATGCAGACCAATTAAATAGCTCCAAATGCAGACCAAATCATGCAGACCAAATGCAGACCAGAGTGCAGACCAAATGCAGACCAAATGCAGACCAGAGTGCAGACCAAATGCTGCTTGAAATGCAGACCAAATTATGCAGACCAGAGTGCAGACCAGAGTGCAGACCAGAGTGCAGACCAGAGTGCAGACCAGAGTGCAGACCAGAGTGCAGACCAGAGTGCAGACCAGAGTGCCATTTTTGTGAAAAATAAATATATATATAAATTTTTCAAAAAAATTCTTATTTTTTACTAAGTTTATAAAATGATTAAAATTCAAATCATGTCCCTTTTGTTATTCAGTTGGTCTGCATGGTCTGCACAGTTTGGTCCGCATGATTTAACCCCTTCCAGGCTGGACAGTGTTTGCTCAAGGCTTGAACCAACAGACTGGCTGCCAGTATGTCTGGTCCGCATGGTCCGCATGGTCTGCATGGTCCGCATTTTACACTGACCCGGCACTTTACACACTGCTAGATCAAAGTGACAACATTGTCAGATGGTATAAACACACTGTACCTGCCAATTAGGTGTTCAGCTCATGACTGCGTATGAAATTTGTATTCTGGCTTGCTCAGAGATCATTGTGACAGACGAAATAACTTTCATGCTTGCCTTGACATTGTCCGTGATGGCTTCTTGTTGACCAACTAATAAACAATGCTGAGGCAATCATGTGATAGTAGGCGTGGCCTCTAGACTAATTGACCTACTTATTGAACCCATTTCTGAGCTACACGTGGTAGAGGGGCCCCTTTGCTGTTGTTTGGAGTTTGTCAAATTGCAGCTCTATACAAAATGATAAAGATACAAATTGACAATTGATATTGATGTACATGTGCAGGACACACTAATTATCAGCACATAGTCAAGGTGTCATAAACCGTTTAATAATCATGCAGAGACAGGCTTGGAGTTTTCCCCAATGGCAATGGGAGTATTTATTTCACGGTAATTTCGACAGAATTATTTATTTCAAGACTGCCTGAAAATTATTTGAAATTATTTATCACTAAGTGTGAGAGAGAATTATTTATTTACTAAAAAAAAAAATCCCAACCCCCTACCCATTTTCTGCATATTAATTGATCTCTCCCTGAAGAGTATTTCCATCATGGCCTATGTATATACCTGACAGCAAAAGAAAGGAGACACCAAGCCTTGAATTGCACTCAAAATTAAATACATAAATTTTAAGTCAATTTCAAGATGGTGTAATTTAGATAACATGCTACATTAAACTGAAAGCCAAAAAATGGTAAATTATTTACTTTTCATGTCTGCAGACTGAAAACACAGCAATGACAAGGACCAGGACCGGGTTTTCCTTTAAATAGCTATTTCATTTCAAAAGAAAGAAATTTTTTTTGAAAAGAAAGAATTTTTTCGTCCCATGGGATTTTGCAAATTTAAGGTTTCTGTTCCAGTCAAGATTTCCGTTCCAGAGTGGTTTCCAGTCCTGAGTCATTTTCAGTTTAAGTTCCTTCTTTCTCAGACATGAGGCTCAATGGTACTGATTAATTTACTGGGCCTTCAATTTGGTCTTTCTAACACTAATTTTTGAGTGAGCTTTCACATCATGTACATAACACATACTTCATTGAGCTAAGATATTTTAAGTGTTTAAGCATCAAGTTAAGTATTCATGGTAGAGTGAGAATGCTATATTATATCACTCTTTTAACCATTGACTGCATGAACTGATGATTATTCAGGTGAACTACCGCGGATTGATAACCTATGGGTGAGATAATATGAGTTAATTGTTCTAAGAATATTCCATAGATGGCAGTCAAGTGCAGTAACTCTTTGTTAATTAAACACTCACACTTGACTGCCATCTCTTGAGAATTTTTTTAAAATTATTTTTCCAAAACATGAATACCTCTATTGACTTGCGTAAGTTTACATGCACTTTGGGATTGTTAAAGTTGTTGAAGAGGCACATGAGTGACAAAATCTGTACTTTCAATGATGGCATGAGAGGATTGGGGGTTCTAACAAATATTTTTTATGGAGATGTCGCCCCGCTGTCTTGAAATCCAATGTATATCCAATACATATGCACAATATGTGCACACAGGAACTGCATGATGTACTACACCCCATCTGTAGGCATTTACCAAAATTGCAACTTTGTAAGAATTGCTGGCATCAAAATCGTGAAAAATGAAATATAAAAAAATTCTTAACAGCCCTTGTTATACTTCTCTCACTATAACTTGATTTTCGAAAATATGGGGTCATCTCTATATAAAAATTCCATAACCCAAGGGTAGATTAAGGGGACGGGAGGCAATTGAAATCATGGCAAAAATTTAAGAATAATATTATCTTTTCGGATTTTCCGTACAGTCAACTATAAGAAGTTTATTTGTTTATAGTTCTCCAATCATTAAACAAAACTACAAGCAGTCCGTTCTAATATTCACTCAGGAATAAATTCAAGTTACTTCAGGGTGGACCTATTTGAGGGTATGGCCTGCTCCTCTGTAGCAGGTCACCTAACTTCGTCTTTCAAGGCCTGAGCATGTGGGGTTTGATGCTATGCTGTTTTTTTACCTTCAGCGAACGAAGTTCGAAGAAGGTATTTTAATCACTTGGGTAAAAATGCTGTCCGTCCGCCGGGCGGGCGGGCGGGCGGTCGGGCGGCGGGCGGATAGATCGTTTCCAGCCCGGCACTCGGCCTCTATTGAATGTATGGGGATGAAATTTGGTACACATCTAGCCTGTATGGTCTAGTTGTGCCTTTTGATAGTCTGATGAATAAATCTTAAATACTTTTTGAAATAATTAACAAAATATAAAAAAAATTTTTTTTTCGTTTCCGGGCCAAGGCTCGGTCACTATTGCATGTGCATGAATGAAATTTGGTACACACGTGGCCTATATGGTCTAGTTGTGCCTTTTGATGGTCTCATTGACAGATATTCAATACTTTCTGAAAAAATGAGAAAAGATATAAAAACATATTTTTTTCGTTTTTTGGGCTAAGACTCGCTCACTATTGCATGTACATGGATAAACTTTGGTACACATATGGTCAATATGGTCTAGTTGTGCCTTTTGAAAGGTCTGATGGAAAATATTATATACTTTTTCAAATATTGAAAAAAACATAAAAATTATAATTTTTGTTTCTGGCCCAACATCCGGTCACTATTCCATATACATGGATGAAGTTTGGTACACATATGGCTTGTATGGTCTAGTTGTGCCTTTTCATGGTCTGACAGATGGCTATTCTATAGTTTTTGTAATATTGAGAAAAAATATTTAAAAGAATTTTTTTTATATCGGAGCCAAAACTTCCCCACTATTGCATATACAGTAATGCATTTTTCTAAACAAATCACCTATGCAATTAATTTAGCATTGCTTTTTGATGCGTATAACACTTTATGAATCATTGGAAAAATAGAGATAATGGAAGGCCATTACTCGACCGCTATTTCATACCTATAAGCAATTTCGTAAACGCACCAATTTTATGATATTATTGTAATCTTCTAAAGGTGTTATTCGCTGAAGGTTTGCTGCTGCGCAGCCTATGTTTTTATCAGTTCTCAAACCTTCCTTTAGGAGCCTCTTTGTCAGGCCACGCCTCTCAGCCCACTTGAGTTGACCTATATTTACTAATTGACTGTGACCTCAATTCACAGTGAGGCAAAACGACCATTTTTACCAGTGACACAAAATTTGAAGAAGGCTGCAATGTTTTAATTTCACATTTTGTGGTTTCTCAAGCAATATCCCATCGACAGAATGATGGCAAACGACTCCCAACACCTTCAATGTTACAGGCAAGTGAAATTTGAGTGTGTGTAAAACACATGCATTCCCATAGCAGTGCAGTAAGTGAAATGTTTTGAAATGACTGGATGATTTCGACTGATGCAGAATATAAATTTCATATTAGATAGCCCAAGAAAAATTGTAAATATTAATGACAGATTCCATTAATCAGCATTCAATCACTTCTCTTGGTACATTCAATTGACTGGCTATGGTAAATTGCAATCTACATGAAAGAAGGACTTTGCCTTTATTGAAAAGGCAATCTGCAGTCAATGGCAATTGACAGATTGGGGTGTCCCAGAATTGCCATTAATTAAGATAGTTCACTTGAATAAAAGAAAAGTTGCAATATTGGGCCCTACCTAATTGGTATGCACCATGTCTTTTAGCCAAAATCGGCTTCCAATGTTATCTTAAAGTTTATCATAACTTTGAATTTTGTTGTCAAGTCTTTGCGAAGATTGCCTGTCCGAAGGAAATGTCCGGCAGATTTTCAACCGGTCCGGCAGTCCAGTCGAGAAAATTGCCATAGGATACATGTTAAAATTTGTGGAAATAGACAAAATATCCATTTCGGTCCGGCATGGGATTTGGATCTTCGCAAAGACTGTGACTAAGAGTTGGTAGATTGTAAAAGATTGATGTCTACTAGTTGGATGATGCAGTGTCTACGACTTGGTTAGTTAATTTTATTGTGTGTCTACGAGTGGGTAATAACTTTTTAAAGTGAAAATGTTGTGTCTACGACTTGGGGGATAGCTCTGAAATATGTCTACGACTTGGTGTGTCTACGACTTGGTGTGTCTACGACTTGACTTGTATTCATGCTTGGCCAAGCTGCTGCTAGACTCTACTCCTGCTAGCAGTTGTAGAGTCAAGACACTAGACTAGCTCAAACAGCTAGAAGACAACTGCAAGGTGAAGTTGGAAGAAAGAATGCCATGCTTTCCCGAACTCCTCCAAGAAGATTAGTCCCAGAAGTTGCAAGAACAAAGATGAAGAAATGTGCTGAACTGTTAAATAATGACAATTACTAAACTGAACTATTGAAAGACTTAATGTTCTCGAAACTGAACAGTCACAAATTTCATGTTATTTGGAATGAATTTCTTACTGTGAATTTCATATTTATTACATTGTGTAGTTATTTCACATTTGTCCCCCCGGAGAATGTTGTGGAGTGCTATTTATAGAAGCTGCTGCTGGTGACGTCATAGTGGTTGTCGCGTCACAACAATTTGGTGACATCACTGTGTTGTGACGTCATGATGCACTTTCAAGTAACAGTCAGTTGGATTAAAGGACTTTTACTACATGTCTCGGATTACTCTTCATTACACGCTCTCAGGAAGGGATCACTTGACTCTGCTTATAACTTGCGAAACAAATTTCTACCAATTTTAATAAAGGAGTTACGGCCCTTTTTGTAAAAAATTAAAATGGCCTTCTTACCCCACCCATCGGGCAAGAAGCCCCCCTATTATAATCCTATGGCAATTGTGTGGGCGCATTCAGCTTGAAATTTGTTTCTAGGGGTTCTTCTATCATTTATAAGGCATTCTATTTGCTTTTACGGAAGTTTTGAATTTTTCTTTTTATACAATTATTTTAAATATTTTTTGCCCTGTTTCAATTTTTGCACACATTTTTTTCTATTTTAATTAGCTATTCTATCAGGATTTAAGGTAAAGTACACCTTTATTAAATGGTTCCTGAATCAGCTTCAAGGCTCCAGTGAATACCATGTGGGGCCTCTCGCCCCAAACCCACATATTTTAATTTGACCTCTTTATTTTGAACTAAAATGCAAAAAACAGGATCCAAATCATATTTAAGTGATGGTCATAAAGTGAAGCAATGCAGATATCCATTATATTTTTTAATATTTCTGACAACCCCTTTCAAAGAATTAATCAAAGTTACAAAAACCATGCACATTTTTTTGTTTCTTTAATTTCTACTATGGTTTGGTGGCATTTTTGGTGCATTTTCTTATTGATAGGATTGAAGCTAGAGGCTTTTTAGGTGATGTGACCAATTTTCAGGGCAAACAGCACCAATTTGGTGCTGTTTGCCCTGAAAATTTGTGACATCACCTAAAAAGCCTCTAGCTTCAATCCTATCAATAAGAAAATGCACCAAAAATGTAAGTTTATATATTAGCCTGGGGTGGCTTCTCACCTAACCCGGGCTTCTTGCCCCGACCTACTCTATTGGTTAAATTATAACTTGTCAGCAGCTGTTCATCAATACATAACTGTCAACATAGGATTGATCTTGTGAAAAATTAATTAGGCCTATATAAATTATATATAGTGCATCTTAATCAATATCATGTTACAGATATATGATTTCAGTTCTTGTTGATGTTATGGTGTAAGAGTTTTGCATGCCGAAACATCAGAGAGATGAACTACTTACCACTTCTTCCTATAATGACATTTTTAAATGGACACTTGAAGTTGATCTCATCTGACAGTAATGAGGGTAAGGTAATTTTAATCATCATTTTACAACACACCAGTCAATTTAAAACAACATGTCTTTCTCCATAAAGGATTACGATGCTGATTACAGTTCGGTGTCAGTTTTCTCAGTAAGCTATTTTTTTCTCATCGGAAGCCCACTTGATGACACATTAATACTGTGTACCGTTTGCTCTATTAGAAGCGACACATTTATAATATATTATAAGAATTGGGTTTGGCTTTATTGAACACTTTAGACTGTCTGACAGGACAGGTGTATGTTGTAACTCCAAAGAACTGTCTCGAGCGCGTAGCGCGAGCCCCTGGCCATCCGAGGCGATTGTACGATTTAGTGTATGTTGCTACTTAGAGCTCATTGCAGATTGGCGGTCCAGCGGAGAAATTTTTATTTCTTATTTTTAACTTGCAAACTTGCTTTGCCACATCATTGACCGTTTTCTGTTGGTCTCCTAATCTTCTTATTTGATGAAGTACCGTAAGTAATTTTCTGAGATAAAAAAATACTTAAAAGACTCTGAATTCATTTCACAGTACACACATGTAGTCCTTTCTGAAAACCCTCAGTTTTTGGGGGCCTCCGGTGGCCCGCGGACCTCTGGCCTCAGAACCTCTGACCCTTGGGGCCTTGCCACCGACAGACTCCCCTAAATGACATGGGCCAATTCGACCTATAAATATTCACCTTCATGTTTTACTTTTAAATGTTTCCACTTTACTTGTATCTGGACTCTTTGAGTCTTATTTTACCATGTGGATGTTTTATAAATTAATAAATGTAATGCCTTTCTTTCAGCCATACATTCTTATTTCCACTTGCATCCTCCAAGCACCCCTACAGCCACAAAGAATGACCTCACATGTGTTGTGAAGTGCGCCTCAACTTATCGATGCAGGGCTTTTGAAATGAATCAACTTTCAGACGGGACGTTCACATGTACAGTGTTTAACACTACTGATATCATAACTCAGGCTGTGTTCCGTAGAGTTTATCCTGCTCCTACACAAGACCGTAAGTTTAAATTGCTTTTGTCCGATATAATAAGTAAAAAAGACCTTTCCACATTGTATACGGCAGCATACTTCTGCATGACCTGGCATAACCTGCTTTGCTAAAATTACCTTAATGTGAATTATATGTTCCAGTAAAAGGAAATTTTGAATACACTATTATAATTTCTTCACAGATATTGATGATTGTAATTATGAGCCGTTTACAGTGAAAATATATATGGGCTCCAATAGTGTTAAGTTAAAAAGCAGAGAAATGCCTTCAGAGAAACACTCTG
Source organism: Platynereis dumerilii (assembly GCA_026936325.1). Classification (NCBI taxonomy): domain Eukaryota; kingdom Metazoa; phylum Annelida; class Polychaeta; order Phyllodocida; family Nereididae; genus Platynereis; species Platynereis dumerilii. Next base: position 37,914,420 of record JAPTHN010000006.1, on the reverse strand, counting down.
GTTATGTAATAATGTATTTTCATTTTAGTCAGGCTAGGAGGGTGGTAGACTTGTCTTTGACGAACTGTTCAAATTATTTAGGTTTTTTTCCCCGAATCTAAGTGTTTTCCTAACTTTTGAGGTGAGGGTGACAGCGACCTTGCCCCACCCCCGGTTCGCCAATGAAATACACACTGCACTGCATTTTTCCCATGCAATCCACTGCTTGTACATAGTACTATGTGTATTAGGGTGTTTCAGGTGCCCCCAATATTTTCTGATCCAGCTTGACTTTGGTCTGGTATTGCAGTTTATATAGTAGAAGTCACATGTAAAATTTTGGCCCATTCAATAACTACTTACCTTTACCAGAATTCACTTGAAGTTTATAGTGTAATTCCCCATTGGCGAATATTAGGGTGCATCGTCTGCCCCTTAAATTGTCGTATTCATTTGCACTTTAGCCATATTATTCCATTGCCAGTAAAAAGACATTCTGCAAAATTTCAATAAGATTGTTCGTTGCCTTAGGGTGGCACAATTGCATTAAAGTTTGGTCCAAAAATGACTAAAAGTGATGTTTTGTATAATCGCGGTTAGAAATATCTAGCTTATTGTTTTATTTTGGAATTTGATTCATATACCATTGTTCTTAGAAGAAAATAAGCTTCAATTTGAATGGTAGAAAGCTATATTTCTGAACGTTTTTCACTTTGAGGAAATTCCGAAAGTAGAAAGTTTCAGACTATGGTGAAAAAATGTTTTGAAAGAACTACTTAAAAGGTCTCTTTTTGCACAACTGTCACATCTTCATTGGAATAAAGTATAAGATACACTTTGATGAAGAAAGTAAGAATCTCAACATGTTTTTCAAATATCTAGTCAACAATATCCAAATATAAAATTTGCATTAAATACATGTAAACATGAGAAATAAATCACTTTAATGCAACGTCGTTCTGCCATGTCTTTTTCTTTTGACTGCATTATAATTCATCAAGGTTTTATTAAATGATGTGGTAGATCACTTCCTCAGTTTAGAGACTTCTCTGAGTTCCGAAAGTCATATTAACATTGTTTTTTAGATTTATCAGTTATCACATTTCAATAATTCAAAAAGAAAAGATCACTGCACAAACACAACTTCTCCTCAATGAAAACCATTGATGTTGGTACTCAATTTGAAGCGCTTAATCTAAGAAATCTAACTGCACCATCTATAAGTCAATAAAATAAAAACTGAATATATTATTCACAACCGCGAAACGGCAAAATAATACCTTATGCTCAAATTTCAAGGCTGAAGTGCCACCCTTAGACATTGGAATTTTTTCGAAAAAATGTACAGGGCTATTTTTGTGACATTAAGGAACAATACTGCAAAAGTGCATGAAACTTTGAAGATATGAGGGGCAGACGATGCACCCTAGCGAACATGCAAATCCTCAGGATATTACAAAAACCAATGAATAAATCTATATTTTTTTCTCAATCCACAGTTCCTGAGTAAGTTTTGGGAGGGCAATTCAAATCTGGTGTTATTTTTTGTATAACCCCACTTGCCGAGCTGCCAGAAGCAGTAAAACGGCAGAATTTTAGGAAATTCAACACTTTCTAGCTCATTAGGAAGACCTGCTGTAACATGGCTGTTGCCAGATTTGAATTGCCCTCCCAAAACCGACTCAGAAACTATGGATTGAAGAAAAAATATTTATTCCTTCATTGATTTTTGCAATATATTCAGGATTTGCAAGTTTGCCAATGGGGAATTACATTATAAACTTCAAGTGAATTCTGGTAAAGGTAAGTATTTACAGAATGGGCCAAAATTTAACATGTGACTTCTACTAGCCTATATAAACTGCAATACCAGACCAAGGTCAAGCTGGATCGGAAAATATTGGGGGCATCTGAAACACCCTAATATATGTTATTCAATTGTAATAATATTACCACAGGATGCTGGGAAATAAAGTTACAACACAACACCGTTGCTGGTTTGGTCATCGGTGGTCCAACGTGGGAAGATCGACCAAAGGTCTTCTACTTTGGGAAAACAACAGATTTTAATTGGTGCAAAGAACAATGTGGAATGGAACCTGGTTGTTTTGCTTTTGCCCTTCATGGTCCTAATACTGGACCTTGGGCCGATACTTGTTATGGAAGAGGATACGGATCTGGTGAAAGACTTGGAGGACAGGGTAACGTCGATGCGGGAATAAAGCTATGTTGATTTTTTTTGATTGATTGATTGATCGATTTATTTGCTCATTGTAAAAAACAAAAATACAGAGATGTAAAACAGAACATAAATATAAATATATACGTGTAGGTATATGGAGCAAGGAAATTCCGTAAAGGCTAATTGTTGCCGCTGTAATAATTAATAAGGGGGCCACCTTTATCTGAGGAATATTTGAAATACTGACTATTATATGATTTTTGAGGTGACTCACATATTCATACAAGCCTTATAATAATCTGTTGATACACTTGGTATGGGCAAAACCCATAGTTTTAGATACATGCATGACAGCATGTACACTCCTGGGCAAAAAAAATGGACCACCCTAGAATTCGGCTTCACTTTGTTTGGCTTTGATTTTTACAGGATACACATGTGTACAGGGGCGGACTGGCCCTATGGGCCAGAGGGCAGTGCCCTGGGGCCCACAACCTCAGGGGGGCCCACCAGCAACCATTTGAAAAATCTAAATGATCAAAAATTACGTAAAAAGGTAAAAATCTAATTGAGGCCATAGAAAAATAAACAATTCTTCAATTAAAACTTGAAAAGCATAATAAACAATAAAGTAAGGGGCCCCTCTCTCAGTTTTGGACATGGTCCACTAGGGTTTTGATGAAGGTAATAATAAATTTAGAAGCAAAATTGAAAATGCCGCTATTGCAATAATAGGGGCCTGTCAGTGACTTCGCCCAGGGGCCCAGTGCGGGGCCAGTCCGCCCCTGCATGTGTAGGCCTATATCCTGTAAAAATCAAAGCCTAACGAAATGAAGTCGAATTCTAGGTTGGTCCATTTTTTTTTGCCCAGGAGTGTATGTCAGAAACCAAAATAAGGATATTAATAAAACTATATTGACAAAAAGTCCTTTGTTTTACTTAATCACTTAAAATAACACTAGGTGCACTTTAATCAACTCAATATTTTTAGACCTTTTTTCGAGGAGAACATGCAGATATACTTGCTTGCTAACTGCAGCCCATATCTATTTCAGAAATACTTGCGTACCTACAAATTTATTTCTTGAGAAAATGGTTGCAGAGATACTTGCCTACGCGACGACACTGTATGTACTTCAACGTTAGGAGGCAGCAGTATGTGCGATATCCTTTCTTTAGAAAAATGTCATAGAGATATGCTACAGTCTCACGGCACGTTACGGAGCACTTTAGGCGTCGGCGGGATGGTATTTCCTGGTAATTTAGATGAATTTGGGTGATCCCGCCGTCGACTTTTCACATCCCTCAGGGGTACTTTTTGTTTCCCTCAGGAGTTCCTAGAAATGGAATAACTGCGCCTTGGATGTCCATAAAGTTTCAAAACGTTGAAATTTTTTTTCCATGACGACGGAACAGAGACCAAAATTTTCTTGATTTTTGGATGTCCGGCGGAGGTTTTTTCAGTGAGAACGACTCAAAACATCTCCGGCGGATATTAGGACATCCCCTGCCCCTGAGGGGACCTCTCCTGCCCCTGCGGGGACCTCTCCTGCCCCTGCGGGCTATTTTTACTTTCCCTGCGGGACATTTGCAGCCTCGTCGGCAGTTTTTGACATCCCGCCGACGGTCTTTTGACATCCCGCCGACGATTTTTGACATCCCCACAGGCATTTAAATCTTTCCCACAGGGATATGATCTTGTCTCCGCCGATTTACTATCTTATCCCGCCGATTTACGATCTTATCCCGCCGATTTATGATCTTATCCCGCCGATTTACGATCTTATCCCGCCGTGATATGCTTTTAATTAATTATATAATCGTTTTTTAAACATTGTGTGTCGCCGGGTTGGTAATTTTTTTCCTAGAATTCATCTCAAGCTATCCCTCAGGGATAAAAAGTTCTCCGTAACGTGCCGTGAGAACTGGGCATTAGTTACAACTTGCATAGCAACACACATTCATTTCTTAAGGAAACTGCTGCAGAGACACTTGCTTGGCAAACAATATCTACATGTACTTCTTCAAAAACTTTTGCAGAGATTCTTGCACATCAACTCATATCTATTTCTGGGGAAAATTTTGCTGAGATACTTGCATTACAACATTTATTTATTTCATCAGAAAAATATTGCAGATTAACTTGCTTGGCAATCCGTATTTATTTCTTCAGAAAAATGATGCATAGATACTTGCATAGCAACCCATATTTATTTGTTTTAAAAGGAAACTGTAGCAGAGATACACGCTCGGCAACTAATATTTTTCTTCAGATAAATGTTGCTTTCAAAGCAACCTGTATTATTACTTGCAAAAATGTTGCAGAGATACTTGCATAGCTAATCATATTTATTTCTGTAGAAACAGATTGCCAAGATACTTTCACGACAACCCATATTTATTTCTTCAGGAATATGTGGCTGAGATACTTGCATGGTAACGCATATTGATTTCTCGGAAAAATGTTGCCAAGATACTTGCATGGCAACAATGCAACATATATTTATTTCTGAAGAAAAATGTTGCAGAGATTCTTGCACAGCAACGCATATTCATTTATCGGAAAATTTTTGCGGAAATACTTTCATGGCAACCCATATTTGTTTCTTCAGGAAATGTAGAAGAGATGCTTACATGGTAACCCTTATTTACTTCTCGCGAAAAAATGTTGCAGAGATACTTGAAGCAAAAGCAGGGGCGGACTGGCGACATTTCGGGCCCGTGGCAAAATAAGTCAATGGGCCCCCCCATTCCGATTTGTGGTACAACTCCATTTAAGCAAAGGTGGAGGGGCCCATTTCTACACAGGGCCCGCTCACATTGAGGCCCTTATCTAAAAGTTTCATTGAATCACACAGTCACAAACTTGGTCACAAAGATCAACATTTTGACTTTTTCCTAATTTTTGATTTTTTGGCACCTTGCATGGGCCCCCCTGAGTGGTTGGGCCCGTGGCAGCTGCCACTCTGCCACATAGGCCAGTCCGCAAAAGACTAATTTTGGTGTATTTAGCCAAGCAATTATCTATTGCATTTGACTACACAACTGTCAGTCATGATCACCTTGTCATGTGACGAATGTTGTGATTTCATCGCTAATACAGCTATTGTGTGTAGTGGTCTAATAGAAATTGGAACGTCTTTGACTCATTGCACAGCCGTACCTTGTAGTTTATTTTATTGGAGTTGTCTTGTAAGTTGTAAGTCCAATGCATAACAATCATTATTTTCACTATACACCACGAAGCCGAAGGCTGAGTGGTGTATGGAGGCCTGAGAGGTGTATATTCCCGTACCCTCGAAAAACTAGCAGGGTGTAACGGTTTTATCCTCAGACTTCTTGTTTTATTGATGCCTATAGATTATCTTGCAAACTGAGTCTGAAATGTCTTTCAGTAACAAAGCAACAGCATTGTGACGTCATCACTAGTGCTGTCACCTGGATGATGTCACAATGGCTCAAACAATGGCATTGTGATGTCATGACTATTGTTGCTACAAGGATGATGTCATAACAATCCTATGGTTGCAATTGTGACATCATTGTTTATCTCATACACCCTGTCTGATGATGACAGACAGGGTGTACGGTGTCATACACCACGGCTCTCAACCAATCAGAATCAAGGATTCACACTGGACTGAGGATAATCACCATGACAACTCTAGCGTGGTATAATACCCTGTTATTCTTTGTTTCTCAACAGCCTACCAAATGACATTAAGTCTCATCGTAGAGCCTCTATTCATATTTTTACGTCAAAATTAAAAACCTTTTTCATCAATAAATATTCCTTACCATGTACCATAAGGAACTTCTACATTTGTAATCGAATAATGCCGTAACTGACTCTATACCTCCATCAGCATTCTACGTAACTTCTATTTCTATTTTTAGACTTATGGTAGATGTAACTTCTAATTTCTATTTTCGTATTTTAAATGATGGTTGATGTACCTAGAGAACAGGAGAATGTAATCCTTATAACAAGATTGTTATCATTTGAAGCATAATCCTTTTCATAACTATTCATGTATATACCCATGCTGTTTTGTTGTACTTACTAAATTTTTTTAAAGTTTAAAGCAGGAGCCACATTTTGGTACAATCAAAGTTCAAAGTTCACACACAAGTGTATATGCCATGTTATCATAATATGAGCGCAGCTCATGGCTGCCGAAGGCAGCTGTGAGTGAAGCTCACTTAGCACAAGGACAGCTCATTCTGTGTGGTGCTCCTGTCTGCAGTGACTGTGTGAACAGGAAGTGCCTGTAGTTGCCATAAAAGTGGAGCTAGTAGTTTAGTTATGTAACATCTACAATTTAACATAATAGATCTATCTATCTATCTATCTATCTATCTATCTATCTTATCTATAGATCTGCCAGATCTTATCTATCTATCTGCCCATTTGCCCAGTCCTTTAAAAAGATAAATTGGCCTTCTACATGGAAAGTTGAAGATAATGCAGTACTTAGTTCTATGACAATGCTGGGCGAATTTCATGGCAGTGCCATTTACATATTATCAATCAACAGAGTAAAGGAATAATATGACTTAGTTGATCAATCTATCTGTTATCTATAAGTTATGCAGTTCTCCTAATTGCACTTAAAACATCTTATCTGCTAAGCAACTAAGTACCATTTGTTTGAGGTTTTAATAATGTAGAATTGTTGTGTTGGTTGAATATTTATAACAAAATTCATTACATGTACATCTCAAATTTCTGATCTTCCATCTGACATGTTAGCCTGTTAGAGAGCTTCTGGACAAACCCATAGATTAGACGTTGTTTGCCATAACATAAACATTGGAAGTAGGTCAAAGACTACCTGCCAGCCCACAGGCCACTCAATCTCTTCCCCTGATACAACAGTCTCCCATCCCTCACTAATATCCCCACTACGAGTGTTTATGCATGTATGAAGAGCATTGGAAGGGGCAGGCTTGCAGAGAGGAGATTGAAGGGCCTGTGCTGTCAGCTACAGAAGTTAATGCACTGGCCAGCTGACTCACAGCTGACCTGCCACCTGCTGACTGCAGCAGCTCATAGCACAACAATCATGGCGGACAGAGAGGAGAGGGTAGCTGTTCTGGAGCAGTTATTTGCCTCTATCAAAGAAAAAGACGAATCCACCGTCTCAAATATTGTACTGAAACATCCAGAAGTGATCAACGAACACCACGATTCCAAAAATGGATGGGGGAAGTCTACAGCTTTGATAGAAGCCTGTTATTCTGGTGAGTAATGTTGTCTGGTGTTGATCCATAGAGACTAGTCTCTATGTTTGATCCATAGGCGGATCCAGGGGGGGGGGCGAAGGGGCGCGCCCCTCCTTTTGTCAGATAAATCCTTCATATTTCTATTTGAAAAAGAAAAACAAATTTGAGACTCCAATGTTATAAGTATTCCCGCCCCCCCCCCCCTTTTGAAAAATCCTGGATCCGCCCCTGTGATCTACCTTCTCTTTTCAGCTTTTACTCTACCAGGATTCCGTCTTTGTTATGGTAAAGATATTAGCTGAAATCCACATGACTTGTCTGGTGTTAAGTTGCGAGCTTGAAATTGTGGGTTTAGTCATCTAGGTGATATTTTAAGGCATTTAACTGACAATTTGTCCTGCTGCCCAGTGTTGTGCAATCATGGAATAAACAGACTTCCTAGGTGAATAGTGCATGGTTGCGGATGGTTAAATCACAGGTTATATCCACAATTGGATGATGTAGCAATTTAATGTAGAACAAGAAATTCTTTAAAAAAAGAATTGTAGGGACCTGAGGTTTCTTCAAACACATATTTTATTTTCCAAATGTTCAAATAATGTTTTATGTATGCGTAGTTGCATCTATACCTCCAATGCACCACTGTGAGTGTGTGATTTAACAAACCTAATAAATGTTACATCATGATTAGGCATGCCTAATTACAGGTGTTATTAACATAGACAGCAAACCAAGCAATGATAAGCCCTTTTAAATTCTTTGTCATGAACATGAAATTTCTATTTCCATTACAACAAACTAATTGTGGCTTGCATAATATTTGGATTATTACACTTTTAGACTGGCCAGTTTGTGAGAAGTTGAATATCTAATGTTCTCATACAGTGTTTTCTTTTATCACTTGTCTTATGTTGTCTCAAATGTTTATACACTTAGGCTATATAATTTTTTGAAGGAAATCTCTATGGGATAATATTATGCTCCAGGTGTGCTTTGGATATGGTCCCCAATGTATTATGCTCCAGGTGTGCTTTGGATATGGTCCCCAATGTATTATGCTCCAGGTGTGCTTTGGATATGGTCCCCAATCACTCAACCATGACAGCTCCCAAGGTCATGCAGTGAAGGAGCTACTGAGCATAAAGAGGGGCAAATATATACTTAATTTGTAAATTGTAGTCACAGTTACCTTTGCTGTAGCATGAGTATCCTCCTAATATTGGAGGTAAATTTGGAGGGTACTCCTGCTATAGGGAAAGTATATCTGCAAGGCCAACTTCCTAGTGGCCCCCCCCAGAAACTCAAGAAGCTCCACCACTGCAGTACACATAAATTGATGACAAATAGCACTTGGCTGATTATTTTTGCCCCTTTAGTTAGGGACCTCCACTGTCAAATCTTTCCTCATTTGGAGCTTACAACACAGATCTGAGATGGTCCCTACAAAAAATCACAATGAAGTTCACACAGACCCTCACATATTATATAGATAGTCGATGGTGAGGAGACATTGAGTTTTATTGGTAGAGGCAGTAATATTGATCGAGGCCGGAGGCCTGGATCAATATTACCTGCTGAGGCCAATATTGGTCGACTCATTGACAACATCCACTATTTGTTATATTCTTCCCCCAAATTTTGAGACTTACACATGTTTGTAAATAAAAGAGTTGCCTGTTTTAAATTTCAGATTCTTAAACCATCCCTAATCAAAACATGCTTAGCAAATATTTTGTCATTACATGTGTATAACATAATTCTGCAAAAAGGAATTAGAAAAAAAACACCGATTTGAGATTTGATTTTTTTTTAAGAAGCAGACTGAAAATTGTCAATTTAGCAATCTGTCTATCACTCTATCTAGCTATCTATCTCTAGCTAATTATCTAGATATCAATCTACTTATCTAGCTATCTATATATCTATCTATCTATCTATCTATCTATCTGTCTATCTGTCTATCTATTTACCTGTCTATCTGCCGTGTCCTCCTCCTGTCCTAATTAGCCTACCAAGTGCATAAATACAGGACGTAAAGCCCCAATCATCAATCCATCCATCCATCTAGCTGTCTATCTAGTTCTGAGTTTGCTATCTAGCTATTTATCTATCTTCTTCCATACTCTCAGAGTCTGAGACAGGCTTTATTATCATGATTTTTATATCATTTTAACTCCATATTCAGCGTTTTTATTCATTTTTGTAAAAAACGTTTTGAAATGAGGCTACTTAACGACATTTGACATCATTGCTTTATTTATTTTTTATGAATTATTATTTTAAGTTTACAAAGATATTATAGGTGTGTTTTCAAGACACATGTAAATTGGTGTACTTTAATAAACAAGACTTCAAATTTATATGTAAGGCTATATATTGCTGGCAGAAAATTGATGATGTTTGGACTGCGGGACCAAGGACCCGGTGCATGCATTGCATGCTATTTTCTTTTGAAATTCACTCTAATGAAATGATTATAGTTATATTGCAATAATTTTTAATGGAGGTGTTTACACACTGCCATTTTTGCGGTCAGTGAGAAAGTGGTTGAGAGAGTGGGTGAGAGAGTGTAGGCGGGAAATTCGAAATTGGACAAGTAAATCAGAAATTACTCTTTGCATGTTTCAAATTATCTCCTAATTGTTAAATTGCCTACAACTAGAGGTGCAGGGCTAATATTGCGGCTTACTTGTATTGACCTAAAATAATTCTAAGTGCTCCTTTGATCAGTTTTTTGTTTGGAGTTTTTGGTCTTACAGTCCACCATTTTGAAAATGATATGTATTGTGTTTTGTGTATGCAAATGAGCTGACCTGGAACTATTTCATGGTGGCATTAGTGTGTGTATTGGTCAGTTTTTTTACCTGGATATTTATAATGTAATGTTTTTTGACTGTCATTAAAATCACACTTCTAACTAATCTATTGCCAATTATTAGGCGAGTTGCTTGTACATTTTTGGCCAAGTTCCAGGTCTCTAGTGCCAATTATTTTTGAGAAACTGCATTTGATCAATTAAAATACCAAATATGTGTGTCATTAGCATCATGCCTATAACTTGAAATCCGTACCACTTAGAGCTGAAGAATGTATTACCAACAAATAGGAAAGTGGCTTTTCTGCACACATTGAGCTATATTTCAGGTCTCTATGACCAATAGTCATCGAGACTGAACATGTCCTTGAACTAGAAATTTACAAAAACAAACAAAAATACTCTTTTCATCAATAGTTTGGATTCTGAATAATAAAGATGATCTCCACTACTTCCTCCAGTGCCCAATGTCTTTGCTAAACCATATTTCAGATGCTAGACAATGGTAAAATGTTACTGGCCCCCATATTTGGTTAGTAGTTTCAGAGTAGCATCATCGTACTAGTAAGCATGTCAGATGCAAGGAAAAATGCAAAAATGTTATGTAATAGTCTGTTGAAACATTTATTTATAATATATATTCAACTGATTTCAACTCCAGTCACCTGCAACAAAATTTTAGTGAGGTAAAGGCAATAAGCCATTTTTGACATGATGCTAATGACAGCGTGATGCTAATGATAATTACAGTAAAAATCTTTGCAGGGACCAGTGGAAAACTGGCAGTCTGGCAATATGTGCATGAAATGACCTTATGAACACCAGACACATGTTCACGGTGATTTTGGTCCAGAAATATGCAGTCAAAATAGATTGGCAAGGTGTTTGCCAATGACAAATTGAGATAGGACAACTGACATGCCAACAGAAATACTCTAATATGTTGGTTTACGTAAATGATACAGAGCTACATATAGTTCAGTTATTTTCCTGCTCCTGCTCCTGCTCTTATACAGAATATTATTTCAGCTATTGGTGACCAGATTTTAGAAGACTGACAGTCAAGTCTCCATGCATTGAAGAGTTTAATTGAATTAGGATCCTGTACTAGTTTTTGTGATACGATCTTTCAAAGAAAATGTTGCTGGAGACAGGCCATTTTCAGGGGGGTAGGCCACTTCAATGCTATTTTTGGATGGGATAAAAATATTCTGCCACATATTTTTTGTGTTAAAAGTTTTGCTAATATCCTTGTCTATGACAAATGACAACAAGAGGTCCCCTATTGGTCTTCCTGCTATCATGAATTATTGTTAAACACCGGAGACAAGAATTTCAGACTTTTTGATCAAATTTTGACCCATATATCTCAGACTATTTCATTCAGATATATGGATGGGTAAATTGATGCATTGATAGATAAATAGATAGATAGATAGATAGATAGATAGATAGATAGATAGATAGATAGAGAGATAGACAGATAAATAGATAGATAGATGAGGGTGGATTTCATGGATAGATTTTTAATAGAGGTGTGTACACTTTTCCATTTATGATGTCACAGTTTTGAGAATGGAAAGTTTAGGCGGGAAATTTGAAATTTGAGCACTTTCAGAATGTCTTTTGGGCCCTGACTTGGCCATTTTGTTTAGAGATGTTTGGTCTCCAAAATTATTATAACTTTATTATAAAGCATGCATCTGGGCATAGGAATGAATAGCAGGCATGCTGTAATTAGGAAGTGTCTTCCTTTTATATTGTGCTTGCATCCACTGCGGTTGGCATCACACATTGTGTTTTGGCCATTGTGCCTAAACTATTGTACTTGTATAGGCCTATATGATATTGGCACATGAATGGGTCTTATAGCATATATGTGTCTTCCATATTTAAGCGATCGGTACAGTTTTTGTTAAATATTGAAAATTTAAAAGAAATTTTCTTTCCCGAGCAGAACTCTGAAACGGTTATACCTATGAACATGAAAATGTACCATAATTTGTTAAATACCCTTAATGTGCCTTTTTGGTGTCTAAATGCTCTTATAAAAATTGATAACAGATAATGCAGTAAAAAAGGTAAAAAAATCTTATTTTTTCAATGCTCCATGACTCCTTCAATTTTGGATTTAGACCTCTGAAATGCTGCTTTAGATATCTAAATTATGCCCCTTTATCTAACTTAACTCATTTGGAAATTTTCATTATGGGCAAAAAGTGGAAGAATTAGGATTACTATTATTTTTGCTAAAATTCAGGTTTCTCGCAAATTAATGGTAATGAATAAATTGGTAAACTTCAACAAATATTTAAGTTATGGAACTCAGTTTTGTCAGAATCCATTGAATTTTGATGGATGTCAGTAACAGTTGTATCCAGTGTTCCTTACAGAGACAACTAATTCTTTTAGTGGATAGAGTATGTCTAAGATTCCCAGTCTTCTCATCTCATTATCGTACGATAATCACAAAAATGAATGTGCAACCCCTTCCACAAAAAGGAGGTTGAGCTACCTGGCAGATCACACACATTTCCATGCATCATTTTAAAGCTCTTTCCAAGTTCTTTAATGAGATGTATTCTTTTTTCCATGTCGCCTGCGCAACATGGCCATTTTGTAGCTTGAAAACGGATTATTTGTAAACTTCTGAAATTTAGCACACAATATAATAACAACAGCTGGTTCTGGGCACTCAGGGAAATAGTCATTTTCATTTTAGGACACCACACCACCTCCATTTTGAACCCCTGGGTTCTTGTCTAATTCTTTTCTCTTTTCCATTGCAGGATCACTTGGGATAGTACAGACTTTAATTCAAAACGGAGCTGATGTTCACAAGACAGGATACGTGTTGGAAGGAGCCAGGATTAACAATATCATTGGCCGCTATGTTCCCAATGATGGGAGGGCTCTTGGTGGACTTGGAATGGGAACGCATGATGACATATTTCCTCTTTATATTGCAACAAAAACTAAAGAAATATCTGTGATTCTTGAATTGTTAGAAGGTGGCGCAGATGTTCACCAAAGAAACGCCACTGGAATGACGGCATTACACAGAGCGACGTATAACTTTGATGATGATGTGTTAAATTCACCTCCTAACGTTGAAGAAAGTGCTGATGGAACTGAACATGCCGAACCTGAAGAGAGTGTAGGAAAGCAAATCTTAAGGATTCTGATCAGACATGGCTCTGACTTAAATGCTCAAGACTATAGGGGCAAGACTCCACTTCATTACGCTTGCAACACAGGCATGAAGTACTACCCACAAATACTGGTTGAAGCTGGTGCCGATATTTACATCAGCGACAGCAATGGCTTGATACCTCTCAACACAGCTGCCAAATCATCTTGGGATATGATGGAGAGAATGATACAACTGGGCGGCCACAATCTAAGAGACATGATAGAAGCCTATGAGACTGTAGCAATAAATTGTCATCAGCCTTATGAAATCTTAAAGGCAACTACAATTTTGAGGCAGCAACACAACTTGCCGAAAATAGTCCTGAACCCAATAAAAGCCTTTGACATGGTCAAAGAATGGGAGACTCTGGAAGAATTAGAGCAGTACGAAGGAGATCCAGGCCAGATAATTCTTCAGGCAATCTTGGCAAGAGCAAGGATATTCGTTGAAAGAGGATTTAACATACTGGATGAAAGTATGTCCCATAGTAAGTATGACTTGAATTGGACTAACTTCATTATTAACTTGGTATGATTGTGCATTACGAGCATTCATTCGATATTGCTGCCTTCAGAATATCGTAAGAATCTTCTTGAACTTTTTAAAAACAAATTTATACTTATTATCAGGTCTTATATTAAACGAGACTCTTTAACTGTTCTGTTATTTTCGGAATTTTGGAAAATTGTTTCTTAACCTTAGGTTATCATTAGCAGTTGTTTCATGTGGATTTTAAGTAACCCCCCCTCCCCCAAGCATACAAAGTAATACACATATACAGGGTGTCCACAGAAAAAAAGGACAGTTGACACAATTTGTTTTGTTTACAGTTTATTTTGTACCAATATTCATTATTCAAGAAAACATGATTTGTATGTGAACAGTATTATCAGAACAGTCAAATTACCAAATTATTCACACCCCTTGCTGAGACAACTTTCTGCAGATGAGATCGAAATGATACGAAAGCATGTTTGATGCATTCCATCAACATTTTGCCCCATGCTGACATGATGGAGGCTTAACTTCACTGCGAGGGTTGGGATAACTTGCTTGATTCTGCCTTCAATGTTGCCCATACCGTGTAATTCACTGGGTCCAGCTTAGGAGACAAGGGGTGGCACACTACCTTGTTCAGCAGGTTTGTTTGAGGCAATCAGGAGTCTTCTCTGTAGTATGAGCAGGCGCTCCACCTTGTTGGAAGATGATTTTGCCAATAAAAGAGTTTCTTGCCTGACTCCATGGCATCACAAATTCTTTCAGAATGTTTTAATAAACATTTGCATTTATTCTGACGCTCTGATTAATGTCTATTTGAGACATTTATGTGATTTTCTTGTCATCAGATGACCCCATGTTGAAGACCAAGTGTTAGCAAAATGTCCCACTTCTCACGAATGATTCATCCCTTCTCTTACAAGCCCCGTAAATGGTTAACAATGAGGAAAGCAGGACAACCGTGGTCAGCTTGGAGCAACACAAGCACTTTTGCATATCATGCTTCCATTTTGCCTTTAGTAGTGATCTAATTCACAAAAAAACATATTTGCAATAGATCTAACATGGCTGACTATCAAATCCACTCTTATGTCAGACTTATCACTAAAATCTGAACTTATATGAGCGCAAAAAGAAGACAAGTGACTGTCCTATTTTTCTGTAGACACCCTGTATATGGCATATGATTGCCTTCGATAATTATGCGTAAATATGTGAAATTTAATGCACGGATGAACTTTTTGTGCATGTGTTTTATGATGTTTTCTTAGGTCAAATTTCATACACCCCTAGAAACACATACAAAATGTAGGTACCCCCTTGGGCAAAGCTCCCGAACCCCCTCCCCCCGTTGGTAATTCTGAACAGTCCTACCAAATTATGTACCGCTGTATGTACCGCATTTAAAAATAAAAAAATAATAAAAAAATGTAATGTTTTGGATAGAACCTGATTTTAATTTACTCTCTTTTTTTCAGAGATGGAAGTGGTTCCTATTACCATTCAAGATCCGAAAGAGATGCATCTTTATTCTTTGGCCAACGTGATTGAAAACCAAAATCACTGGTATTTTTGTGATTCATTTTCTTCGTATGGTATCATCCTGATCGAGCTGTGTGCGAGAAACGGATTCCTAATGGACGAGGACACTGTATGCCAGACAGCTGATGTGGTGTTGGAGTGTTGTGAAAAGATTCAGAAAGACCTTTTCGAGACAGACAAACCAGCTCTTGCGCAGCAGTTGATTGCCCAGTATCACAACACCATGGCCATGGTCACTTTCTTGATCTCTAGTCTGATAGAAAGAAGTCTCTCTGGGGATGATGAACTCATGGAAAAGGCACATACAACCACTGAAGATGATCAAGAGCTAGCAAAGAAGCTCTTCGTCTTATTTCGCACTAGATTACCAGCCCTTGAATGTCCGTTGGTTGGTTACAGGCGACCCCTTGCTCATGTCATGTTAGATAAAGCCACATGTGCTTTCTTCCCAATAAGGTACGATTACTACGATCACTACATCCTCAAAATGTTTATGCAATTTGGATTTGACATTCATGAAACGGACTCACAGGGGAATACACTGTTACATGTCCTGGTGTCGTCACGACCCAAACTCAATTACGTGACTATTGGAATCCTGCGCGAAAACGGCGCTCATCTCCATGCGAGGAATGACGAAGGTAAAACGGCAATGGATATTATGAGGGATGCTGATTACAAAGAGATGGATTACATGCCACTTTTGGCTATTTTAGATTTTGAGGATCACCAACATTTACCAAGTTTACAATGCATTGCAGCCCGCGAAGTTAGAAAATCTGGAATTTCATACAAAGGTGAAGAAGATCTTCCCAAAAAATTGATCAAATTTGTCAGCTTCCATTGATCAAATTTGTCAGCTTCCATTGATCAAATTTGTCAGCTTTCATTGATCAAATTTGTCAGCTTCCATTGATCAAATTTGTCAGCTTCCATTGATCAAATTTGTCAGCTTCCATTGATCAAATTTGTCAGCTTCCATTGATCAAATTTGTCAGCTTCCATTGATCAAATTTGTCAACTTCCATTAGTGTCGAACTTCATGGTGAATTGAGGATGTTTATCTCAGCCAAGTAACATAAGTATTGAATGCTTTTAATAAAATTATTTGACAAGCAATCTTTGTTGTAGCTTTTGACTTACTTATTTTGTTGATGAAACCAAAAAAGGAGAGGGTTGATCGACACAAACATAGATGACATAACAGAAAAGACAATTTGTATAGACTATGAGATAAACAAGTTTTCCACCAGGTGGAGTAAGACTAAGGCGAACTCTGACTTTTGATGTGAGTAGTACCATGAAAAATCATAGAAACTTTGGGCATAAATATGTATAGATTATTCACCACAGGAGAGAGATTATGAATTATCACCTGAGAACTTTAGCTTGAGGTGTGATAAAGTCAGAAAAACTCATATTCCTGATCAAATGGTGAATTAGCAGCTTAAGCCTTATACCATGAGACGAACAGTCAAACAGTCAATCATGAGACTACAAGTGACCAACAAAGAATATGGGATTTATCATTGTGAAATACAGGCTTGTGATTGGTTGACCGAGGTGTCAAATGGTATAATAAGGAATGCATTGCCACCCTCAAAAGATCGTTTGTATGTTTAAAATAGGTGCAACATGGAAAAGAATGCATGAACCCCCCAAAAAAAACTAATTTGTGATTGTAGAAGAAGCATGCCTCAGGTGGCCTGTAACTCCGGGACTGCTTTAATATCTAAACCACAGAGCCTGTCTGTGTCTTTAAAATACAGTATGTTGTGACAATGGCAATGGACCAACTCTGGTGACTTACCATTTTACTCAGGTCTCATCTGATGTCTTTCTATATATGCAAGTAGGATCAGGAAGAAAGTATAGATCATTAAACACAAAGTTTTTAAAAATCTGATTGGCTTGTTTTCAAAATCAATCTTCATTATAAACTGGACGGTACAATATTGAACAAAACATTCTGCGCTTTATACATTCACTGTACTCAGAACAGTATTGATAATTTCTGTTGAAGTAAATAATTATGCAGTTGTGTGTCTATAATAATGTCAATTCAATATTAATTACTACCCTAACATATTAGTCTTTAGTATCATGTTGTGAATCCATCAAGACGAATGACGAAAGGGCACAAGACTAGTGGGTAGGATGTAAGGTTGTTTCTTGGATGTTAAGTTGGTGCTCAGTGCTCTTTCTGATTTCATGGAGATTGGGATTTACATAGTTGAGTCTGTGAGAGATGTGGCTGTAATAAATTTAATGATCATATATACTTGGGCAAATTGAAAAGTTAAAAGATGTAAATTTGTTTAAAGTCCTTCTGTTGCTTAGATATCTTGCAAAATGGGTCTTCACTTTTGCAGGCTAGATAGGATTGTCACTGGCTTATTAATGACTTTACAATCTGTCAACTATGCCAGATTAGGCAATTGTGTCTAATACTATTGTTTGTTATTAAGGAAGAAGTGGGCAACCTTAGTGCTTAGTACCAGAAGACTTCCAAATTCATTGTGCACAATGACGGAACCTTTTTTAGCCATTATACAAGCTTTTTCCATTGCATTGTCCAATGAAACAAGCTTTTTCCTTTGCATTGTCCAATGAAAACAAGCTTTTTCCTTTTCATTGTCCGATGAAACAAGCTTTTTCTTTTGCATTGTCCAAGGAAACAAGCTTTTTATTACTTTTCCATTGCAAATCTGAATTTTTATTAGATTGTAAGTCACATGTTTATAGCCAATATTGGTCTCATTTTGATATTAATATCAAACATGGAATAAAATTTTCCTTTGTCATTTGGGAAAATTATGCAAAAGTTTGGAAAGCAAATAAAATATTGCCCGAAGGAGGATTTTCTTCCGAGACGTGACATATACTACCTTGGTTTTGATGATTGAGAAATCCAATGGGAAAACCTAGTATGTAACATAAAATAGGTGAAGTAACAAAAAATTTAAATTTTTTGAAAAATATTGAAGACTTATCTATCATAAATGGTGTTCATCATGGTAACCCCAGCAACTTATATTGCAAGGGCTGCATTTTAAAAGTCTATTTTCTCAGAAATTGCAAAATGTCAAGGTTTTTTGTTGGTCGCTAGCCTTGTTGTCCGCCTTGATGACACGATATGTTTTCACCTCATCAGAAGAGTTTCATTGCTTCCATACGGAGTTTAGATCAGGATGTTTAGTATTCACCTAATCTGCTTAATGTAAAACATAAACCATTTCACTTACTTAGAAGCAGCACTGTTAAAGTGTTTACATGGACATAGGCAAGGGTGCCGGAACAGGGGGGCAGGGGGGCCAAGGTTGCCCTTTTGATCTAAAAGAAAAAACATTATAAAGCCTTAATTTATGGTGAATTTATGCAAAAATTTATAAGTAAAAATTCAAAATTAGTATTGCCGCTACATTAAATTTTTCTCGCGCGAATTAGATTTGCCCTTTCTCGACTGACTGCCCCGGCCTCCCTCGTTTCCTTCCGGCACCCTTGGACTTAGGCGTATTTCGCAGGGAGTCAGGCCCCCCCCCCCCCCTGGCATCAGGGCAAATGGGATATATCAGGGCAAATCCTGACCAATCCGGGCAGATCCACTGCCCTGGTCACATCCGTGCCATGTTAAAATTTCAGGGCAAAAAAGCGACAGCCCCCCCCACGAAACGCCTGTCCCGTACGCCTATGTACATGGAGTATCTTCTTTATAGTTATCATTGTATTTCATGTACTCATCATTATAGACCATGCAATTGTAAAGCTCTTTATCTAATTTTTTCATATCTTGTCTTGGCATAGGCGTATCGGAGGGGGGGACAGGGGGGCGATTGTCCCCCCAAAAGTTTGGGAAACAGTAAGATTCGGGCAAAAAGGCTAAAAAATTCGGGCAGATAATTAAATAAAAACTACCGAAAATGAATGATTTCCAGGCAATTCAATTTGAAATATTTATAAATTTAGATCGTGAAATTCGGGCAAATGTTGCTTGCCCCCCCAAAAATCGCGCGCGCCATACGCCTATGTGTCTTGGCCCATGGAGAAATTATGCACAATAAAGCAATTGGCATGGACAAAGTATGAAAACAAAAAGCCTAGTAATTTTTTCACTGCCTCACTTGTTTTTTCATTTTTCTGGTTGCCAGTGATCTTTGTCAATGGCACTGCCTGGCAACATCAAAGCAAATGATCATGATGCTGATT
Organism: Platynereis dumerilii; assembly: GCA_026936325.1. Lineage (NCBI taxonomy): Eukaryota > Metazoa > Annelida > Polychaeta > Phyllodocida > Nereididae > Platynereis > Platynereis dumerilii. The sequence goes on along the minus strand of JAPTHN010000006.1, from coordinate 37,894,779 downwards.
ATGATGAACAGCATTATTAACAACTAGCTGTTCACCCGTTAGGGTTTCTTGCTTTTGAAAAATGAGCGGAGTTCCAGGTACTACGCAGGTTCGAGTAATGTGAAGCAAGTTCCTATTTGCAGCTTCCTGTCAGCGTTCAATTAGCGGAGGTAATGTGGTTGTTTGGAAGTACTACAACAGGGGTCTGCAGCACTATAAAGACTAAGAGGCAGAGTTTTTGTAAATGCAATGGTGTTATGGGTTGGGAGAAAAAAGCCTTATGAGTGAGATGAGATTCCTGCTATGGCTATTGTTATGTTTAGATGCTTGATAAAATTATCCTCAATCAATTTACGCTTTAAAATTGTGCTTATCTTTTCGATCGTGATAAGCAATGTTCATTTCATATAATTTCACAATTTGCCCCTCACAATGAGAACACCCCAAGCGTAATGTTTTGTCAAAGAACAAATAAACTTGAAACTACAGACTCGACAATCATTTTCTACTGTTTTAATCACTTTTCATTTTTTGTCAAAAGCAGTCTGATTGCCTACTCACCCCTGTAATTGCCTTTCTAATTAAAATAAGTAAAAATGATCAATATCATAAATATTTAATGACACAATGGGATTTTCTTGCCATTCATAGTGCGATAGATGATTAAGTTCTTGTCACGTATACTTCAGTTCACTTACCAATCAAAAGTGCCCAATGTATTGAGCTGAAGACAAGCTTTATATATTGATATATTTACTTATTAAAAACTTAAATGTCTGCAGGGTCAACCCGATTATGACAAGGTTGGTTTCACTTATGTTGTCAATGTTTTTTAATTGTCATTGTACGTGAATTGTTAGCATTTTAAAATGTTATTGTTTATTTTTTAGTGATGTTTTCCTTCATTTGGTGTTCGCAAAATTTTTCTGCTTAACTTATTGATAATAATTTTTTTAAATTAATTTGGTGTTTGCAACATCTTGTTTGATTTCCTTTTAATAATATTTTCAAAAATTCATTTGGTGTTTGCAAAATTTTGTTGGATTTTCCTTTTAATAATATTTTCAAAAATCCATTTGGTGTTTGCAACATTTTGTTTGATTTTCCTTTTAATAATATTTTTTAAAATTCATTTGGTGTGTGCATTATTCTGTTGCCTTACCTCTTCAATGATTATTGGTATAGAATGAAAATAGAAAATGAAACTTTCTCTGAATTGAGTTCAATACTCTTTGGCTTGATGTCCAGCATAAAAAGTTTGGATCGAAAAATTCCATTATTTTAAGCAGCCTAAAAGTTGTTGTTAGCCATATTTTATCAGACTATTGTGACATGTCTCAGTTTGAGAAGAAATGGAAGCACTTTTATACAGTTTGAAATGTTATCTTGTGGACTTCTGATTATTAATGATATTTTGCAGGGAGATGAATTTTCTAGTAGCAATTTCCATTATAATGTTAAACCGACCTGCATTCTCTCTGGACTTTAAACAGGGTAAGTCCATGAAATGCTAATTAGTTAGTCAGATAGGTACAAATATCACATATTCTGAAAGACTATAAATTTTTAAAAGGCTATTTTGATGACGTGTATACATATTACTTTCACTTGCAGCTCATTTCCGCCGAAACTCTCCCAACATTGCTGGTGTGAAGTATGATATTACGTGTGCAGTGAAGTGCGCCTCAACTTATCGCTGCAGGGCTTTTAAAATGAACCAACTTTCAGATGGCACATTCTCATGTACAGTGTTTGACAGGACTGATGTCATAAATCAAGCAGTGTTCCTCAGAGTTTATCCTGCTCCAACTCAAAATCGTAAGTTAAACAGCTTTTGCAGCTTGGCCTCGGTACAATTAAGAGTTGTTGTAATTTTAAGATTTTTGAGTGTCATTTCAAACTATGCTATGTTAGATCTCTTACATATTATTATGCCTTAACTACTCAACTAAGGGCCAGTAAGATATTAATTTCCTAAGAATTATATAATTTATGGTCACATTAAGTGCTGTAACTTGGAGGGCACCTTGCGGGCATGCCACTATCTGGAGGGAATGGGGCACTTGCTGTGCAATTCTCTTATGGGGATCAATTGACGAACATCATTGTGGATAGCAGTTTTTTATCTTAGCTTTGGCTTGAGGTTTTTCTGTATGTAAAAGATTTTTTTTATACTTTATCCTGAATTACTGGATATTTCAAAAGTCAAAGCTAATCCAGTGGTCTGCAGAGCATCTTCCTGAAAAAATGAATGTTGAAATATTCAAGTCTTTCAGATGTAATTTTTGTCAAAAAGAGGCAAACTTCAACATTTGTCTTAATACTCACAAGTGACACAAATTGCAAACTTTCAAATGTCGCAAAACTGAGTGTATTATTTGAAATATACTAAACTTTTTCGTTAAATTATTTATATGTCATATTAATCGACCAGAGGTGTCCTAATGGGGGGGCACGGGGGGACACGGGGAGGGGGGACACATGCCCCCATATTGGACATGTGCCGCCCCCCCACATGAACTTTCTAACTCTGGCTAAAATATACGATTAGTATAGTGGGTGCCCTCACAGAGAAGTGCGTGCCCCCCTCTCTCGAGACCCCCCAGATTCTCCACTGATATCACGCGTATAATATAATTAAAATGTATTTCTTTCTTATTCTTATTCTATCACAGGCTGCTGGGAGATGAAACTGCAACATAACACAGTTGCAGGTTTGGTTACCGGTGGTGCCAGATGGCAAAACCGACCAAAGGTTTTCTACTTTGGTGACTCGACTAATGTAACTTGGTGCAGAGAACAGTGTGGACTGGAACCCGGTTGCTATGCATTTGTCCTTGCTGGGCCTGGTAGCGGAAGTTGGACCAATACATGTTATGGACGAGGTTTCGGATCTCCTGAAATTCTGAGATCAGAAAATACACATGATGCTGGAATAAAGATATGTTGACATACTTTCTAGCAAGTCGTCCTTGTTTGTGTTGCAACCACAGTCAAAATATTGATCGTACAGTTATGAAAACTTGCGGCAGCATTTCTGTACTGTCCACAATCCGAGTCCACAATGCACATTGCACAGGAATTCTCATCAATGATCTTTCCTTCTGTTTACATATATTTGGGACAGGGATTGTAAATCCTGATGACCTCTCACTAAATGCCAAAAATTTGCAATGATAGTTGACTAATAAAAATGCAATAATGCATGCTTTAGTTAACAACTTACCTCAACTGTGAGAAGTGTCAAAACTATATTCTTGGGTTTTTCTGTGGAGATACCAATCCAAATAACTGAGCAAGAAATCTGATGACTTACCATCTTGCCTGGGTCTCATCTGATGTCTATCTATATTATATATATGCAAGGAGGATCAGGAAGAAAGTATAGATTACTGAACATGATATTTGAGTTCGAAAAAATGTCATTGGCTTGTTTTCAAAATCAATCTTCATCATAAACTGGATGGTATGATATTGAACAAAACATTCTGCACTTTATACATTCACTGTTCTCAGCACAATATTGATAATTTCTGTTGAGGTAAATACATAATATGCAGTTGTGTCTAATACTGTCTATTCAATGTTAATAACTACTCTAACTTAGTCTTTAGGATCATGTTGGGAATCCATCAAGACGAAAAGTGGCACAAGCTGGTAGGAAGTAAACTCGTAAAGTTGCTTGTTGTACATAAAGTTGGTGCTCAGTGCTCTTTCTGATTTCATGGAAATTGGGATTTACATAGTTGAGTCTGTGAGAGATGTGACTATAATGAATTTAATGATCATATACTATACTAGGGCAAATTGTAAAGTTTAAAGATCTAAAAGATGTAAATTTGTTTAAAGTCCTCCTGTTTCTCAGATATCTTTCAAAATGGATTTTCAATTCTGGAAACCTATAAATGAAGTGATAACTCTTCTCAAAGCCATTGATCTGATAAATAGTTTGCAGTGACTCCAATTGCCTGTTGTGATTCTACGTGGGAATTTACAATGAAAAAGTGGTAATATCCCACACTTTGCAGTGATCCTAGTGGAAAACCTAGTCTAGTGTCTTGACTCTACAACTGCTAGCAGGAGTAGAGTCTAGCAGGAGCCTGGCCAAGCATCAGTCGAAATCATCCAGTCATTTCAAAACATTTCACTTGTTGCACTGCTATGGGAATGCATGTGTTTTACACACACTCAAATTTCACTTGCCTGTAACATTGAAGATGTTGGGAGTCGTTTGCCATCATTCTGTCAATGGGATATTGCTTGAGAACCATAAAATGTGAGATTAAAACATTGCAGCCTTCTTCAAATTTCGTGTCACTGGCAAAAAATGGTCGTTTGCCTCACTGTGAATTGAGGTCACAGCCAATTAGTAAATATAGGTCAACTCAAGTGGGCTGAGAGGCGTGGCCTGACAAAGAGGCTCCTAAAGGAAGTTTTGAGAACTGATAAAAACATAGGCTGCGCGGCAGCATACCCTCGGCTACTCAGCAGCTATTCTCCAGACAGTGGGATACATTGAGGCAGGACCCCACTGGGTACTCTAATATCCTCATGAACATGAAATTCCCGTTGAAAAACTTTCATTGAATGGCCAAGAGCTGTGAGCAAATGATATAAATGTTTCCTGTCTGCCATTTTGTGTTGGCGGGAATTCAAAATCCACATGCAATCAGCTTGCAGGATGGGTCCCCCCCAGAAAAAGAGGGGAAACAGTTAAAATTTGGGCAAGGAGTCAAAAAGTGTGGCACAAGATCAAATGAACCGAAAATCAATGGTTAGCAATTAGCAAGACATTACATTTTACTGTAGAAGTGGTATAATTTGGTATAATCTGGATAATGAAATTCAGGCAAGTATTCCACTATGCCTATTGGTGGCCTTTGGCAAAATCTGTGCCTTTTTGTGAACAAACAATTTGAGAAAGAAAATTTAAAAATAAATGAAGTCAAGAAGATGACTGGTTTCGGTGACAATATTAAGAACAATATTATCCGGCATGGATTACCCACAGTAATTCGTCCCCTCTTCCACTACCATTTTAGAAAGTTGGTTTTTTATCAAACTTATTTTTGTCTGAATGTAATATACAGTGGTGACAGACAGGAAAATAAAGCAATGCAGTGCACAATAGACAGGTAATGACCATTCAAAAGACAGCTACAAATGGACAACAATTGAGATAAAGACAGTCAGAAAACGATCAGGACATGTAGGGGACTGTTTAGATAGATAGATAGATAGATAGATAGATAGATAGATAGATAGATAGATAGATAGATAGATAGATAGATAGATAGATAGATAGATAGATACACTGAGCGCCATTAAAAACGCAACATCGCAAAATGGCTAAAAAATGGTACTTCCTCTCAAAATATAACGACGAAATTTGTCATCAGGTATATTCGCAAAAATTTACAGATTTCTGAGAGCAAAACTCTTGTGTCAAATTAAATCGTCGTGGCTATTGTTGAAAATGCAAGTCACAAAATTTCAAGATCCTGTGATCATTAATTTCAATAACTTTGATATTCTTTCCACATAATGTTTGATTAGTCAGGAAAGTTTACAATTTTAATTGATTGATGGGGCGGAAAAAAGGTAAATTTGACCCAACCACAATTAGAGATGATGAAATTACAGTTTTTTTAGTGTCAATGCTGGCCTGCCCCCTACTGGAGCTTTTTGTCAAAATCCTCAAAAAAGATGTTTGTTTTATTCAGATTTTTTTCGAGTTTGGTTATAGAATGATTATCTGTGTCTTTGTTTTTATCCTTAGTATGAATAACAACGCCTTTGTTCGGTAATTTGGGTTCATATGCTCCATTTCCAGATACTCAAGCCTATATTTTGAGTTTTTTATTCAAAATTTACTTTATCTTCAATATTTTTTTTAAACGTTCGTGGGACAGCATTTTGAAGTCTTTTGCATGTTTTGTGAAAATTTTACAAGATTATTCCCATCCAACAAGCCACAAAACCAATATTTCCATTGCCTCATTTTCCAGTGAAGCACTGTCCGTGAATTGAGGTTTCAGACAGACCTCACTAAAATGAGTAGTGTGCAGTGAAAAATCAACCGTTTTTCACGATTTTTTCCACAATTGCTCTGAAGGTCATACTTGAGGTCTATGCAAAATTTTATAATTATTGAGCAACAAGAACTTAGAAAATGTTGTTGTTTAACGATGTTGCGTTTTTAATGGCGCTCAGTGTAGATAGATAGATGGATAGATAGATAGATAGATTTTTGGTAGTTTGATCAATCCAATTATCAGTTTTTCTATTAAGATGTGTCATAATTCCTGCAGAAAAGATAAAATTACTATTTTATTTAAACTGCATAAAACTGAATAGCAATAAGGGTAGCTACTGTTTGAACAAAAATTAGATATCTATCAGTTCAATAAATTTCTGTCTGTAAATCTTATATCTAATCAAACAGTGTCATTGACTTCAGTTCTACATCATCTTGATCCTGGATCCATTTTAGAATGTAGCCATGTAAATTGTTGGATGTTGTAACAATTTCAGTTAAATTACATTATCCTTGCAGACATTCCCCTTAAAGGGGTTAAAGGGGCTTCCTTAGTCCCCCTCCTCAGCTGCTTAGCACCCATATCAATTGGCTATTGTCTGCTCTACCCCAATCTTTTAATCACCTTATGCAATGCCATTATGTAACCTGACAAAAGAATAGAGGGTGGCATACTTCACACCTCAGAAGTGTGCCACTGTGATGAGGGGGGGGGGGGGTCCAATGAAACATCACTGAAAATCAATGGTTACCAAGAGATGAAACTTGAAATGATATATCTACTAGTCAAAATGAAATCTGGATCATGTGATTCGGGCAAGTAGGCCTATGGCTGATTTTGTGCTTTTTGTAAAAAGAATAATTTGAGAAAAAAGAATAATTCCAGTTGATGATTGGATTTTGTGATACATCCATGTATAGGAATCTTGAATCATTGTAAAGCTTTAGAAATTGTACAGGATTAAAATTACTCTAATAATCTATCCATCTATGTATGCACCTATCAATCTATCTATCTATATATCTATCTATCTATCTATCTATCTATCTATCTATCTATCTATCTATCTATCTATCTATCTATCTATCTATCTATCTATCTATCTCTCTATCTATCTATCTATCTATCTATCTATCTATATCTTTCTATCTTTCTATCTTTCTATCTTTCTATCTATCTATCTATCTATCCATCTATCTATCTATCTATCCATCCATCTATCTAGTCTATCTAGCCTTAGCTATTCTTATCATAAATTACAAATATGGAATATGGGTCTAAAAACATAAATTATAGATAAGATGTCTCCAACCAAAACCATTGTAAATAGTAACACTAAAACAAGGTTTATGCCAGTATATATCTTTTAAGACTAAGCACGTTGCTAGTTAATACAAAGGTTAAATGCTGGTCAAACTTTGGAGAATAACAATAGCTGTAAAGAAAAACAAAACAAGAGAAACAAGTCCCAACTCTGTGTACAGCCTGTATGGGCTACAAAAAGTCATATCTCAGCTTCTAGTTGGCCTAAATCTTTTATTAAAATTGGAAATTTCTTTATTTGTTCAATAAAAGACTACAAAGTTGGTGTCAATGCAGTCTGGACATATTTCTAAGAAAAAAGAAAATTTGTTAAAAAGTTCAGGGTGCTGTGCACTGCTTTTGTCCTCCTTTGTTCCTAGCTTTGGTCACTGGACAGGATTAGTGACACAATGTTACATAACATGAATGGCTGGAGGGGAGGGGTACAATGAAGTACAGACATAGTGTCTCCTGGCTGATTCACAAAAAAAACTGGACCCCTTCCAATGATGACACTTTTACCCCCTAAACAATATTTCTTTGAAATGCTAAAAATACAATTGGAGTGAGTTTTAAAATGAATTAAAAGACAGATTTATCCAATAATGTCTTGAAATGTAAAATTACACACTGAAATTTGCAGAAATTGGGTTTGCATGCCAAGTAATTTTTCTTTGATAACCCTCTATATATACATAGCGGTTTTATTGCCAGTCTGTCTTATATGTTTTCCATTAAAGACCAAAATAAAAGTAAGCTGACAGTACTTCATATGTTAAAATGTACATAACTGATGTTAGATTTAAACCATTAAGTTACAATTGAGAGTTTAAGATTTCTTGTCAAAGGATTAGCAGGGAAGACAATTACCCTGTGACATAACATTACATAATCAAGACTTCTCCAGTGCTCCATTCAACAAAAGCCAATCTGTCTGATTCAATCACATTTAATTTTCATGCAAACAACTAAATAAAAGGGGCTGACATTTATTCATCTTCTAAAAATTTACATCACTGAGTTTAGATATTAACCATGAAGTTATAATAATTGGGAGTTTTAAAAAGATTTAGTGTCAACATTATAAAATATTAACACACAAATGCATGTTTTTGAATATACTTAATTAATGCTTTGAAAGTCCACATAATTATATATAAAATTTATGTATTTCTTCTTGATAATATTTCATGAGGAGATGTAGAAAAAGTAAAACTTGGACATTATTGTGGCAAATTTGATTGACCAGGGCCAATATTTACTGATATATGATTATCTGAAAATCCTTAATATTTATCTAATTTTGTTAATATTGACCTATGCTGCGAATAAAAGTTTTCATATTGTTCAAAATCAGCATGATGATGATGTGAAACATGTCAGGTTTATTTTGACAAAAAAATGTCAACGACTGGTATGACATCAGAAGAAAATGGAGAGTAAATAGACATTTCAATGATTTTTTGCCTTTTTTCAATCATACATTTCAATGGAAAAAATTGCAACAACTCATGCAATGGCTGTGAATATTAGTCAATAGTGTGTCTAACTACAATAAGACCTAAAGTTAACTAACTTACCCGTTACCATTTGGCTTTTCATGCAGAAATGTTGGAAAATTGGCATTTTTTCGAATTTTTGGGGTTTTATAAAGATTCATAGGACCAACATTCCAACTGATTAGAGACGTTTAAAGAGGCATAAGTTAGACACCTAAGTGGAAAATTTCATAGATTTAACTTCAAAATTGACTGAATTATACAAGTTTAAAATAATAGTATTTTTTCATATTTTTGGTAAATTGTCGTCCGTTCAACTTTCTCAGAGCATTTAGACCCACAAAAAACACATCTTGGGTATTTAATACATACAATATGCCAATTTCAGTGTCAAAAGTACTGCAGTTTTTTAGCTCTGTCACAGAAACAAAAAAAAACAATTTTTTACATTTTTCAATGATTGTGAGAAAAGTATTAATGTCATGGGGATTAGACCTATGAAAGGCTCAACTGGGATAAAAGATACCATATTTACCCAAAAATGATGAATATGCATGCCATAGTTTTGGCTTGACACCCAATACACAAAAAAATATTTTTTCACATTTTTCAATAATTGTGAGAAAAGTATTCATCTCATGTGGATTAAACCCCTAAAAGGCACAACTAGGATAAAAGATATAATAATGTCCCAAAAATAAGAAGTATACATTCCATAGTTTTGGCATTACTCCCAATACACAAGTGGGACGCCCGTTATCCGGACGCCCGCCCGCCCGTCCGCCCGCCCGCCCGCCCGCCCGCCCGCCCGCCGGACGGACAAATTTTCCCAAAGTAACTACAATACCCGTCGGCAATGTATACATTGCCGAGGGTAAAAAACTCTGTATGGCATCAAACCCAACATGCTCAGCCTTGAAAGACGAAGTTAGGTGACCTGCTACAGAGGAGCAGGCCATACCCTCAAATAGGTCCACCCTGAAGTAACTTGAATTTATTCCTAAGTGAATATTATAACGCACTGCTTGTAGTTTGTTTTAATGATTGGAGAACAATAAACAAATAAACTTCTTATAGTTGGGTGTACGGAAAATAGAATATTATTCCTAAATTTTTGCCATGATTTCAATTGCCTCCCGTCCCCTTATTCTACCCTTGGATTATGGCATTTTTATAAAGAGATGACCCCATAATATGGGGCCCATATTTCCGAAAATCAAGTTATAGTCAGTGGCGGATCCAGAACGGGTCATCTAGGGGGGGCCCGGGCGTGTTTCGGGCATTCGTGGGCCCGCGTCGCAGCGGAATTTCTTCAAAATACTATTATTACTCTCAGTGGTCTAGGGGGGGCCCGTGCCCCCTAGGCCCCCCTGTATCCGCCACTGATAGTGAGAGAAGTATAACGAGGGCTGTTAAGAATTTTGGGATATTCGATTTTTCAGGATTTTGATGCCAGCAATTCTTACCAAGTTGCAATTTTGGGAAAGGCCTACAGATGGGGTGCAGTACATTAGTTCCTGTGTGCACGTATTGTGCATATGTATTGGATATACATTGGATTTCAAGACAGCGGGGCGGCATCTCCATAAAAAATATTTGTTAGAACCCCCAATCCTCTCATGCCATCATTGAAAGTACAGATTTTGTCACTCATGTGCCTCTTCAACAACTTTAACAATCCCAAAACATAAGGAAGCACATGGCTTCACCCACACACAGGGCATTGTTGACAAAGAATATCAAATTCCCATATTTTTTGCTTTTCTCAACACATTCTTCATCCATTTCATGCTTTCCTGTTGATTGGATTGAGTATAGCAGTATCAGCAAATTAAACTCAAGACAAGAGCATCCTCTTACAGTACTAACAGATAATACTAGCCTACTACATGCAACTGGTCAAACACCTTGGAGTAGATGTCAAGCATGTGTTCACATGACCAATTTTATATTTATTGATGAAATATCCCTGTTCACAAAGTGCATGTAAACTCACGCAAGTCAATAAAGGTATTCATGTTTGGGAAAAATAGCTAATTAAAAAAATTCTCAAGAGATGGCAGTCAAGTGTGAGAGTTTAATTGACAAAGATTGATTGATTGAAGACCATCGAAAAAGAGTTACTGTACTTGACTGCCATCTATGGAATATTCTCAGAACAATTAAGTCATCTTCTCTCACCCATAGTTTACCAATTCGCGGTAGTTTACCTGAATAATCATCAATTAAGGCAGTCAATGGTTAAAAGAATGATATAATATAGCATGTCCCACTCTATCATGAATACTTGATGTTTAAACACTTAAAATATCTTAGCTCAATGAAGTATGTGTTATGTACATGATGTGAAAGCTCACTTAAAAATTAGTGTTAGAAAGACAAATTGAAGGCCCAGTAAATTAATCTGTATCATTGAGCCTCATGTCTGAGAAAGAAGGAACTTAAACTGAAAATGACTCAGGACTGGAAACCGCTCTGGAACGGAAATCGTGACCGGAACAGAAACCTTAAATTTGCAAAATCCCATGGGAAGAAAAAAATTTCTTTCTTTTCAAAAAAAATTTCTTTCTTTTCAAAAAAATTTCTCTTTTCAAATAAAATAGCTATTTAAAGGAAAACCCGTCCTGGGTCTTTTCATTGCTATGTTTTCAGTTTGCAGACATGAAAAGTAAATAATTTACTGTTTTTTGGCTTTCAGTCTAATCTAGCATGTTATTCTGTGTGGAAATCAACATCATCGAATCTGAGTTTTACAGTAGATTCGATGATGTTGATTTCCACACAGAATGTAATGATATGCTTGATGTTGTTAATGAAAGACAGGATGACAGGATTGTTATTTCTAATGAAAATGTTGTTGCAGCGTTAAATACTGCTAAACCAGGCAAAGCCTGTGGGCCAGATGGTATCTGCGCCAAAGTCGTAAAATCTTGTAGGTACGAACTAGCTGCTCCTGTTGGTCGTTTATTCCAAAAATCCTTGGATTTATGTACTGTGCCTAGAGTATGGAAGTTGTCAGAAATTGTGCCTGTGCCAAAATTAAAGATTCCTCTTGTGAAAAATGATCTCAGGCCTGTAGCATTAACAGCTGTACTAATGAAATGTTTTGAATCTTTTGTTAAAAGATTATTATGTAAAGAGGTTGTACACATGTGTGATAAGTTCCAGGTCGAAGTGTTGATGATGCTGTATTAACATTATTAAATATCATCTGTTCCCACCTAGATAAAGGCAAAACATACACCAGAGCTCTTTATGTAGACTTCTCTAGTGCCTTTAATACGATCAAACCACATGTTATGTTAGACAAACTCTGTGAATTAAATGTAAATCATAATCTTATTAAGTGGATTTATAGTTATTTAACTGAAAGACCCCAATATGTAAAACTTCATGATGTAACATCTAATTGGTTATATACCAATACTGGGGCCCTGCAAGGGTGCGTACTATCCCCCTTACTTTTTACATTGTACACCCATGACTGTTTAAGTAGCTACACTAATTGTCATATTCTCAAGTATGCAGACGATACAGTAATAATTGGAAATATTACAGACAATGACACCAATACATACTTACAGCAAGTTAACAATTTTGTGAAATGGTGTGCTGATAATTACCTAAATTTGAATGTCAAAAAAACTATGGAAATGGTCTTTGACTTCAGGAAATACAAAAATGTACATGATCCACTTATTATAAAGAATGAAACCGTACTGTTTACAAAATGTTATAAATATCTCGGTGTACACATTGATGATAAATTGGATTTCTCAGAAAATATTCATAATTTGTACAAGAAATGTCTGCAGAGAGTTCGTCATCTTAGAGAACTTGTTAACATCAGAGTTGATAAAGATATCTTGTCATTGTTTTACCGATCTATAATAGAGTCTGTTCTGACGTACAGCATTGTATCATGGTTTGGTTCATCGCACAAAAAAGATCAGAAAAAACTTAAAAAAATTATTAGAATTGGTAAAAAATTGGGGGTCTGCACAAGGAGTTTGAATGATTTGTTTAATGAATATTGTATTAAAAAGGTTGTAAAACTTCTTAAAGATTCAGAGCACCCATTGTATGATCAGTATGTATTTTTGAGATCAGGAAAACGTCTTATGGTGCCAAAGCAAAGAACAAATAGATATGGCAATACATTTGTACCATCGAGCATAAAGCTGTATAATTATCATCTCACCAAGGGTAAAACAATGTAGTTAGTACCAGACTACCAGTGTATATAAATGTTCTATTTTTGCATAATTTATTATTTATAATCACTTTGTTCACTTGACATTCTGTGTATCATGCTACAACAAGTTTCACTTTGTGACTAAATAAAGTACTTCTTATCTTATCTTATCTTATCTTATCTAGAATCAGAATCAGAATCAGAATCAGAATAACTTTATTTGGTCTTGAATTGAATTCTATAGAAATAATTACAATGTAAAGGCAACAATTATTCAAGACCAGGACCCACTCTAGGACAAGTCTTTGTCGTTATCGAGTGGGCCCTGGGAAAAAAAAGACTACTACAATTTATTAGAAATTAGCTACACACCTTACAATTATAATAACATGTATTAATGAGCACCTGTATGTGGATGGCAACTAGGACGGTATTGCAAGAAGAAAGTAAGATATCATCAAACTTATTAGATTATAACACAATTAAGTAGTAGAGAATACACAGAGAAATTATAATACATAAAATTAATTATGAATCATTATTACATATATAACAATTTGGGATATGACAAATTTCTGAGTAAGAAAGAATAATTGTTCTTTTGATAAAGAGCTTATAGCCAACCATACTGTGTGAATAAATCTTTGATTTGATATTTAAATTCATGGAATTGAAAAATTTGGGTATCCTAAAACGTATTGACTTTTTGATAAAATCATGTTTTACTAAGGGAATAACATAGTTACTTGAATTTCTAACATCATAAGCATGAGTCTCAGAATTTTTGTGAAAAACTGAATAGAAGTATATCGGCAACTGTCCATTCTCCAACTTGAAGCAAAATTTGTAGTCATGCAGCGCACATATATCCCCAAATTTTAAAATACCCAAGTCTTTGAATAATCTACTAGTATGAGCCTTAAATTTACTCAAAGTTACCACACGTATTGCCTTTTTCTGAAGGCCAAAAAGTTTCATACTATTATAACCCCATATAATATTGCCATAATTGAGATGTGGCACAATTAATGCATTATATATTGAAAGTAGAATTTTTCTAGGAAGAAAATATTTTAATTTATTCATTATCCCAACAACTTTAGATATCTTACCAGCAATATAATCAGTATGTGTCTTCCATTTCAAATTTTTATCAATAAAAATTCCCAAGAAATTAAAAGTCTCCACGTAGCCAATCAAAGTATTATTAATATATATTTCAGGATAACTAATACGTTTCTGAGGAGCATGAAAAACCATGGCCTTACTCTTCCTACAATTTAGTGATAACTTATTCGCACAAAGCCACACATTAAATTTTTGTAGTTCATCATTAATATTTGATACAGAAGTTGGTTTTTGAAATATGTTTAATGTTGATGTTAATGTTGAGTCATCAGCATACATTATCGGGTAGAATAATTTACTCACGGAGGCCATATCATTAACGTAGATTAAAAATAAAAGTGGCCCCAGTATCGACCCCTGGGGGACACCGGTTTTAATTTGCAATGGTTCTGATTTAACATTATCAATTTGGACATATTGGTATCTATTATCTAAATAGCTCTTAATAAGGAAAAGGGATTGACCTCGAATGCCATAGAACTGCAGTTTGTATAATAGGATATCATGATCTATCGTATCAAAGGCCTTTGATAAGTCAAGGAAAATACTAAGAGGTGTCTGGCCTTGGTCCATTTCAGTCATAATTCTATCTAAGAACTCAAGCGTGGCTAATTCTGTAGAATGTTTTGATCTAAAACCATACTGACTCTTATGAAATAGTTTATTGTCATCAAAATATTTGTAAATTTGGTTAAATATAACTTTTTCAAAGACCTTTGATACGCTAGACAGAACCGATACCGGTCTATAATTGTCAAATTGATGCCTATTGTCTTTTTTATAAACTGGTGTAACCTTAGCTAGTTTCAATCTATTAGGAAATATGCCTTGTGATAAACATTGATTAATAATAAGGAGTAATGGATCAGCTAGTTCATCTTTAACATATTTCAGTAATTTATTGGAAATGCCATCATAACCATGACTAGTTTTTGATTTTAGATTATCAATTATCTTAATCAAATCTTGAAGGGAAATGTTACTAAATTGAAAATTAGAGCCAATTGTACCACTTAGGTATTTTTTGAAGTTATGTTCATTGGAAGTTTGAATTTGCTCAGCTAAGTTTGGCCCAATATTTACAAAAAATTTATTAAACTCATTAGAAATTCGTTGTTGATCATAAACATGATTATCGTTGATGACAAAATATTTTGGAGATTCACTTTTATTATTTCTTTTATTAAGAATAGAATTAATCGTCATCCAGGTTTTCCTGGCATCTTGCTTATACTTATCAAAACAATGTTGGTAATATTTTATTTTGGCCAGCCGTATACTGCGCTTCAATATTCTGTTATAGGTTTGAAGATTAATCTTTTTTGCAATGTATCCATTGTCCTGTATTGACAGTGACTTTAATGATTTGTATAAAGAGTCTCTATATTTGATTGAAATTAACATTCCTTCTGTAATCCATGGACTTTTCTTATGTTTGTATTTGTTGAATTTTACGCTCTTTACAGGAAAGCTATCAACAACTCCAGCCATAATTATTTGATTAAATTTTTCATAATTTGTATCAGGATTTGCATTCAAATCACAATCTAACATAGACAATATGTTTTTCTTTTGTACATATTCCTTAAATTTATCCATAGATTGAGAACTTTTTATTGTTACTTTAACAGATTTAACTGCATTGTGGTGAAATTTAAAGATATCCAGTGCAATAAAATAGGGCAGGTGATCAGAAATATTTTGTATGAGTATACCTACATTATAAGATAAATGGTTATTTGTCAACTTAACAAGAAAATTATCGATGAGTGTACCATTTGTTTCTGTAAGCCTTGTTGGCAGAGTGATACTAGGTATAAAGCTGCTAGATATTAATGTCTCAAGATAGTTGTTGATATTAATATTATCCTTAAATTTTAAAAGATCAATATTGAAATCCCCTCCAATTACTACATATTTAAAATGTTTTATCATATCAAAAAGTTTACATATTTCATCAGTAAATGAATTTATTTGGCATACATTTTGTCTTGGCGGCCTGTATATACTACCTATCACTAGGGATTTCTGAAGAACATTATTAGATAATTGTGATTCAATTGATACTTTAATAAGAAGACCATCCCAAAAATTTGACTCCTCATACGGCAAAATAATATAATCAAATTGCTTATGTAAATAAATTGCTACCCCCCCATGTGCACTACATGATTTACCTTTACTGATGAAATTGTAGTCTTCAAGTTGGAGAAGGGAACAGTCATCATTATCAGAAAGCCAAGTTTCCTGTAAGCAAATTGCACCAACTAGTACATTATTCTGTCTTAGTAATTCAATGTATAACTTCAACTGGTTGAATTTAGAATTTAGAGATTGGCAGTTAAGACTTATTATATTAAAAGAACCATTTTTCCCTTTTAAAGTATTAATGAAACTGTCATTATCATAGTAAATTGTATTATTGAATAATGAAAGTTCTTCATTCTCATTATTTGCATCCATTAAAGTTTTCAAAGAAAATCCGTTATAATCTGTGTTCTCTAACAAGTTCTGTATTCTAGTCATATGAGCTCATATATGCTCCGTAAAAAGACGACCTGAGAATAGTTACGTTATAAAAAAGGATCATTGCAACACCGTCCAAACCATCCACACGCAGGCTGCTCCATTTCATTGATGACATGTAAAGCATGGATTGATTCTGAAATGATTTAAGAAGAATGCAAATGATTAAGGAAACAGACATTTACAGGTAGGATAATGTATTAACAGAATCAGGCTTAGACAGTATTATAATATTATTCATAATGTAAGAAGGGGGTGGGTTTACTTGTTCAGTAATTAATGTTATCTTCAAAAATAAAAGGAATAGGAAAATAACGTAAAATTGAGATATTATTTTGAAATTCAGTTATATCACAGCCATCATAAACATAATAAGAAAAAAGAAGCAAGTTATCAATACATATATGTTATAACTAAGACTGATTTATTAAAATAAGCAGCTTTAAGACTATTAATAGAATTATCAAGCTAGGATTTGCATATTGGTCAATCAAGAAAGAAAAAAAAACAACACCTAAATGTTCTACCAACAGGGCAAGACATTGACTATATATCAGAAAAATTGAATAAATCATTTTTCCAAATTACCAAAATTAACAAGTCACATTATCAATTAAAAATAAAGAAGACAAGAAGCTCTTATATTTAAAAAGAGCAAACAGGAGCCTTCAAGTTCAATATCTCAGTTTCATCAAATTGTCACCAGATGGCGTGCAGGATGTGAGTGAGAACCCTGCAGGACCAGAACCGTAACCAGGTCCTCACTCACATCCCACAGCACTGATCTCTATAAAATAGATTCGAATTTAAATTGACTTACAAATCAGTTTAATTTCAATACAATGTATATACCATAAACAAAAACCAAAAACTGAGATCTAAATCTAATTTATCTAAATTACCCCATCTTGTAATTGACTTAAAATTTATATTTAATTTTGAGTGCAATTCAAGGCTTGGTGTCTCCTTTCTTTTGCTGTCAGGTATATACATAGGCCATGATGGAAATACTCTTTAGGGAGAGATCAATTAATATGCAGAAAATGGGGGAGGGGTTTGTGATTTTTTTTTTAATAAATGAATATTTCTTGCTCACACTTAGTGATAAATAATTTCAAACATACTTTTCAGGCAGTCTTGAAATGAATACTTCCGTCACAATTACCATGAAATAAATAATTTTCCATTGCCATTGGGGAAAACTCCAAGCCTGTCTCTGCATGATTATTAAAATCTTAAAATGCTTTATGACACCTTGACTATGTGGTGATAATTAGTGTGTCCTGCACATGTATATCTATATCAATTGTCAATTTGTAACCTTTATCAGTTTGTATAGAGCTGCAATTTGACAAACTCCAAAGAACAGCAAAGGGGCCCCTCTACCACGTGTAGCTCAGAAATGGGTTCAATAAGTAGGTCAATTAGTCCAGGAGCCACGCCTACTATCACATGATTGCCTCAGCATTGTTTATTAGTTGGTCAACAAGAAGCCATCACGGACAATTTCAAGGCAAGCATGAAAGTCATATTTTGTCTGTTACAGTGATCTCTGAGCAAGTCAGAACAAAGATTTGATACTCAGCCATGAGCTGACCACCTAATTTAAAGGTTAAACGAGCTTACCTGTTAAGTGAAGTTTAACCTGGATTCTGTTGATCTTCCGATAGTCCCAGGAGAGTTTATACGAGAGAGCGCCGCCTATTGTCAATATTGAAAGTGACCTACTTGGAATTTGATATTAAGGGTGGGAGAGGAGGGCGTATAAACTCTCCTGGGACTATCGGAAGATCAACAGAATCCAGGTTAAACTTCACTTAACAGGTAAGCTCGTTTAACCTTTAAATTCTGTCTCACTTCCAAGTCCCAGGATCCCTTATACGAGAGGTTTAAAGAACCAAATTCCAAGAGGGAGGAAAAAAGGAAAAAGAAGGAAACCAAGCCAGAACAGGAAGGCTGCCTGGTTGTGTGTATCTGGCCCAAGCATGCGGCCGTATACCACTGTTCATACATTACCCAGCCTACTTCGGGTTGGTCTGCACCACTGCCCCCCCCCCTTTTTAAGCAGAGGCATTTGTGGATTTATTTCACTTGTTAAACCTGACGTCTCCCTGAAGCCCATTAATGGAATTCTTAGGCTCAGTGTCAAGAGCACTATTAATAGTTTATTAATTTAATTATTATATATAATGTATTACATTATGTATTTCAAACTTTCCCTGTTGACCCATTGGTAGTCATGTCCGCGGTCATTAGGATATATTCATTCCCATTGCGATGAAGTACTCTGAGGGCAAAGCATGTTATCCCAAACTATGAGGTTATTTATTGGTCAAGAAAGGGCTGTAACGGCCAATTTCAAAACAATCATACACTGTTATGCAGGCAAATGCACCTCAGCCATACTGGAGGAAAGTGGTAGTTGTGAAAAGGTGAACATGAGGGTTCAGAACGACTTAATCATGATTTAGGTATGAATGTCAACCTATGGCTGATTAACAATTCATGCTATGTGCGCAGGGAGAAACTTCTCCTCATGAATGCATGCTGTGTGGGGAGTGTGGCCCTGTTCAGATGAGCAAAAGATATTACTACTGATGCTGTAATATGCCATGCATTATTTTATGCCTATATTTAATGGTTTTACCTAAGTTGTTCAAGTAACCGGCAATGATATAATGTCAGTCAGTGCAGGAAAATGAAGTGGTTTATCCGGCTGATAAGTACATGTGTCCCAAGACCCATTAAGAAGTATCCATGGACTTGGCATATTGTGTGATATATCTATAGATATATGGTATATCTCTGATGCTGCCAATATATATAGTCGGCAATGACAAATTTAAATACACCACAAACGTTCCCATGTGCTATGTCATAGCATGGAAATATAGCTGTATATGTATGTGGCAATTGGATTTCAATTAAATTACAAATTCCAATGTTCCAAGTGCACAATTATAGTTTGTGCAATCGTGATAGGTGCAATACCTTAGCAATGACAGAAGTGATAACTATTCTGATGAGCATTTTTGCATGGAGTGTGGTCGGTGAGTGCTGATAAAGTAGAATATGTGAATCCTGTGTGGCAGTCAAAGGGCTACTGATACCAGCCAATATAGATACTAGCCTGTCGAAACTGATAAGTTTGCCCCAGAGCACACTTTATAAACAAAGCAACCTGTAAATTTGGTGAATTTCTTTTAAAAGTATAATATTATTATGTGTGACTTGATGACTTACAGCTTACAGCTGCGGTTACAGTGAAGCCATGATAGTAGGCCTATGTTTATGCGAAGGAGGAACTTTCTTAAGGGTGTGTGAGCTTCCCTGGTCAATTGTTAAAAACACCACTAAGGACGTCCTTACACAATCTTTTTTAAAAAGAGAGTGAGACGATAATACTGAACCAAGTTAGCAGCAATCGATTAATATATATACGTGGGTGAACTATAAGTGAACCATTCCTTGGGTTCAAAGAATATGGCAGAACTACCATAAGGCAGCGTAAATGTGCCAGTAAAGTGAATGGCCTAATTGCCCTCCAAGTAAAAGCTGATGGCGATGCAATTGCATGGTTGACGCCAATACAAGTTGCATGGATCTTGTGAGGTTCAATGATTCGCTGTTGAATCATTTGCTGTTGAAGGTTGGTGTGAGCTAGTAAGGCAAGTGCTATGAAAGAATAGTATGATAAATATATATAAAGCCTGTGCAGTAGGAACAAGAATGCACCATAGGTGCGGAGTCCCCACATATTTCATCCGTTTAATAGACAATTTAAGTCATGAGTGTGTACCTTGGTGAGAGCCATTCAAAACCTATGATGTTTTTGGCAGGTGATATAAACCGTAACCCGCAGTGAGTTTGTTGTGTTGGACTAAGTAATTCCCATGTGAATGAGTGGGAGGAGCCCAGTGGACATAGTAATTCCAATGTGCATTGATGGGAGAGCCACCATGACTGCAGTTTGTACCATGACTGCAGTTCGTTGTCATTTATGATTGTCCCTACCAAATTGACATAGTAACAACGTGGTTTGCATGTATATATACGTGTACAATTTGTACATGTATTACTGGTTCAGTGTTGCGATGGTGTGGACCCGAGATGTTGCGATGGTGTGGACCCGAGATCCAAGAAGTGATTCATGCCGGGGAGCTACGGATGGACATGAGGTTGTTGTGCAGTTGACAACATCAACAGTGCAGTGTGCTGCTGGCGGCCCTGTACAGTGTGCTGCTGAGGTAAACCAGCAGCTCCATAAAAGCACATGTGACAGGAAAGATTTCATACTGGAAAAGCAAGAGTGGGACAAATTATTCATTGTCGCTACATCAATTTGAAGTACATGTAGGAGCAGGCTGTTTTTCGCCCCGATATTTAGGTGTCAAAAGCTTCGCCACCGAAAACCTGGCCATTGTTGTTACTCTGCTGCTATGATCGGTCAGAATTGGTGCAAAAGCGGGAGACCATGAATTATTCAATATATTAGCTTATATTGTACATGTATAGTAACCAAGTTGCCCACCTACTTGCGGACAAGTTTGATTGCTGCGCTAACCCCCATCAATCAACAATTAGCAGGCCGTATGCGACGAGGCAAAGACAGTTATTTGTGTGCTGAGGTTAGCATGCACTTTGAGTGTCTAAAAAGACAGTTATGTTTGAAATGCAGCGACTTTAAGACAGATAAACATGCCTGTATGGCGATAGGTATAGTGGTCTTTATTTTGGCCTTGTGTTGAAAGAGGGGAAACAGAAACAGAACCTCCTCCTTGTAAGAACCCAGGTATTATACCATATGTGAACTGTGCTCGGCAAGATAACAAAGGAAACCTGCATCCAGACAGACCATTATGCACATTATGAACATTGATCGGGCAAAAATACTGAACCAAGATAAATCATTGTAATGTATAATACCCATGAGAGTTGACGGTGATTACGACCATTGTATGGAGGCCATAATTATGAATTATGTGGGGCTGTTGTCATTTGCCACCCTTAAGTTTAAGTTGGCCCATTAGTTAACTAACCGTGTACACAGCCCTTGGTTCAGCCCAATGCTTCATTTCAATAAGGGAGTCCTGAGAGTCAACTTGTGTATTATAGACTAAAGTCTGAGGAGAGGTGAACTGTTCACCAGGAAAGGATTAACCGTGAGCTTGTAAACTGGCGATGCTTCAATGGCCTTATAAATACCAGTAAAAGCATAATTGGATAGTTTGTCTGCTTTTAGATGTCCAGAATGGAGTTTAGCAAACTGTACTTTCCTTGTATTCTGAATTTCAGAAAAATTAGAGTATGCCTGTTTGACACACAGTGGACAATATACTAGCTGTCTCTTGATATAGCTAGATGTAGGCCCATAGTTGCCCTTGATATTGCTAGAAGTGGGCCCATAACATCAAAGTCTGGTGCAATGCAGGTAAGTTGCTTACAACTTGAGCATATCACAATCAGTGACATTCAGTGTCGCTGTCCTTGAAAACAGTTAATTCTCAATCTGCAATCAATCACGTTGAAATAATATTGTCATTATATTATTGTCATTATTGATGACACAGGTTTAGTCAAAATCAGTCAGATTGTGGCTGCTGATTGATTGTCCGCTAGTGGAGCGAGTACCTGAAGCCTAGGATAGACCTTTAGATGTCCAACACAGCAAGACTAGTCTCCAATTGTTGCAGACTTGCAGCAGTATGACTTGCAGCAGGTTTGACAGCCAGCTGTTCAATGTTTTCATTGCTAGTTCCCAAATATACCACCAGGCGGTAGACCTTTGGCGCCACCTTGTGAATAATTCTTCAGGAAAGTTGTTTGGAGGAAGGGACAGTATTTCCCAGAAAATAAATAGTCTGTGGAAACCAGACATTGCCAACATTATTAAACTTTCTCTGAGGAAGTTTCATGGAGTTCCCATGAATTATAATCAGCTGATGGCCGAAAAGCTAAGTCAAGGTGAGCTGATTCATGATGTGGGTTGTACAGCATGATTTCTAGGCACTGAGTGCCAAGGTTGGCCTGTCAGAGGATCAGCATCTGGCAATAACATTCACAAAGCCATATAAGTTAATCAGCCGTGATTTCACCGTGAGGAACGGCTGATGATGACAGATTTGTTTTGTCAACAATTTGAACATGCCATTTTGCTTCTGAGCTGATGAGCAGGAAGACGGTGATTGACCAATCACAGCGAGCGTAAGCAGTGAAAGCAGTGACGTCACGTCCACAACGTCGTTGTTACGCTGTCTCTTATTGGCTGATAGCGCCAGGCTCATGGCTGTCAACGACAGCATTAATGAATTTCCCAACGGGAAAAATAACCCGAAAAGCAGCACATTTCGAGTGTTTAATGGAATGCCCAGCTTCACAGGGACTTACATCAAGTAATAAACCAGTCGGGGAAAGAATCCACCGCCTGGAAGGAAGGAGAGAGGATGTCAAAAAATGCCCACTGTATGGGCCTTGCTCCCAAGCTTCACATGGTTGCAACGTGCATCTTCAACCTTCCCGAAAAACTAACGGCCGTATGTAGCGGAGAAGCTTTACATCCCCTTGCTAAATGGCCCAAAATAATCCAGAAATGTTGTTTCATCACTGAGCATCATTGAGATGGTGAGAAACTGTTATAACTCAAGAATTTGACAATTTTCCCTCCCCTGTGCAAGCTTCACATGCAGCATGGGGAGAAGGAACGGCACAATTGACAATAGGCGGCGCTCTCTCGTATAAGGGATCCTGGGACTTGGAAGTGAGACAGAATTGGCAAGTACAGTGTGTTTATACCATCTGACAATGTTGTCACTTTGATCTAGCAGTGTGTAAAGAGCCACATCAAATCCTGTGCGCAAAATTCGACCTGCAAGGTATTAGGACTCGTCTAGTCTATGGAAAACCCACGAGGAAGAGCGCATGAGGTATAGTTTTGAGATCCACATCCCTAGTATCTTGTTTGACCCATGGAGAAATTATGCACAATAAAGCAATTGGTATAGACAAAGTATGAGAACAAAAAGTCTAATAAATTTTTCACTGCCCTACTTGTTATTATTTTTGGTTGCCAGTGATCTTTTTGATTGTTGAAGTTCAACTTTTGTCAATGGTACTGCCTTGCAACATCAGAGCAATGATCATGAACAGCATTATTAACATTGCTTCATAAAATGTTCCTGAATCAATTTACGCTTTAAAAATGTGTTTATCTTATCAATCGGGATCCGCAATGTTGATTTCATATAAATTTACACTATCATTGCCCCTCACAGTGAGGACATACGAA
The DNA here is from genome assembly GCA_026936325.1 of Platynereis dumerilii. Taxonomy (NCBI): domain Eukaryota; kingdom Metazoa; phylum Annelida; class Polychaeta; order Phyllodocida; family Nereididae; genus Platynereis; species Platynereis dumerilii. The sequence continues at coordinate 37,870,827 of JAPTHN010000006.1, read as the reverse complement.
CCGTAAATATCTATCCAAGAACAAATAAACTTAAAACTACAAATCGATCGACAATCATTGTCTACAGTTTTAATCACCAAATTTTCTTTTTTATCAAAAGCAGTCTAATTACCTACTCACCACTGTAATTGCATTTTTTTAGTGAAATAAGTAAGAACGATCAATATCATAAATATTTAATGAAACAATGGGATTTTCTTCCCGTTCATAGCGAAACAGATGATTTAGTTCCTGTTACGTTTACTTCAGTTCACTTACCGATCAAAAGTGTACAATGTATTGAGCTAAAGACACGCTTGATATATTGATATATATATTTATTTAAAACTTAAATGTCAGCAGTGTCAACCCGATTATTACAAGGTTGGTTTCACTTATATTGTCAATGTTTTTTAATTGTCAGCATACGTGAATTGTCAGCATTTTAAAATGTTATTGTTTATTTTTTAACTGATTTTTTTCTTTCATTTGGTGTTTGCAACATTTTGCTGCTTTACCTATCTATAATATCTTTAAAAACTCATTTGGTGTTTGCAACATTTTGTTGGATTTTCCTTTTAATAATATTTTCAAAAATTCATATGGTGTTTACAGCATTTTGTTTGATTTTTCCTTTTAATAATACTTTCAAAAACATTTTGATTGAATTTCCTTTTAATAATAGTTTTAAAAATTCAATCGGTGTTTGCAATATTTTGTTTGACTTTCCTTTTAACAATGTTTTTTAAAATTCATTTACTCTTTGCAAAATTTTGTTTGATTAACCTTTTAATAATGTTTTCAAAAATTAATTTGGTTTTTGCAAAATTTTGTTTGATTTTCCTTTTAATCATATTTTGAAAAATTCATTTGGTGTTTACAGCATTTTGCTTGTTTTTTCCTTTTAATAATATCTTTAAAAACTCATTTGGTGTTTGCAACATTTTGTTGGATTTTCCTTTTAATAAATTCATTTGGTGTTTGCAACATTTTGTTGGATTTCCTTTTCATAATATTTTCAAAAATTAACCTGGCGTTTGCAACATTTTGTTGGATTTTCCTCTTAATTATATTTTCAAAAATCATTTGGTGTTTGCGTCATTTTGTTGCTTTACCTATTAATGATTATTGGTGTAGAATGAAATTTAAAAAATGAGACTTTCTCTGCATTGGGCTCAATGCTCTTTGGCTTGGTGTCCAACCTGGTGACATAAAAAGTCTAGATCGAAAAATGCCATCTTTTCAAGAAGCCTACAAGTTGCTGTTGGCCAGATTTTATCGGACTATTATGACTTGTCTCAGTGTGAAAAAAGAAGGGGAGGCATTTTTATAGTTTGAAGTTTTTATGTTAATTGTGGACTTCTGATTATTAATGATATTTTTCAGGGAGATGAATTTTCTAGTAGGAATCCTTCCCATTATAGTGTTACTAAACAGACCTGCATTTTCTTCGGATATTAACCAGGGTAAGTCCATGAAATGCTTCAATGTAATAAAAAGCTTCTACTATTTTTGTGATGAGAGAATATATTATTGAATAAGTAGGGTGGTCCAAAAACACTTTCTTCTAAATTCCTTTAATTTGAATCTTGCATTCGAACTTTATGTAAGTAGAAGGCATTGTGTAAAAATTTCAGCAAAATCGATTAATATTTAGAGGCGGCACAAAGCCATTGAAGTTTAACATGCGATTGCCCATCGGCAGACCTAAAAATTATCGATATTGGCAAATCTTGCAATAACGGTCAAATATTTAAAATCAAATTTCTTCTTTTTAGTATGTCCTGGATGCCCTATCCAGTCCTGATATTCTTGTTCACTTACAAGGTTTAGTAGCAGGTCAGCATAGGTATTACACAGCTCAATTATCAAGCATTTTTGCATAAAAACAGACACATATTTCACCAACTATTAATAATAAAAAAAAAATAACCCTTAAATATTACTTTGCAATGCCATCTTTATCATACACTAAAAGATTGCAAAAAAATATTCACTTCTGAGAAAGATTTGGGAAATTGACAGATTTTTCCGTTGCGCAGATGAGGAATTACATTATCAACTTTAAAGGCTTTGTGCGACATCTTAATATTAACCTATTTGGCAGAAAGTTTTGCATGTATTTGTTCGACTGAAATGTGATCATCAGTTTCTATTTTCAAATTGGGGGGTTTAAGGAGAATTGATTTTTCCCATTGAAATGTGGACCACCCTATTATTGCGCCTTTAATCTGAAAAGCGGATGCATCCCGATAGTTGTCCAACATAAATTTGTCCTTGTTCCTCTCGTTGGAAGAAGTTACAAGATCAGGACGTTCTGTCTACTCAAAATTTTTCCTGAAGCAAAAGACTAATTTTGGTGTATTTAGCCAAGCAATTATCTATTGCATTTGACTACACAACTGTCAGTCATGATCACCTTGTCATGACATGTCATGTGACGCATGTTGTGATTTCATCGCTGATACATCTATTGTTTGTAAGTCGTCTAATAGAAATTGGAACGTTTTCTACTCTTTGCTCAGCCATACCTCGTAGTTTATTTTATTGGAGTTGTCTTGAAACTTGTAAGCCCAGTGCATGACAATTATTATTTTTATTTCATTCTCGGTATGTGGAAAAGGTTAGGGGAATTAGCTCAGTTGGTACAGGCGTTGGGCCGTTGGCTATAGTCAATGGTCTCTACTTGTGTGGGTTCGAGCCTTGTCATGCATGGGCACTGGGCAGCTGTGGCTTTCAAGAGCTCTATGTATTACAATGTATAAATAGCTCCTGACTTAGTTCAATCTCATAGGACCTACCAAAAGTGAAGGGTTGTTGTGTCTAGTGTTCCATACTGGGGCAAATAAAAACCCTGAACATCCCTGAATGAATAGGGTAATTGTCAGACTCACAGCTTTGTCGTCTCTCATCCGTCAAAAGACATTCACCATGCTTGTAGAGGGCATTGACTCCCTATAGCATTACAAAGACCTGAATATTGCAGAAGTGATGGTTAATGTGGACCTGCATTCAGTAAAATAATTGATAAGTACTTGATACTTGAACAAAGGTGTTGGGAGAAAAGTGGTAAGATTTATTAGTTAATCAGATAGGTACAAATATCACATATTCTTAAAGATTTTTAAAAGGCTATTTTGATGACGTGTATACATATTACTTTCACTTGCAGCTCATTTCCGCCGAAACTCTCCTAACATTGCTGGTGTGAAGTATGATATTACGTGTGCAATGAAGTGCGCCTCAACTTATCGCTGCAGGGCTTTTAAAATGAACCAACTTTCAGATGGCACATTCTCATGTACAGTGTTTGACAGGACTGATGTCATAAATCAAGCAGTGTTCCTCAGAGTTTATCCTGCTCCAACTCAAAATCGTAAGTTAAACAGCTTTTGCAGCTTGGCCTCGGTACAATTAAGAGTTGTTGTAATTTTAAGATTTTTGAGTGTCATTTCAAACTATCCTATGTTAGCTCTTTTACATACATGTATTATTATGCCTGAACTACTAAACTAAGGGCCAGTAAGATATTAATTTCCTAAGAACTATATAATTTATGGTCACATTAAGTGCCGTAACTTGGAGGGCACCTTGCAGGCATGCGATTATCTGGAGTACTTGCTGTACTTCTCTTATGTTTTTGCTATTTTCTTATGGGGGCACCTCGTGATGCAGGTCCAATATAAGGGACATGTAGCCTCCCTCCATAGGATCCCACTTCAATTAGATTAGGATCAATTGACGAACATCATTGTGGATAGCAGTTTTTTATCTTAGCTTTGGCTTGAGTTTTATAACTATGGAAAAACATTTTTTTATACTTTATCCTGAATTACTGGATATTTCAAAAGTCAAAAATAATCCAGTGGTCTGCAGAGCATCTTCCTGAAAAAATTAATGTTGGAATATTCAAGTCTTTCAGACGTAATTTTTGTCAAAAAGAGGCAAACTTCAACTTTAAATTTTACCTTACAGGTGATTTCATTAGTAAGCGATTCTTAGGTGCTAGACCCACCAAATACATGCCATTCTTCGTTAATCTGATTGGTTTAAAAACAATAGAACGTCACTCATTTGATTTATCAAATGTAGTAAGTGCTGGTTTAACATTGATTCCTCACAGCCAAGTGTGAGTGACAAGAATCAAATGGTAATGAAATCACCTGTAATGCTTACAAGTGACAAAAATTGCAAACTTTCAAATGTTGCAAAACTGAGTGCATTATTTGAAATATACAAAACTTTTTTGTTATTTATATGGCTATGTCATATATAGCCAATCTCAAAATTAATGAAGCCACACAGCAGTGTTTCACTGAAAGACATAAATTTTGATAGTGGCTGTTAGCAGCAGCTTCATATTACAGTATTGCTTTAAATACATTCGTATGCCAAAATCCTGAAATTTTATGTCATTACATCGAGAGGTTATTAAGACAGAGATGGAAGTACATTGGAAAACATGCATTTTTTCACTTATTTATTATGACATAAACTTTTTCAACTGATGAATTCTCTCAGTTTTATAAAGTTCAACAAGTTTCAATGCTATTTCCTGATACTTTTTTGGAATCATCACATCCCCAGGCTTCATAAATCCATTGAAACAAGTACTTATTTTCACTTGCTTCAACATAATTGAGTTATTTGCTTTTAAAGTTTGACTTTGTAAAATTGAGTCAAATTTGAAGCTTCTTGATCTGAGATGCTCTAGTTTCCCTTTGACATATTTCAATTGAATCTTTTTGCCATTGAGATCTAGTACTACATCTACTAGTTGTTTTGGAGCTTTTATCATTGTGGAAAATCTGGTTCATGGAAAAATTCTAATGAATAGCTGGAAAGGTGGATGTGTCACATGCGTAACGCCAAGAGTATACTTTCAAGTGATGCAGAGCTGTTAAAGCTGTTTTTAATCTGGACTAGCTCAAATTATAATAAATCTGTGAAGCTTTACGAAAATATCAACTAATATATGTTGTTCACTGGTTTCTGGTTATAAAATTTAAAAATAATGTTTGTCGGACGCGTGACACTCTGAAAAATATTGATCGTATTCAAACAGTTGAGCAATCATTCTTATATTACTCGGAGTAAAAATTACCACATAATTATAGTAGTTGAAGTATGTGTAATTGCCTTATTATCAAAATTACTTCATTTATGGAGTATTCTTTAAAATGTGGGGCCAAATTGTCTAAAAAGTCAATAAACAATAACAAAATAGTTTCTATTGTGCAAAAGGTTGTCGTTCTCTGCCAGTTATGACTGATAATTCATTTAAAATCGATTTGAGTCAAAACCTGAACATTTTTTGTTTCATGTCACAACATTACTTAAAATCAGCTGTCGAAAAACTGGCTAAAATCACACTTCTATCATCATTTCCTGGGGTCACATTCACTTCGTTGGCACTTATTTGGTATCAATTTGAGGCCCTCATATAGATGCTTAACATAGGGTAGTTGGAATTATTTTAAAGCAAAATATTTACTTCTGAGATGAATATTTGTAAGTTTTGAAGAGATATTTCAGAAAAAGTTTTAAAAATGTTGTGTTTGTCATAATATATTAGGTATATTTGAATGAAAATTATACTGAAGACTTTACAAAATGTACCCGTTGTCGTCAAATAAAGAAAATAGATTTAATTTCATGACAAATACCATTTAGGCATTTTGTTTCACTGCCATGAGAAAAAAAACCTTTTAAAAATTCTGTAATATTCAGCTGTTAATTATTTCCACTTATCAAAGTACCTAGGTTAGTATAGTTTCTGGAACTTAAATATGTTCTTTATAATATGCTTTGGTAGTTTCATACAAAAATACATTATAAAATTTTAATGGTCATGTTACACTTTGGCTTCATTACTTTTGAGATAGGCCATATATCACCTGTATAATATATTATTTATTTCATTCTTATTCTTATTGTATTACAGGCTGCTGGGACATGAAACTGCAACATAACACAGTCGCAGGTTTGGTTACCGGTGGTGCTAGATGGCAAAACCGACCAAAGGTTTTCTACTTTGGTGACTCGACTAATGTAACTTGGTGCAGAGAACAGTGTGGACTGGAACCCGGTTGCTATGCATTTGTCCTTGCTGGGCCTGGTAGCGGAAGCTGGACCAATACATGTTACGGAAGAGGTTTCGGATCTCCTGAAATTCTGAGATCAGAAAATACACATGATGCTGGAATAAAGATTTGTTGACATACTTTGTAGTAAGTTGTCATTGTTTGTGTTGCAACCACAGTCAAACTATTGATCGAACAGTTATGAAAACTTGCCAGCAGCTTTTCTACACTGTCCAAAACACTGTGTAATCACCAAGTGACCTAATTAAGGTGTTTTTGTTTACATTTTGCTAATTCTCAAATATAGAGCAAACAACAAAATTTTGTAGCCAGTATGCTGTCTCATAGTACAAGTAATACTCATACAAAATTTGGAATCAATCAGTTCTGTTTTCTTGGATATTAAGCAGTTTTAGTTTATTTTAGTGTATTTTTTTGCTAAATTTTTTGATTGCTGAATATTCTATGCTTGTAATTTCAAATCAGGACGTCTTATACATAGATAAAGCATACTGGCTGCGTTATATTGTTGGGTAAATAAATTGGTTTTTGGTGAAAAATGAAAGATTTTATGATGGACCATGTTCAAAACTTGCCAAAGGGTGGATGAAGTATTCTAAATTTGATTCCAAGATGTTTTTGTTGATTCATCTGAGCGTATAGGCTAATAAGAGATAAAAAAATTAAGATGTATGCACAGATTTTACACTTTGGAAAAAAGCTGATTTTTCACCAATGTCATGGTTTAATTTTTAATTTTTTGTATACTTGATCTACTGCTAAGATATTTTAGCAGTATATGAACAGATGTCATGGGTGCACAACCAAGGACTCATGGGAGTGTTTTTGCCCTATCCATCATGGCCGCTCCTAACCAAACAAGTGAAATTTGCAACTGGAAAATGGTCATTTTTGTGCTAAAAAAGCATTGGCATCATTGTCTGTCATATCCCAATTATTCTTCAACGTATCAGCTAATCAGGGCATCAATCAAAGGAATAGAACCTACCTTCTAATTGCATTCCTAGCACATTTTTATGTCCATGAACTGTAATCACAGGCCTCTTGCATTGCAATCCACGGCTGTCGGCCTTTAATTGCCGTTAATTGCAATTGTAAAGCACACACAGCCACAATTAGTTTGCTGCAATCGTAATCCATACACTCAACAGCAATCTGACAATAGCAAATAGTCCTATTAATTGCTTAGTCATCCAAAAATGAGAAATTTCTAGTTGCAATGCTGGCTGTTTTGGTTCCAACCAAGCTCAAGCAGCCATAGCGGAAATGCTACCCCAGCGCCACGATGTGCATACATGAGATGTGCTACCAACTGTATTGGAGAATTCCAAAACGATTGGTTCATTGGTCACTAAGCAGAAAAAAATTATTTGATATTTGGTAGACACAGAAGTTTGGCAGCCACCGTGATCATCAAAGTCTTGCCTAATACCTCAAATTTGTTGATGATCATTAAAAAATTAGTATAATTAGATTTTTTCACCTCCAATAAACCATTTAATGCAAGTGAAGTACAATTAAAGGAATGAACCCATTTCACTGAGTGGCATGAACATTGGCCCCAAACAACTTTTTGTTAAAACAGTGATTCTTAACTTGCTTTCCACATGAAACAGACATAGCACTTTAATTCCAGAAACACAACTTTCAAAATTTAAGCTAAATGCTAAAGGAGTGACCAAGTTGTGAAGCCTTAAAGTTTCATTGAAATTCACTAAACATACTCCAGCTTGTCTCTTGGCTGGACCAATCAGAGGCATGGTCGGGAAATCTATCAGCCAATGGGATTGAAGGATTCAAGCACTACTTTTCCCCTGGTGTTAACTGATAGAATTTTCATGAAGCTAAACTATGGGGCCCTTCTTTTTAAACAAATCAATTGTGGATGTTTCAGTAGTAAAATAGGAAACAAAATTCATGAACGCCGAAAATCTCACACAATCAAAACACACATTTTAGAGGGAAAAGAAAGTTGTACAATTAAAGATTTGTACTAGGCCACATTTGGGAAAATTTAAATCAACATGATTTTAATAACTTTTATGTTTTCATCAATAAAGTCATGACACTAAATGATTATGTTCACTGTTACGTTCTAAAAATAACATGCAAGCACTTCAAGAGGGGCTTTTAGATAGAATATCTAGCTATTTCCTATTTGCACATCTGATTTTCTGTAAGGATCTATCTATCTATCTATCTATCTATAGCCCATTGCTGGGTAATTGCATTTCAAGTTCACACTTTGACCCTATTGTCACAGGAAATCCAATGTATTGTATTGTATCTAATTACACTCCTGAAAGGTAATTGGGCTATATTGCTGTTAGACTGTCAGGGAATTATTATTAAACTTCACCTACACATAGGTGAAGTTTCTTGTAATCGGTAGTATTTTTATTATTATTCTTCCCGACAAACCTCTTCGGAAAATTTTCAAAAAATTCATATACATGGTCTACAATGACCTTATCACAAATTCTGAATATGAGTGACCTTGACCTATTTTTCAAGGTCACAGAGCCTTTCAAATTCGAATTTTGCAAAATTTTAAATGCTTGTAGGTAATCCGGTTATTACCGGATTTCACTTTCCTGTACATAGAAATGTCCTAGACACTTTCTACACAGCTTGACCTACTTTCATGAAAGTAGGTCAAGGTCACATTGTACAAAGTCTATTTTCATGGTTTGAGGTCTATCGCGGGATCTCATAATCCGTAAGTCGTAGAGTCATACCAATGGTGCCAACAGGTGCCCGAACTCATGGGACATGTGCACAGACCCTTTATTTTACACCGGCAGTATCGGTTCTTGAGTTACGTAACTTTAAAGTTATACCGCGTTCCTACACTGAGCGCCATTAAAAACGCAACATCGTTAAACAACAAAATTTTGTAAGTTCCTGTTGCTCAATAATTATCAAATTTGGCATAGACCTCAAGTATGACCTTAAGAGCAATTGTGGAAAAAATCGTGAAAAACGGTTGACTTTTCACCACACACTACTCATTTAGTGAGGTCTGTCTGAAACATCAATTCACAGACACTGCTTCACTGAAAAATGAGGCAACGGAAATATTGGTTTTGTGGCTTGTTTGATGGCATAATCTTATGAAATTTTCACATAACATGCACAAGACTTCAAAAAGCTGTCCCATGAGCGTTTTAAAAAAAATATTGAGGATAAAACAGATTTTGAATAAAAAACTTAAAATATAGGCTTGAGTGTCTGGAAATGAAGCATATGAACCCAAAGTACTGAACAATGGAGTTGTTATTCTTACCCGCGGTAGAAACAAGGACACAGACAATCATTCCATAAAAAAACTCGAAAAAATCTTAATAAAACATCTTTTTTGAAGATTTTAACAAAAAGCTCCTGTAGGGGGCAGGCCAGCATTGACACTAAAAATTTTTTATTTTCATCATCTTTAATTGTGGTTGGGTCAAATATCATTTTTTTCCACCCCATCAACCAACTAAAATTGTAAACTATCCTGACTAATAAAACAATATGTGAAAAGAATAGCAAAGTCATTGAAATTAATGATCACAGAATCTTGAAATTTTGTGACTTACATTTTCAACAATAGCCACGACGATTTAATTTGACACAAGAGTATTGCTCTCAGAAATCTGTAATTTTTTCTGAACATACCTGATGGCAACAGCTAAGTGTGTGCAAAATTTCATTGTGATATTTTTAGAGGAAGTACAATTTTTTAGCCGTTTTGCGATGTTGCGTTTTTAATGGCACTCAGTGTAAAACGGGTGACCTAGAGAATTTTACCTTGAAATATCGATGTTAGCTCATAACATGTCATAGTAAACCCCCCCCAAAAATACACCTAATAAGCCCAAACTGACCTTTAAATTTGACCTTGACCTCATTTTTCAAGGTCATTTGACCCAAAAAAGTTTGAAAAGGTGCCATTTTCATCAATTCTTTTTACCATGTTATTTTTAAGATATCAGCGTGATTCACAGGTGACAGATGAACATTGGCCTCTTTATTCATAATATCTAATCATATTTTAATTACCTCCTCCCCGGATTTATGAAAATTGTTTTAATATTGCTAACCGACAAAGGTTAAAAAATGACACATTTCCGCGTTTTTGACAAGGAAATATTGCTTGTACAGGGTTACAATGCATGGCTGACCCCCCCCTTTTTCATACAATGCCATTATGAAAATCATATTTATTTTGACCTACAAAATGTTTTTCAAGGTCAAACTCAAGGTCAAACATGTCCAAAAATTTTACATTTTTGACATTTCATAGTTTTTCACAAAGAAGGAATCAAGATATGGTTACACAAATGGTAGACATACTTGCTACAATACTCCAGAGGCTTCCTGTAAATTTACAAGGTCCTCGAATTGACCAACGTGGCACTGTAAAGGTCAAAAGGTAAAAAAAACGGGCGAAAAATGTAGGATTTTTTTTCACATTTCTCGAAGATAGCTTCATTTCAAACGGCCGTAGCTCCGGTCCTAATTAAGATAGAGAGAATTGGAAAACAGATTTGGAAAGCCCATATTCTCTTCTAGTTTTCATTTTCTGAATATTTTGTCGTAGCTCCGACGGTTAAAAAGATCGCCGGACCCTGAAATTTTCATGTTTTTTGTCGAATTTTCACAATATATCATTATTTTGACAAGGAAGGAATCTTCCTTTTTTTATCAACCTGCCTTTGCCTTATTTCTAACATCTGTTTTAGTAGAGGAAATATGAGCTCATTTTTGATGATGACCCCGCACGGAAGTACAACAGGCCAAATCATATACCAAAATGTTCGCCAGAATGTCAGCTATCTGAATCCGGCTAAGAAAATTACTGGTTCCGGGTACTAACTGAGGGAGAGCTGTTGCCATGGCAACAGATTTATTAAAATTGTAATTCTCAAATTATTCATTTTTAATGCTTTTCTTAAACACCGAAGTTCACAGATGAGGTTTTTGTGCCTGATCAAACTAAAGTTGAGACAGACTTCCCAACGGCAGACCAATTTTGCTTTTACATTGTATTGGTTGCCATGGAAACAAGAAATCATAACAAGTTTGAAGTTTCCTGTCATTATCATACACTTTGATATCTTATACTCCAAAATGATTTCATTAAACCCACTAGTGTTTTATGTGGAAATGTTGCTGAGAGTGTCGTCTTTCAAAACCTGAGTGAGATTTTTATGTTTTATGTCTATTTATTGCACTACAATGGTTTCAAAGGCAATAAGTCAGGACAAACAAGTTTATAAGAATTTTGGAATTTATCAATATGTCAACTAATAGACATGCCATAGTACTCATTTTTGGACACAATCATTATGGCAAGATGACCTTCAGAAAAGTGAACCCTCAGATGTGTGGCATGGTACTGGTTGCCATGGAAACAGGATATCATAACAAATTTGAAGTCCTGGTCATAATTGACACATTTAGAGCTCTTATATTCTAAAATGATCTCATAAAACCTGCAGTTGTGATACATGAAAATGTTTGGGAGAGTGCCCTCTTTCCAAATATGGGTTAGATTTGTATGTTTCATGGAAATTTATTTCATTATAACTATTTCCAAGGCAACATATCGGGTCAAACAATTTTGATGAATTTTGGAATTTCTGAATATCTCAGAGATCATAGAATCTGATATGCCATCTTGCTCATTTTTGGATATAATCATTGTGGAAGGATGACTTTCAGAACAGTGAACCCTCCATGTCATGTGCCTTGGTTGCCATGGAAACAAGAAGTCAAAACAAATTTGAAATTTCCCGTTGATTTATAAATAACACACTTTGGTCTCTTTTGCACTAAAGTTATTCATAAAACCAAAAAGTGTTGTGAATCTAAATGTCTGTCAGAGTGTCCTCTTTCAAAACATAGACAAGATTTGCATGTTTTATGTAATGTATCTTACAAAATCGTTTCTGAGACAACAAGTCAAGGCAAACAATATATTTGAATTTTGTAATTTTTCAATATCACAACCCATATCCTAACCATCATGTTCAATTTTATGGCTAACCATTATGTAGCAATGACCGTCAGAATAGTGACCCTCCTTGGGATATTGTGGTCCTTGTTGCCATGGAAATGCACAAATCTTTAGATATTATAGGTAATTTTGAGAGTTTAACAAATTAAATTTTGTGAGATCAATGAATTTCCAATCAACAATACATTAGTACATAATTAGGCGTTTTTCAATTTCAGTGTGTCAGACCTATTATGTACCCGTGTTTTTTCAATGTATCTCCAAATTGATAACGCCATTTGGATATGTTTTACACATGGTCATATATGTACCATGGAGCCAATACACCAATTTTGTCAAAACATGACAGTTCAATGAGGCGTTGTGACAAACAGTCAAGTTTTTGGTGTTCACACTTATTATGCAATTTCTTCAAATTCCCTTGAAAAGCACCAAAAATCTATCCAACTGATCATAAATACCCTGAATTATTACCTCATAACACAGTGAAATGTAGAACCATCATTTCAACCATGGATGAATTCATGATCAAAAAATGCATATAACTATCCTGCATTGACATAGCATTGAAATTGCCATATATTGCAATGAAAAGATCATGTAAGCCAGACAAAATATGAAACCATAATTATCAAAGTTTTACCCTGCTTTCCTTAGGTTGAGAGCTCACCCCTAACCAAAGAACATCACATTGCAACAATGACTGGCCATACAATTGAAAATATCTTGAAATTGATGGAGCTCATCTGATTTGACAATACTATTCCTATGGGAAACTGAACTGGGAATTTTCCACTTGCCATTATGTTTCCGAGAGATGCAGGGTTTGATGGTTCGTCACACAGGACTAAAGAAGTGTCCTAAAGACACATTCTAAGGATAATTAGCTGTGATATGACGTGTTTTGACAGCAAGATGGACTTCTGTTTTTGAAAATTTTTACTTCCAATGGTTTTCCAATGCAATTGTATAATTTGTATTACTTGATCATGAAGGCATCCATGTTTATTATGACATGGCATTTTATGATCAGTTTGGTAAATTTTTGGAGCCTTTCGAGGAGAGTTGGGGATTACAAGAGACTGACATCAAATGTGTGAAATGCAAGATGTCACTGCTTCAGTTTAGGTTTGCAAAGTTACACTTCAGTAGATTGTCTGGGTGAAAAATTATGACACATGAAAAACTTGCAGATCAAGAGTTATCACATTATATATGCAAATTCCATCACCTTGAAACTGAGAATCTGCGTCATTTCAGCCAGTTAATTGGTGAAAATCAGCCAATTTTGACACTTCAAATTGCAGGAATGTCTTGAAATGTTCACAGAATGTATGTTTTAAAGCATTTTCCACAAAGTCATACCTCTCTTTAGACTCAAAACAGCCTCAAAACAGCCCCAAAACAGCTGCGACAAGATACCTTGTCACAACTGTTCTACTATGCTTGGTTTCCCATCCTTGACAGCTGCACTGTCCAGGAGGGTCTTCCTATCTACCTCAATGGTATCTAAAATATTAAGGGTACCCCTACAAACCTTTAATTCAATGCAGGACTGGAGCACAAGTACTTATTTGTTGAGACTAGGTTAAGCCTAAATTAGATTAGTGATAGGATGACCTGAAACGTGCTAACAAGCTTTCCCAGCATCTAAATAGCAAAAGTGGATGCGTAGTGCCACTAAAAATTATTTGACTTTAGCGACGTGACCCCGATGACAATTTGTGAAGTCAATTGAAATGATACATGGTTAATAAGTTATCTATAATATCAATAATATGTATGTGTTTCCATTACAAACAAGACTGCAATGTCCCATGGAGGATTCACTTTTCTGAAGGAGATACATACACAATGATTATGTCATAAAATGTGCAAGTTGTCAAGAGTATCAGTTAAGATATTGATGAATTCAAAAAATCCTTCAATTGTCTTTACAGCACAACTCAAAATAAAGGAAGAAAATTTCCTGCCAGAAGTCCTCTGTTTACCTGTTTTGCCATCCTTAATCCTCTACACCCCAAATCTCCTTGCAACTACCTTTGACTCCCTACCACAACCTTATCCCATATTAAGAACTCCATTAAAACTGCTTAAAACAGCTGTCAATGAAATTGCAATTAGCAAAGGAGCACAATATCAAAGAAATCAAATACAATGGGGTTGAATTGGTGTAGGCTAAATATGAATTAAATGTAATTTTAAAAGGTAGTTTAAAGTAGGAAAATGTTGGAAGGGATTTGGAGGGAGCCAAAAGGTGTGAAAGGGTAAAGTAGTGGCTGATTCTTCCTTCCTGCTGGGGTAGTCGTACTTTATTTTTGGTTATACTGTACCTAATCCATTGTCTTGAAAACCGTTCAGTGGATAAATTTTACATCATACATAAACATCTTGTCCAGCTTCAGAAAGAGGACATTCTCAAAATACATTTTAATGTTCAACACTTGCTGGTTTTATGTAATAATTTTTGAGTAAAAGAGACCAAAGTGTGTTAATTATGAATCCCCTTGAAACATCATAGTTGTTATCTCTTGTTTCCATGGTAACTAATACTTGTAATAAAATGCCATGGAGGGTTCACTGTTCTGTCAGTGTTCTGAAGTTCATCCTTCCACAGTGATTATATACGGAATGAGATGATATGTCTATTAGTTGAGACATTGATAATGTCTCAACCTCATCCAAATTATTTGACCCGATATGTTGCCTTGGAAATAGTTTTAATGAAACAAATTTCCATGAAACATACAAATCATACCCATATTTGGAAAGAGGACACTCTCACAAGCTATTTCATGTATCACAACTGCAGGTTTTATGAGGTAATTTTTGAGTATAAGACTTCAAAGTGTGTTAATTATGGCCAGAACTTCAAATTTGTTATGATATCCTGTCTCCATGGCAACCAGGACCATGCCACACATCCGAGGGTTCACTTTTTTGAAGGTCATCCTGTCACAATGATTATGTCCAAAAATGAGCACTATGGCATGTCTATTAGTTGAGATATTGATAAATTCCAAAATTCTTGTGAACTCGTTTGTCCTGACTTATTGCCTTGGAAACCATTTTAGTGCAATAACTAGACATGAAACATAAAAATCTCACACAGGTTTTGAAGGAGGACGCTCTGAGCAACATTTCCATGTACAACACTAGCGAGTTTAATGAAATAATTTTTGAGTATAAGAGATCAAAGGGAGCGATAATAACTGGAAACTTCAAATTTGTTATGATTTCTTGTTTCCATGGCAACCAAATCCATGCCACATATCTGAGGGTTCACTTTTCTGAAGGTCATCCTGCCACAATGATTATGTCCAAAAATGAGTACTATGGCATGTCTATTAGTTGAGATATTGGTAAATTCCAAAATTCTTATAAACTTGTTTGTCCTGACTTATTGCCTTGGATACCATCTTAGTGCAATAACTAGACATGAAACATAAAAATCTCGCTCAGGTTTTGAAAGAGGACACTCTCAGCAACATTTCCATATAAAACACTAGCGGGTTTAATGAAATCATTTTGGAGTATAAGATATCAAAGTGAGTGATAATGACTGGAAACTTCAAATTTGTTATGATTTCTTGTTTCCATGGCAACCAATACAATGCAGAAGCAAAATTGGTCTGCCAGCGGGAAGTCTGTCTCAACTATAGTTTGCCCAGGCACAAATACCTTGTCTGCGAACTTAGGTGTTTAAGAAGAGCATTGAAAATGAATTATTTGCCAGTTACAATTTTAATAAATCTGTTGCCATGGAAACAGCTCTCCCTCAGTTAGTACCCGGAACCAGTAATTTTCTTAGCCGGATTCTGATAGCTGACATTCTGGCGAACATTTTGGCATATGATTCGGCCTGTTGTACTTCCGTGCGGGGTATCTCCTTAAATATTGGACTTTTTGGCTTCTGTTTCCTCTACTATTTACATAATCCTGGCAAATTATGTATGTTTTCATTGAACCGTTTTGGTTATACAGTGATTTTAAGTTAAAAACTACATTTTTTCAGGTATTTCTAAAGTTCATATTCCTGAATTGTACCATAATTTCAATCTGCGATAACCCCGGTCCTAATTAAGATACAGAGAATCTGTATACAGATTTGAAAAGGCCAAATTATCCTCTAGTTTTTATCTACATTTTGGCGTAGCTATGACGGTTTAAATATCGCCGGACCCTGAAAATTTCATGTATTTCTGATTGTCAAAGAGATCACATGACCCTGAAAAATCGGTGGATGTACTGGTTCATGTATTGGTTCATGTACTGGTTCATGTACTGGTTCATGTACTGGTTCATGTACTGGTTCATGTATGGTTCATGCACTGGTTCATGTACTGGTTCATGTACTGGTTTATGTACTCGTTTTTCTGTGCATACTTGCATGTACTCAATGTACAGGAAACATTCTTGTATTCTTGTCTGTATGCATGTTACATAATTATGTATGATTCCTGTGTACTTTTCCATGTACCTTTTACTTGCTCATCTACTTGTGTCTGTTCGAGTTACTGGTACCTCAGTAGGTGAAGTTTAGTTACCGCTCGCGGTTACGTCCACTAGTTATTATTATTATTACATTTATATAGCGCTACATATCATACCTGAATAAACTCTGGTGCGCTTTATAATAATGTGTACAATCAAATGAACAATGTCTTCTTCTGTGCTGGTGTCTTCATGCGTCCTTCCTTTGACATGGTCATTGGTCCAGGTCCATAGAAACGTGGCTCATCCATTGTCCAGAAATCCAGGTGAAGTCTGGCTGGGGTATTATCGTTGCATACACCAGACAGGAGGATGACTCCTGCCTCCACAGTGGCCACCCTCCCCTGGCCACAACTACCTCCAACTCACTCCAATGAAGTTCCAGGACAGGGATTCGAACCCATGTCCTCTCAGGCCAGTGGATTCAGAGTCAACTGCTATAACCATTAGGCCACGAGGAACTTATAATGAACTTAAGATACTGCTAGACTTAAGATACTGCTAGACTTATCCACCAGAGGGCCATTCTGAATACATACAGTGGACAGTGCTGCCACCTAGCCTGTTCTTGGTTCACATGTTTATTGTTTTTTGTTTGCAGTGTTTACTGTTTACATGGTTTATGGTTTTCAGAATCCCATACACTCATCACCCATTCCAATAGCTACGCCTATGGCTAGCTAAAAATTGTACACCAAAGAAAATTTGCATACTAGTCAAGTGCTGAGACCATCCTACGCAGGATATAGTGTAAAAATTAGAAGTTGTTCGTTCAAAAGCTGACTTATCATTTTGGGTAACTTTAATATTCGGTGGTTGCACAAAGCCATTGAAATTTAACATGGGATTGCCCATCAGCAGACCTCAAAATCATTGGTAATTGTAAAGAAATAACGACCTTTTGTTTTGATCGTATAGCCCTTTTTTTAGTATGTTCAGGTTGCCCAATCCAGGTTTTTGACTTTCAGAATTTCGAAAGTCAGCATGGGTCGTGCATAGGTCATTTTGGACACTTTTTCCCTAAAATAGGGTCGTATTTTTCTTAGTAAGAATAATCAAAAATGACCAGGAGATATTAGTTGTCATGTCAAGTTAAATCATATACCAAGGAGAATGCAAAAGAAACTTCATTTTGGAGAAAGTTCTGGGAAATTGACCTTTTTTTTTCAACCGCGCTAATTAGGAATTACATTATAAACTTCAAAGGCATTGTGAACCTCTAAATGTTAAAACAATTTGGCTGGAAGTTTGCATGTGTCTGTTTCACAGTTTTGGTCATTTTGGCATACACAAATTAGTTTTTTTAAATATTTATTTATTTGCGTACAGTTTTGGACCATACTTTAAAATTGCAATGTAACTGACTAACTATTTAGTTTGGGTGGATTCACATTGGCTACAAGCTGGAGAATCTGACCTAGTTTAAAATGACACCAGAGCTTGAAGTTATTTTACATTTATTGCAATGCTAGAGAAAAGAGTCGTCTCTGACATCACACTTCAACAATATGGAAAGAACTTGAGTTTCCGCGTAAATATGACGCGGACTGTAATATAATATTTTTGCATATCACATTTACAAATATGTACCAGAGTATGAAATAGATATATCTATTAACAAATTCTTATTCCGGAGGTCAGTTGATTGTGGGGATGGCTGACTTCAGCGCCACCATACCCCCTCCCATAACATTGGGAGGAGTAATCACCATGTGTTGGACTAGTGTGGTCAAAGGCATAACAAAGTGGTTCGTTAGCGCATCGCTGCTTACACAATTCTACATCCGTTGTGTCGCCAAAAAAGAACATTTGTGGCCGATTTTCTTGCCTTGGTCCCGTTGCAATGCCATATGTGCTGCTGTAATGGAGTTTCAGCTCCCAACAGGCTGTTTGAACATAAAGACACAAAAGCTATATAATTAAACGCAGGAAAATGAACAAAGCAATCATGATGTACAAGATCCTTCATGGTTTGGTCGCAGTACCAAATGATCACCTGCAGCTGTCAACTTCATCCATCAGAGGACATAATCAGCGGATAGTCATTCCTCATACGAGGACACGAATACTTCAAACCTCCTTCTTCCCCGATACAATAAGAATCTGGAATGCAATTCCTAATACAATAGTCAATAGTCAATAGCGATAACTTAGACATCTTTAAAACAGCCATTCTCAAATCACTGACCTTATAATGTGCCACTTACTCCCGATTTTAATGTGTCACTGCATAAGATTTTAAAACGGACTGATTTTATCTGCACAAGCACCTGCACAAGCGCACAAGGCCCGATAATACACCAGATGGTGGACTGGGCTTCACAGGAAGAAGAAGATGAAGTAATTAAATCTCATAACACAGTCAAGGAAAATCTAGGGGTGACCATTATATTTTCAGGGGCTTCAAGATTGTACATTTTGCAGTTACAGCCACAGTGTTTATTTAGTTTGAGCACGCAACATCACCAAAAATTTTTCTTTAAGTCAACCCCCCCCCCCCCACAAGACCGAATGGTGCATTCTAGTGATAATTTTTGGTCTGATAGATAGATATCCCATACTTTTTGAAATAATTAAAAAATATAAGAATTATTTTCATTCGTTTCCGGACCATGACACGGTCACTATTCAATGAGCTTGGATGAAATTTTGTATAGATGTGGCAGATATGGTCTAGTTGTGCCTTTTGATGATCTCATTGATACATATTCTATACTTTTAAAATGAGAAAAAGTATAAAAATACATATATTTTTGTTTTTGGACTAAGACTCGATCACTATAGCATGTAGCCTACATGGATAAAGTTTGGTACACATTAGGGTGGGACTGGCGCCCCACATTTTGGAAATCTTAGGCGGATCAAACCTGACTTTTTTTTGCAGATGAGGTTGGTATATGAGAGTATGTGTGTAGGGGAGAGCAGGGCACAGTGAGACACTTTTTTTATTTTCAAGTGTTCCAAAATGTCGACAGTAACCAGTTAAATGAGATCAGGTCCACATTATAGGTAATGACGTTGGGTATACGAGGGGTGTTCAGGAAGTTCTGACCAATTTTTTTAGCAGGCCTTTCTCTTTTACGTACTTGAATGAAATTTTCACAGTACAAAATTCAGGTGTATAGCCATTGATTCTGAAAATATTACATCCGTGGCCAATGTTTAACTTACTTTTCTGTTGCCATGGAAACCACACCTTGGGGTAGGCAGCGCAGCTTAATTTTTCATACAAAACTCAACAATTTAGCTGTGTAAATCGCCATAAATTTATTGCATATACACAATTAATTGTAAACATAGATGTTCACCAGCAGCTTCACAATTTTTCAAAGTACTCTCTGTGGCATGAAACAAATTTTTGCATCTCTTCAATCCACTCGGTGAAGCAATTTTCAAAGTCTTACTTAAAAAAGCCCTGGAAATGGCACTTCAAAAGTCCAGATTTGTAGCATATCTTTTACCTCTCAGCTCATCTTTTAGATTAGGGAATAAACAACAGTCACATGGTGCTAAATCATCATCGAGGTATCTGGAAATGCTGTCCAAATGAGATCCTGGGTTTGTGTACCATTCTTTCCTGTGAGAAAACACAATTTGATTGAAGCTCTCTGATCGCGTTTCAGGTCCGTACAAAATGCTCATCGAAAATCACTCTTTACAGTGCAAAAATCAGGTTTACATGGCTAAACAATGGATTGGCACAACATTGTGACATCATAAAGTTACAATCAAAATTGCCAGTAGGCCCTGCACAGGTTTGCAGTCCTTTTTAACATAATTTGACCCTAGATCTCAGGTAAAACACAATGCTAAGTTCACTAGAAAAATGAGCTGCGCTGGGTTCCCCATCTTGCCGTTTCCATGGAAACAAAATAACAACTTAAATATATTGTGTCTCAAAGGTGCTTGGCCATCTGTTTCCTTGATACCTCAAGATGTATTCCTGAAAATTTGAAGACTCTAGCTCAAATATAAGCATCTCTCAGAAAAATTGGTCAGAACTTTCTGAACGCCCCTCGTATTGTAAAGTAGTTTCAGGTTCCTACCTTTTACAGGTTTGGAGACATTTTCAGTTACATCCATGCTCGTTAAGTGTCTCACTGTGCCCCGTGGGCGGGGCACAGTGAGACAGCAGGTGGGGCACAGTGAGACAGGGTATCTGCTGCCATAACCGCTGATCCTCGGGACCTGCGGAATTGTTCTATCAATTGTTGCTACAGAAACTACTGTACTTTTATAAAAGCAGCTGGCTAGGTGATTTTTGAGGTCTTTTTTTTAGCATGTTTCGAAACTTCATCGCACAGGACACATGCACGACTTATTTAACCTGCCGCACCTGTTACATACTAATCAAAATTCTTTCTGATGCTTCTCTTTGGATATGACTCACTAAAATCAGTAGTTTTTACACTGAATTTTGTTTTTAATGGTGAATTGCGAGCTGTGCATCACATTCAGGTCATTTCAAGTGTATTTAGTGATGTCTCACTGTGCCCCACCTCAAACTGTCTCACTGTGCCCCACATAGCTTTCTTTTTAAAACGTTTTAATACTGTGGACCGGATGCCTGCATTGTGGTCCATTATCTCACTAACTAAGACAAATGACCAAGTTTTGAATCCCTGGCAATTGATTAGCATTATCCAATTTTTCTTGGAAATTATAACAAAAAGTCGTTTAGCAAAATTATTTACTTTTACTGGCTAAAAACCAAAATGTTGAAATTCCACTCTCGATATGCTGTGTAGGCATTCCAGATATAGGTCAGACTCTCACTTACTTATTTTTGTTTTATACAAAAGAGGGTTGATGTGTAAACAGTACCACTTAGATGCTACGGGCTTTGTCTCACTGTGCCCACCGTCTCACTATGCCCCGCTCTCCCCTACAATTTCAGCTCATTCTATTAATATTTAGAGGTGGCACATTTCACTTGAAGTTTATAATGTAAACCCCCATTGGCGAGCCCTGAAAAAAAGAGAAAAAAGCAAGATTTTCCAAAAATGAGACTTAGAATCAATATTTTTCAACCATTCAAAAACCATGGGGGAGGGTTTTGGGAGGGCAGTTCAGAACTGACATCCATTTGCTATAATATATATAGGTAGGCCACTATAAGGTGCCAAAATCTCTAAATTTAGGCGTTTTTGAGTCATTTTCGTCATATTGGGTACTACATTGTGCAAAGATGAGAAATGGAAAATGCAAAATTATGCCGGATTTGAACTGCCCTCCCAAAATCCTCCCCCATCGTTTTTGAATGGTCGAAAAATATTGATTCTAAGTCTCATTTTGGGAAAATTGGGCTTTTTTCTCCTTTTTTCAGTGCTCGCCAATTGGGGTTTACATTATAAACTTCAAGTGAAATGTGCCACCTTTAAATATTAATGGAACGAGCTGAAATTTTAAACAAATACTCTCATATACCAACCTCACCTGCAAAAAAAGTCAGGGTTGATCCGCAAACATTGGGGCACCAGTCCCACCCTAGTACACATATGGCCTATGGGCCATTCTCAAATTTCGGGACAAAGGGTATAACAAAAATGTCCTGTAACGGAGGGGACAATATGGTAACGGAGGGGAATTTTGATGTAAAAAATTGACTGCAGGAACAACAACAAAGGGAAAAACAATAAAATATTGGTGTTACTATTATTTTCAGAAGTACTTCATCTCATATCAGTAGATTTTTTGGTCCAAATGTCGATTTCTTATTTTGATCTGGTAACAGAGTGGACGGTAACGGAGGGGAACAATTTTTTGCTTTTCGCTTATTACTGCTTTTTATTTTGGAGATAAGATAAAATAATTGCAGACTATTAAAAGCTGTCACACTCAGCAATACATACATGAAATCACTCTTTAAAACTATCATTTGGTAAGCTTGGAAATGAAGGAAACGGAGGGGACATTTTGATGAGACCAAAAACATTTTCTATGAATATTTTGTCTTAATTTATTGAATACATGTTTTATGAAGTCTGCAAAGCAGTGGTACTATTGCGCACATGCGTCTGATGATATTCATTGATAATAGCTCATAAAAAATAATAACGAACTGAGCTATGGCAAGTAACGGAGTGGACAAAAAAATTGACATAAATTAGTGACACGTTTATTGTATCAATTTAATCAATGAAATAAGACCAAAAAAATTTGAATGTGAACTAAATATAAATTCAAAGTTATATTCTCATGAATTGTGCAAAGAAACGTTGAATATAATGGTACATTAGGAGGAAAATAATCACTTGATTTTGTCATGTCAGGTGCAGTGACAGGGAAAAACCATTGATTTTGCACGAATTCCAGTACATAATGCACAAAAAAAAGGTCTAATGAATGACTTTTTGTTCCAGATGCAGTGGTCCTAAATAGAAATACATGTATGAATAACAGGTGCAGAGTGATGCTTCAGATATTAATTGCATTCAAATTAATGTCAGGGAGCTACAGTGACACCAATTGTCCCGAAATTTGAGAATGACCCCTATAAGGTCTAGTTCTGCCTTTTGAAAGTCCTGATGGAAAATATATACTTTTTGAAATATGGAAAAAATAACAATAATTTATTTTATCTTTCGGGCTTAAGACTCAGTCACTATTGCAAGTACATGGAAAAGCTTTGGCACACATATTATGGCTTATATTGTCTATTTGTGCCTTTTCACGGTCTGGCTAATACATATTCAATACTTCTTGTAATATTGAGAAAAAATAGTAAAAATAATTTTTTTCATATATAGGAGCCGAAACTTGCCTAAGATTGCATATATAGAGCAATAACATTTTCTACACATATCAATTATGCAATGTAGCAGTGCTTTTCGATGTGTATTAAACAATTTTTGAATGATTGCAAAGACTTATAAAATATAGCAGCGTTATTGCAACGAACAGCTCATAAATTGTACTTCGTACATGCATGAAACTTCACAATAATATGCACAACTTAGTCTAATAAGGCCTTTCCCTGGTTTTTCAAACCCTGGCAAGCAGATAGGCAGATTGCAGGGCAGCGGGCAAATGGAGATAATTGAAGGCCACGACTTGACCACTATTGCATACCTATATACAATTTGGTCAACACACCAAATTTATGGTGTAATTGTCTTCTTCCTGGTTAGGTAGTGACACCCCAGTCTTCAGGAAGCTCCTTCACATGATCACCATCCCATCATCGCCTTTTTATTATTTTATTTATACATTCATTATCTTGTTATGTTATTAACACTGTAAGATTCAAGGGTGCCGGATCAGGAGGGGGGCAGGGGGGGCAATTGCCCCTCCTGCCCTTAGTCTGGAAGGGCAAGGATGCCTTTTTTATCCCCAAGAAAAAACATCATTAGGCCTTAATTTACAGTCAATTTAGGCAAAAACCTATAAGTAATAATTAAGTATATATTAAAAAGTATTATTGGTGCGGCATTAAATTTTTGTCGCGAAAATTAAATTTGCCCTTTCTCGATCGACCGCCCCTGCCACCCTCGTTATCTTCCGGCACCCCTGGTAAGATTATTATGTTATCCTTATGTATGCTGTTTTGATTTTGATCATGTGAAAATAAAAAAGTTCTGAGTTCTGAGTTCTGAGTTATTCAATAGCTGAAGGTTTGCTGCTGCGCCACCTTTGTTTTCCACGAGAAACACCATATGATGAGCTGATCCAAAAACACCTATATATTTTAAAATCTACCGTAAAACGGGGTAAAGTTGACAATTCCGGGGTAAAGTTGGCACGCTATTTTGACCCACTTAATGGCAGAAATGCCAACTTTTCCGCACTGACACATATGACTACTTGGCCAAAGATACTTGTGTCAGTGAGGAAAGTTGGCATTTCTGCCATTAAATGGGTAAAAAAAGCGTGCCAACTTTACCCAAGATTGCCATCTTTACCCCCGTTATACGGTATATGATTAAATTAAATATACCAGTAAAGAAAAGAAGCACCTGCTTGAGATGATGATGGGTACTCCCTTATAAAATCAGGTTCAGGATTGCCAGATCCAGTTTCATTCAAGGCTGTACAAATGGCTTCTCCACTTCGGCTTTCCTCGATCTTGAACGCTCGACACCTGTATGTTTTCATGCATTGAAAAGCACATTTTAGACGAAAATCAATGGGGGTAAAGGACCCCTGTGCATTTGTTTTGAAATATGAATGTTCAGCTGAAAGAAAAATAATAATAACAGTTTGATTTTTTGTTAATCAATTATTAATATATTGAATAGTCCAGGCAATCACTTTCAACTTGACTCAATATCTTATCAATTACAAGCAAGATCGAGAACACTTAAAAACAGGGTTAAATACATAAAACTTAATAATTTTCGGCTGTTTTTTCTACTGTGGGCTGCTTGAAAGTTGATGTCTTGTGAAAAATATGAGTCTGGGCTTTCAAAATTCAAAATGGCATTCGTTGCTAAGAGCCAGAAAAAGGCCTCCTCTGATTCTTGAATTTCTCTTGTTTCAGTGCCTTAAATTGTCACAAATATTAGCAGAAAAAATTCACATAGTCTTTGCTGCTTTCGACAACACACTTCATGTCACAAGACCCAAATTAGATCATGAAGTCAGTAGAAAAACATCTGCTGATTTTTGTTGACATGTCGTAATGATGAACGTCCATGTTGTGTGTCCCTTGGGGAAAACAATTATGCATTTATAATATGGTAAGTCTAGGGATACATATACATGATCCATTTCTAACCACCCTGTCAGCATGCCTCGGCGGTCCAACGTCGGCCCAGCATCAGTCCGATGTCAGTAGCATCGGACCAGCTTCGGGCCGACGTTGGACCCCCGAGGCACGCTGATAGGGCAATTAACTCTGACACCAGAGTCAGCCATTATTCGGGCTTACTTACCTCCATTAATCCCCAAAATCACTAATATGATGAATAATGACAGTGAAAGTATTTTCGTCATAAAATTGTTGAATAAAGCCATAGCTCTGACAAACGGAATAATAAAGATATGGAAGATGCCACTTGAGAAAACAACTTGATCTATAAGATAGGACTGAAGTAAATACCACTGGAAAATGTCAGTGCTGCATCGATTATAAAAAATGTCATCTGCCCATTTTATTTAAGAAATTGATTACAAGGTCTTGGCTGCTGGACAGTTTCTGCAGACTGCTGTCTAAAAATCAACAGGGTAACCATGGGACTAATATATGTAAATGCCAAAGCATGAAGACGTCACCGCCTGGACATAAAAGATGAATTGCAAAGACACTATATTGTAAAACTAAATTATGTCAAACAGAAAAAGGTTGGCAAAGTAATATTCCAAAAAGAAAATGTTGAAAAAATAATTTGAGGAGAAAAAAAAGTTAAGAAAGAAAAGGAATTATTATAATTTTAGGGAAAAAAGCAGAGAAAAGAAGTTGGAATTTCTTGGGTTTTTTTAGTATTTCTTTTTAAAATTTTTTTGGCTTTTGGAAGAAAAATATTTTTCTGGAATTTTGTTGTTTTTTAATATATATATTTTTTTGGAAATTTCTATTTTTCGAGCAAATTTTTCCTTTTGAATTTTTATTGATGGAACTTTCTTTTTTTTTTGGAATTTTTCTTTTTTAGAGCCTGGATTTTTTCTTTTTTCGAAATTTTTTCTCTTCTTAACTTTTTTCCAACCTTTTTTTTTAAATTTTTCTTTTTTTTCAATTTTCTTTTCTTGGAGATTTTTTTTGGCGGGTCAGTGTTCGATCTGTCACTGATATGATATCCCTTATTCACTTATCCACAAAATTGCAAAAGAGCAGTTCAGTGTTCAGCAGCAATTAAAGTCCTACTTTTTTGAAAACTTACCATTAGACAGCACCGCCGTTATTATTGACACAGTTGGTGATTGTGTTCAAATTGGTGTTGTTTAAATGTGATTTTAATGTAATTTTAAAAGGTAGTTTCAAGTAGGTAAAAGTAGGAAGTGATTCAGAGGTAGTCAAAGGTGTGAAAGGGTAAAGTAGTGGCTGATTCTTCCTTCCTGCTTGGGTAATCATACTTTATTTTGGGTTGTACTGTAAGTGAATAATTACAAGCCATATTAGCCCCATCAATTCGGCTTATAATTTGACTAAAGTAGCAACTTTGAGCACCCCCTGTTTTCTGCTCCCTGAATAAATCCTCATAAATGCAATAGCAAATGAAACCTTAATTTGGACCAATTTATTTGAAACGTCATAGAGGTACACCAGGAAAGGCAATGAGACAATGGGATTCGAAATCCGGACTTTGACATGATCAAAATTTGTACTCTAAACATTTGCCCTATCAGCATGCCTTGGCGGTCCAACATCAGCCCGAAACTGGTCCGTCACTGCTGACATCGGACTGACGCCGGGCCGACGTTGGACCGCCGGGCATGCTGAAAGGGTGGTTGTCAATGTGACTATTCTATCATAACGAAAAAAGATTACGTTGACTATGTAAGTCCGAAAGGTAGTCAATTTGATCACCATCTGGTATCTTTGATTACCAGAGTGGTACAGCTTACTAATCCAATACTTGTCACAATGACAGCTCTTTAGTAATTTTGACACAGGGAGTTATTGGTTTAGGCACCAGGTTTAACTACTCTAGAGTTGTCATCTTGACCACCCTGTGTTTAGAGAATGGGCCTTGTACGACGTACGTGTATTTCAAAGAACCCCTAATAATTATCTAAAAGGTTAGGCATGAAATTTTTTGAAATTGTTTTGTCACAACCAAATATCTGTTACAGTCCTTGTCATACTTACGTGGAATCTCAAGTTTTTTATTCTATGCTGTTGAACTGTGATGTCAGAGATGACTCTATTCTAGCATTGCAATATATGTAAATTAACTACAAGCTGTGATGTCATTTCAAACTGGGTCAGATTCCCAAGCTTCTAGCCAATGTTGATCCTCCTGAACTGAGCGTCACAGCTTCAACACAGTGTCAGAGTAAGAGTTTTATCAGGGATAGCCCCTACAACTACGTCATCACAGCTTGATAGCCAATGGGCTGACCGTAAACTACGTCATCACAGTTCAAACATTGATATATTGAAGGAAGCATTACATTTTTGATCCCAATGATTTATCACAGCAATCACCAGTCTAATCCTACCAAATGGCAGCTTGGTGAGCAATCACAGTAGACAACTGTTGTAATCCCCACAGAGTTGTTTAATAAATCTACAAACTTGCTAACTTACAACTTTAAACTTTGATGGAAGTTGGTATAAACAGAAGGCTTTGACAATTTGTTTGTAAACACGTGGCTTATGTTATGTATATTTGTTCTGGCAGCCCATTGGCTGAGAGGCTGTGATCTCAAACTTGCATGGGTTTTCCCAGACCCAATTTTAACTCTGACACTGAGTTGAAACTGTGATGCTCAGTTTGGTGGATTCGCATTGGTTAGAAGCTGGGGAATCTGACCCAGTTTGAAATGACATCACAGCTTGTAGTTAATTTACATATATTGCAATGCTAGAATAGAATCATCTCTGACATCACAGTTCAACAGCATAGAAAAAAAACTTGAGATTCCATGTAAATATGACAAGGACTGTAACTTCAGTCAATATGTTTACACCCTTCTGAATCAGAACAAGGTTGACATGTAGGCTAACACACGGCCTTTCTGGTCTTTTTTGCGGCATATGAATGGACTTATCGAACTAAGACGATGGTTTGGTTAAGTGTAGGCCTAAGTTCACTTTGTTGTCCTCAGTGAACTTCAGGGGGAGACCACTTTATATCAAGGGGTGGGAGGCATTTGGAGTTTTTTTTTAAATAGATAAATTCTTGTACAGTTTGGTGAAATAATTCTCTCTTGGCAGTCTTGAAATAAATCATTTCTGTTGGGGGTTTTTCTTAACAAGGTGTTGCTTGATTTAGGAATGAATATTCAGGGACTTTGTGTGCTTGAAATAAATAATTACAGTCTGTCAATTTCTGGAATGAGTGTCCGTCATAAAAAATCAGCAGCGGAACATCACAAAAATGTGACAAAAAATAAAATTTACAAATCTACCCGTGAGTATGTGTATCTCTGCTGTGTGACCTGTATATGAGCAGCAATCAGGCCAAACACCAGTTCGCATATTGTGAGAAAAACTTGAGTAAATTACTGCCATGGCCTCTGCCACTGTTACAGTGAATTAAATAATCTCCTGCCAAGGAAAACTGCAAGCCCCCCCCCCCACCCAGATTATTGAATGGTCGCCCCCTTACAATTCATGATTTCAAAGGACCCAACACACCCTATTATGCAACCTGTCTTACATTTTGTACATATTCATAGTATTATGGGAAAATTTTGTGTAGTTCTCGTATGAAGTAAATCATTTCAGGGTTTTGCCCTACTTTTTGAATGTATGCATTCCGCCAATAGCAATAGGTCCAGGGCTATCTGTGTCCTGAGAAAAAATTGTACAAACAAATTTTTAGTCATCATGTTTGATAACTATTGGCCTATGTGGAAAATATTTACTGGTACTATATTTATAATTGAATGTTCACTGGCATTATTAAGTTAGGAGATGACAATTTAATTTCCAGGGGGGGCCGGGGGTTTTCCTCGATGGGAAATACTTAATTTCACCATAACGGCAGCAGTATTTATTCATTTCAGGTGCGCAAAGTCCCTGAATAGTCATTCCTAAAGTAAGCAACGCCTAAAATAAATTCACCTAGCAGAAATGATTTATTTAAAGACTGCCCAAAAAGAATTTATTCATTTCACCAAAGCTGAGCAAGAAATTGCTTATTTAAAAAAAAACCTCAAGCCCGCCCCCCTCGGATATTAAATTTTCATCTTGTAGATTTGACAAGTAAGGAAATTTATGAAATTCTGTTGAAAAAGAAAAATGTCAAAGTCACTCTAGCTTTTGAATATGGAATACTGTTTTGCATTGAATGTTTATTTATTTACCACTGACATTATTTTTTAAATTGCCTGCAATAGTTCACAAAAACAATTCAGAAACGGGGTTCAATAATAAGATCTGATGCCCTGCAGTAGTGGAAGAGGAAGGAGTCCATTATGAGACAATTAGTCTAAACTAATATAGCATGGCAATACTCCACAAAGCAAAAATCTCTTTTGAATTGTGCTATTTTTCGTAATATAAAGTTTGTCTGTTTACCTAATTGGAATAGTGTTCCCCCGTGGCCTAATTGGTAAGTGCGCTTGTCAACTGGCTTTGAGGGCGTGGGTTCAAATCTCACCCCGGGAACTCACTTTAGTCCGAGCCCATGGGACATTAAATGGAGGCGGGTTGTATCCAGTGTTCTGTGCTGGGGCAACTGAAAAACCCTGGGCATCCCTGAATTAATAGGGTATGTGCCAGACTCCCAGTCTTCTCATCTCATCATACGGCGGTCGCCTGCCTCGATATAGCCAAGCAAGGTGCTGCAGAGGCGTAAAACACAAACAAACAAACAAAACCTAATTGGAATAACAAAAAACTAATAGGGCTATAGACTATCTCGGGCATTGGTAAAATCTATCTACCTCTCACATATTATTGGGAAAACTATTCCCTTCGGTCTTGTAAAGTCTTTTTTAACTTACGCATCCTCGAGGGAAATAGCTTAGACTAATGCCTTGAGATCAAACTATATATTTGTATTCTAATGTTCATCTAGGATGGGAGCAGCCTACTAGGAATTATTTTGGCAGGACGGGTGCGCTGGGTAATATTCATCTGGACTTTGTAATCCAGATTTAGTACCATTTCCAATGGCTCATCTCTGGAACAATGCAGCAATTTTCAAAAAATGACACTTGGTTATCTCCCTGAAATTTTAACCTTTTTGCTAGAATTTTTATTTCTTTCTCACCCTTTCTATGTCAACAACATGCACACCTTTCATGGTGTGTTAAGGTCAGTGGTCATTGGTCCAGGGTATTTTGGGGCGTAGGCCTATGTTTATTTGACAACTTATTCTATAAGAACGCGCATCCATGAACGAACGTCATCACACTTTTTTTGAGAGGAAAGCAGTAAAAAGGTAAGATTTTTTTTTAAAGGATCTTTTTTGTCAATGTTATTTATAGGCCCAAGGATGCCTTTTCTAAACTAATTTATAAATTTTACTAAGAGAGTGTTTATGAATCACCAAATGTATTGTAGGCCTATTTCATCATCAATGATTGACATAAACTGTGTGACAAGTTATGGGACAAGTGCGTGTGTTTTCTTTTGTGTATTTCCCATGTTTTACTTCTAACCTCATATTATTTTCATGTCACAAAGTTGTGTGGTCTTGTCTCTAAATCTCAGATTTTAGTTTAGCCCAGTTTCCTTCTTGCCAAAAATCAGTAGATTATATTCAGAATTATTATTGACTTTCTACTTTAATTTTGTCACGCGAAATTGGCGCGAAAATGATTTACCCTTTTTCGACTGACCGCCCCTGCCGCCTGCGGTTCCTTCAGGCACCCCTGTGAGTAAGTTGTTCTGCCTACTGTTGGGGAGAAAAGAAGAACTGGGTTAAAGTTTACAATTTCAATAAAACAGCAAAATTATAAACAGTAGGGGAGACCGGGGCTGGTTGTCACAGGGGCAGGTTGTCACACTTTTGGGGCAGGTTGTCACACTTTTGGGGCAGGTTGTCACACTTTTGGGGCAGGTTGTCACGCTTTTGGAGGCAGGTTGTCACACTTTCGGGGCAGGTTGTCAGGCTCTAATGAAATGAAATTGTCATGTCCTTAGTACATTCTACTGATGATTGATGATGTAAGCAGAAAAGGCATAGCGTCTAAATAGATCTATTTCATATTTTCAAAACGAATTTGCGGAAATATTCTACAGTCTGCACTCACCCTCTTCCTTATCAAATGCATTTCTGTTGCCTTGATAAGTCAAAATTTGTAGCACCCTTGTACAGAGTCACATGATTGTTAAGGTCTGGGCAAGTAGGGGATTCCTGACATGTCCAAAATAACTTGTCTCATTCAGGATTTGACTTACAGAGTCTCACTTCCTGCATTCAAACTCTTAACCAAAAGTGTGACAACCTTCCCTGAAAGTGTGACAACCTGCCCCGAGTGCTGAATTTTCAGAAAATGTCCAATATGACATCAAGATTTCGAATGACATAGGTATATATTCACCAGATAGATTTAAGTTACTCCTGTACTGACTTTCATATACAATGGCTGTGAAATAGAGCATGTTTAAATTCTACACAGTGTGACAACCTGCCCCTGTGACAACCAGCCCCGGTCTCCCCTACCAATATTTACAAGTTTTCAATTTACTCCAAAGTGATTATTTGTGACCAAGAGTAATTTTCACAACTTATCTGTGTTATATCCTGTGGTTTAATTAATGTTCATAGAATCTTCTTGATTCCAAAGGGTTTTTCAGATCAGTTGTATTTCCAGTTGGCCAATAATGTCCGTGTTAAATATAATCCACTGAAATAATGTCCGTGTTCAAATAATCCAGAGTCCTGATTCCTTGTCCGGTGTAATCCGGTATAATATCCAGTGTAATAAATGTCCAACAGTGTGATCCTGTATGGTACAGGTTAATCCAATAGCTGCCAATGTGCAGTCCAATCTGTCTACAAGTTGACCGCTATTTGCTGCCACCTAGGGTGCAAATTCGCGAGCTCCTGTGAGCGGTCAACAGAATTTCAATCTCTGGAAAAAACCAGGACAGTGTGGAAGAAACCAGGACAGTTCCATCATTTAGTGATGGTCTAGTTTATTTCCAAAAACTCTGCAAGTGTCTAATCTGACTTTGGTTGGCTTCAATATTAAGCAGACAGCTTGTAAATACCAAAATAAGTTGGAACTATTTTTTATCATGGAGGATGTATACATTGTAGATCAAATATAATGTCAGTATAGAGGGGGCTACTTGTGGCATGGACGAGACATTTTGCTGAGTGTAACACAGCTTTTATGATATTGTGAATTATATTGTTGTCCTAGTTAATACATCTCCATAAAGTAATAGTATAAATACAATTGAGCATTTTTGATATCACAAAGCAGAAACATCGGCTTTGTATGGACACGTGAATTAATGAGAATGCAGTCTTTTTGGACCCTTTTCTGACCACAATTAAACATGCACTAAATGGCATAAGTAGATTGAATACCATCAAACTTCTGATGAGTAAAATCATCCCGTTCACAGGCAAAGTGTATGCTAAAGTTTCAAAACTTTCTTTTTGTGTCATGATTTCCAAACATTTTCATTCGAAGCAGTGGACTCAATCTTTGCCAGCAACCATGCTTTGTGAAAGTAGTTTGGCATAGTAATATTGACAGCTGTTGTTCGACCTGATCTGGTGATCTGTTCAAAACAGATCAAATTAGTGTGACCCAATTCGATTTTCCAGGGACTGTCAGCATTCTGCTGCCTCTTGACAGTCCCGAACAGAGATGGCAGTCCAATGATATGCACAGTATTGCGTCTTGGTGGAAACTGACTGACCAACCTCAACACCTTCCGGTTGGTTCTAGTCGTTCTAGAATGTATTACTCATTATCCGGACTTTTCCAGATATATTATTTCTTCTACAGAACGTTCTAGTATTTTCTACATTCAAATAAACAACTTAGCTAGGTCACAATGTCAACACAATTTTTGTTAACTAATTATGTAATCATGCTAGAAAAGCAATTCAGTGCTAATCGGTGTTACATAACAACCATGCAATGTTAATGTAAACAATCATACACATCATCATATGATTGTAAACAATGATAATATACAGAAATACATGAAATATACGGTGTGATTGACATAAAATACACATACCATTATGATTGTAATATTTATATGATAACTAGAATCGCAAGCGATGATAATATGACCGCGGGCAGTGCTGGACGCCTTTTGGTTGACGTGCAATCAAGTGTGATTGTGTCGATCCATAAAAGATGAATAACGATTTGTGTATTGAGCGCAGCTTGTTTAGCCCTGGCGTAAAAAAGGTCAGTTGTATAATAATAATAAAAAGATATATATATTCGTTGTTGTCCATGGTGCAGTGGGGCTTCTATTTGAGGAGGGCTTTTATTTGAGGGGCCTATATTCAAGGACTCAAACAAGGAGCCTCTATTCAAGGGAGTTCAAGGGAGGCGCATATTCGAGAAGGTCTCTACTCACGCGGGCCTCTATAGATGGGCTCTGTTCAAGTGAGGCATTTATTCAAGAGGGGCATCTTTTTGAGGGGCGCCTTTATTCAAGGTGTATGGCCATCGGGGCTTGTACTTCCACTGTGAGTGCATACCAATCTGTGTGTCCACACCCATCTGTGTGTACACACCCATTTGCATGGGCATGCCCACCTGAATTCCTGTCTGTTTGGGCATGCCCACCTGTATGCCCATCTGTGAGTGTATGCCCATCTGTGTTAGAACACTCATCTGTGAGTGCATGCCCATCTTTGTGTGCACGCCCACCTGTACATTATCTGGGTGCATTCCCACCTGGACGGCCATCTGTGTGTGTATGCCCATCTGTGTGTGTCCGCCCATGTGTGAGTGCATGGCCATCTTCGTGTGCACGCCTATTAGTATGGCCATCTGTGAGCGCAAGGCCATATGTACGCCCATCTGCATGTATACGCCCATATGAGCATGCCCGTCAGTGTGTGTAAGCCCATCTGTGCGTGTACGCCCATCTGTGTGTGCATACCCATCTGTATGTGCACGCCCATCTGTATGCGCATGTGTGTGTGGACGCCCATGTGTGTGTGGACGCCCATGTGTGTGTACACACACATCTGTCTGTGCATGCCCACCTGTATGCCTAGCTGGGTGGGCGTGCCCACCTGTACACTCATCTGTGTGTATGCCCACATGTATGCCCATCTGTGTGTATGCCCATCGATCAATGTCTGCCCATGGGTGTTTATATACAACCATTGGTATATATATAGAAACACCCTTCAGTACACACTCGCCCATGTCAGTAAACTGTCATGAAATGTAGGCCAACTGGCTACTGACCTGCAACCTGACCTACCTGCCTACCTACCTACCTATCCATTACTAGACCCTTAGATAAGGCTGGCCTGCTGTACCAAATAAATATCAGTTCCCCTGGTGACGACTTTGTGCTGTAGTCGGAGTGATCTAGCACTGTGCCAAGCAGCTCTAATCTGGCACAGTGCCAAAAATCACGAAAACAACATTCACACAGCCAAAATAACAATAAGGTGGGGTGTTTCACTGAAAAATCATGAATCTCAGAAAGGTATGAAAGACCCCTTGGATCAACCTGGTCTTCAGATGTCTGATTGTAGAATGTAAAGTAGTTATGTTTATATAGCAACTTTCATGATTGTACATCGAGTGTAATTTGTTTATCCATCCCCAAAAATGTGCCTAAAATGGTGCAATCCGGGGGTAATAGCAAAATGACCACGCCAGCGGCTGGCCGCGGTCATAATAACCATATACAGTAGGAATGATACAAACTATCCATACTGTGTTTACAATGATATATACATAATTTGCCATACATCACAGATGAAACAACCTCTTTGTAACCTTAAAAGGTGTAGCGGGTTTGGTTGTGGTGTTGGGCTTTAGACATAGAGACAGAAACAAGGAGCTACAAGGAAAACATGCGAGCAAATACTTCAGCTGTACTATAATCTATGTTTACATGTTTTCATATTGTTATGTTGTCCAGGGAGAAGACCAACCTGTTGGTATATAAAGAATGGACAGAGAAGAAACTCCTTTTGTACTTGGCATCAGCATTGGAAACCCCTACTACTCCAAATCAGAAAACCTGATTGAAATTCTCAAGTTTGCAGACAATAACTCAGGAAATGTGGGTATAACTGGAAGCTTGATATCCATCATGTTTCAAAATGTGCTTTCTAGGGTATAATCAGATTGTGAAGACTTTATTGATTGCATTTTTTTGTAAAACACTTGCTTACTGAATATTATTTCAATGTGCCAGTGTGGCAAAAGAAATTATTTTCTCTCTCTCTCTCTCTCTAACTTAACTTTTTCTTTCCTGTTTACAGGTGAAACTGTTCATCCCAGACATGATATCAGAGCACAACTATAGAGCAGTTGGATCCAAAAACCCAGAGAGGTCAGCCAGAACGAATGCTAACTCTCTGCGCAATAGAATAAAAGTAATTTTAAAATCTGGTCTGGTACAGTCTGAAAAATTCCAATTTGTCGATTGGAATGCAGAGGTCGAAACTTGTCCGCAATATCATGAAAACCTGAAGGAAGTTGAAACACTATATAAAACCAACCAAGAGTTTCACAATGATGCTGTAGCAAGTACCGAGATGGCGCTCAAGAGCTTAATACAACAAGGTAGAGGGCACCACCAAATTCAAAATGTAGACACTGAAGAAGGTGTCATCTATTTAATCAAGGAGTTGGCTTTTTTCGCTGCTATTCCAGAAATTTACACAGCATTCGCAAACTACACATTTGTCTATCACAAGGATTGGCCAATTGTCAGAAACTTCATTGCCGGATCATATGACGGTATTAAAAGGCTGTGTCTTGATTTGTGTGTACTTCAGAAGTAAAAAAAATTTACACACATTTACCAAAATTACTTTTTTTCCATTCAATGGTTCTTTTTTATTTTTTGCAACAGTTCAGCTCGAATTGATGACAAGTATGTTTCCTCCTCTATTTAGTCTGAGTTCCCCCGTGGTCTAATTGGTAAGTGCACTTGTCAACTGGCTTTGAGGGCGTGGATTCAAATCTCACCCCGGGAACTCACTTTAGTCCTAGCCAATGGGACATTAAATGGAGGCGGTTGTATCCAGCATTCTATGCTGGGGCAATTGAAAGACCCTGAGCATCCCTGAATTAATAGGGTATGTGCCAGACTCAAAGTCTTCTCATCTCATCATCATACGGCGGTCGCCCGCCTTGATATAGCCCACTAAGGTGCTGCAGAGGCGTAAAACACAAACTAACAAACATCCTCAATTTAATTGTCCAAAATGCCACACACTCAGAAAAAAAGGTTACACAAACATCCATATGTGGTTTTTTGGCTTGTCACCAGTATAAAACCAATTCTGTTTTTTTAAAAAACCCTCTTGATGTGGATGTTTAAAAAACCAACATCTTAAAATCCACCTTGGAATGATATAAAACCTTTAGTGGTTTATGAAGAAACCTATGAAGGATTGTTCAACACTGATTTTCTGGTTGTTTATTAAACCATTTGTGGTTTATAGAATAATCAAATATTTCATTAGTTGGTTTTGTACATATTCATCTTTGGTTTTTATAGAAACCAAGTGAAGTAAATATTCTCCCTTTTTAGGTTTTACAAATATCCATAACTGGATTTACATTATTCCATCATGGAGCATATATTAAACCCAAATGGGTTTTTCTAGTAATCAATTTGATAGTGTCATCATTCCCATAGGGCTTTCATAACCAAATAAAGAATTTAAATAAAAAGTTAGCTGGTTTGCTGGAAAACCATAATAAGATTTTCAAATATCCAGGTACGATTTTTTTTACCTTACCATTGGTGTTTCGTACAAAAAAAAATACTTGTTTATTGACAAATTTCATCTTTCCTTTTTTGTATATTTTGAAGTCACAGGGGTAAAATACATCCAAGCAGAAAGAGAGTAGAAAGGCATTTGACTTTATTTATTCATGTATATCTATTTATAGAACTTCAAACAAGAAGAAAATGAAATTAGCATGCATAAAAATATATATATAAATGTAGGAAGAAATAACAAGTGTATAACTATTTTTCAAATTTTCAAATATAAACACCAGGAAACCACAAAACACATAAAAACAAATGAGATACATATTTTCATATTAAGATATACTCATGCTGATATGACACATTTGTTGATGTAGTAGTCCATGAAGAATGCAATGTAATAGTCCATAAACGTGAAAATGTTCTTCTAAATGTTGGTGAACGCCGGATGTCGTACACCCGGTAATAAGCATTAACGCAAGAAAGAACCAGGGAAAAGGCACACACTGTTATCATCTGGAATGTCGATGGTCGCTGACGTGTGTCCAATGGGCTTTGAGATGGACCATAATTCTTCAAGGTTTGCTGTTGAGCACTTGGCTTCCTGAAAACAAGCAATCACCATGTTACTTTTCATATTTTCATAAGCATACTATTACGCAGTGTCTATTGCATTGGTTTCATGAACAGATTGAAACAATGAGTTTTAACTTCTTGTCTGATTCTGAAACTCTCTTCACAACATTTCATAATTTTGGCCATATAAAGTAGTTTTAATTTGAAATTGACTCAATTTTATGGCATATTTTATGGCAGTCAATCCATTGGTTTCATTATAATCTCTAAAAAGCTAGG
Source organism: Platynereis dumerilii (assembly GCA_026936325.1). NCBI lineage: Eukaryota > Metazoa > Annelida > Polychaeta > Phyllodocida > Nereididae > Platynereis > Platynereis dumerilii. The sequence continues at coordinate 37,832,933 of JAPTHN010000006.1, read as the reverse complement.
AAGGAGAGCTCAAATACAAAACAGCTGTCATTTGCTCATGATGATATGTGCATCTTTGCTAGCTACTTCAAAAACAAAGAATTTGTGACATGTGATGCCCTTCATTTAAGGGTTAAGAGAAAGATAACATTAAACAGTGCACAGAAACAGAGACCCACCTTTTCACTCGTCTGCTCAAGGGCATCACCAATCCGGGTCTCAGAATATTTTTTTCAGGGATTCTTGAGACCTATCCAGAGCTGTTCAGGTGATAAGCTCATCCAGTTCCACTGGTTGGATGAGCTTAAATTCACGTAAAAGCTGAAACAGAAATAATTTAATAGTTAGGCACACTCTATTGAAATAAGGGAATACAATTCTTACTATGTATTAAAATTACCTGACATCAGACAGTTGTCAAGACAATTTCTGTGACATCAGCTGATGACTCCCTGCAGGGAAGGAATGAAATTCTTACTATGTGTCATAAGCAACCTTGGGAAATAGCTTATAATAATAATCATTTATATTGCTGAAGCTTTGCTGTCATATACCCAATCTTTTTTGAGGTGGTTAGATAAGAGTAATATTATGTATCAAATTACACCGAATGTTCTATTTAAGTTATCCATATCCAAAGGCGAATAGTGAATACCTTTTTGCTTAAAAATCTTGAGTCTTGTATGATAGACTATAAATATGTAGCATTGACCAATGAAATATATGATTGAACAACATCATGTACAGTACACATCACAAACTGTAACCTAAGAGATCTACTTGTAGCTTTAAATGTCAATTATGAAAATTGTTTCCATTGTGATTTCTGGATGATGATCAAAAACCATATAATCCTTACTTCCTTAAGATAATTGATCACAAGCAACTAACAGGTTTTTAAAAATGTGCACACTCTCTGAACAAAGACCTATAATATATACATAAAATAGAGCCTTTTTTGTCTAATAAATGTTAGCGAATGTTCTCATGCAGCTCATAAACTAAAAGAAAATTAATCATGAAATTCCTACCTTGGAACTGATGATAAACCAGATGTGCTTGCCTCTTCATTTAATATGTTCAATGAACAAATCAATTAGACCTGGTCACTGCACCATCAAACTGACTCTCACAATAGGTATATAATTGTGTCTCAAGTCTGACAAAATTACCTTGTGACTAGCCTTAAACAAGCTGTAACAATGTAAAACACAAACTTGCCAGATTAAGTGTGGATATCCTTAAATGTGAAGCTGTGAACAATGTTAAAGATCAGTGAACCTGGACACATGGTGTTTTAAGTATTCATTTGGTTTGCAATAAAACCATTTTAATCATTACTGGTTTTGTAAATATCCAAGTGGTTTTTTTATAAAACCCCAATAAACCTGTGTTAACCAAACTGGTTTTTAAATGATTCATTTGATTTTTTAACAAACCATAATTAACCCGTTTTAACCATTTGATTGTTTATACATTCAAATGATTATGGAGAAAACGCCAAAAAACCAAGTTTTTTTCTGTGTGCAAGGTCCTTACCTTCCCTAGTTTAGATTACCTTAAGTTGACACTTCAAGAATGTAAATAGACAATTGAGAGACATTGGACAGACCAAACGTCACTTCAAGTAGTACATACAAACTTCCCCACAATGTGAAAAAAATAATCATTGTGTTTGAAATATCACAACAATTATCAATTAAGAGCTTGACTAGCTAATAAAAAATGAATTAAGGGGCCCCTCGCCCAGTTTCATCTCCAGACATGGTAGACTGGGAGGGGGGCCAAGATGTGTTTTGAAATGCATTGGCCCTCGTCTTAGTACTTCTATTTTGCTTCTAAATTTTACTTTTCGTTTCGGGGAACTAAAAGGGCATGGGCCCCCTACAACCCCTCCTGAATCCGCCAGTACCTGTCCCTTCAATTAACTGTAAAGCAAAAATGTACAAGTGTTTCTCCAACTTTTAATTTTTACATAGATTGATATTACAATGATTTTAGCTGTTTGCATTTAGTTCTATTTAAAGGCAATGTGTCACTAATGAATGCATCAAAATATTTGCATTATAATTTGTACTTTGATGTGGTCATGGAAACATAATAACAAAACAGCAGTTTCGGACAACAACTTGTAGTCTGAGAAAGGCATTATTTCGGCATTCAGAGTCACTTCTTCTTTGAGATATTAGGAGTTATCCACTATGTGCAAGATGTAATATGCAATGAGGAAGACATCAACATCCCAGACATACGTATGTATTAATGCTTGAGAACAGCAAGAACTTTAATCAGAGGGATGCACTATCCATAACAGTGCTAGCCAGTACAACAAATTTGCAAGATTTATAAAAATTGTTTTCACTACTTATAAACTTAAAATTACTGCAATGGAGTTAAATTTGGCAAAGGAATTGAAGGGTTACATCATAATGTTTGAGGTGTTTGGAAAGACATTTCGCAAAAACAAATCATCAAATTCAAAAACAACTTTAAAAATGATTTATTGTGCATTGATGTTTTTATGCACATTTGTGAACCTAGTCATAGCAATTGGAGAATTAAGTAGTGAGAAGAGTCCTATGCACAATGAGGCCGGATTGGCTTGGGTCATATCCACTGTAGACTTGATCTGGACAGTTTTCACTTCATCTGTAATGCTGTTCATGGCATATAAGGGCACATTCAATACAGATAACACCACCAGCACAAAGATGTCATCTGAAGATAAAGTCGCTGACTCCAGTAGGAACAGGCCTTTACAAGACAAAAAAGTTACTGACTCCAGTAGGACCAGGCCTTTACAAGACAAAAAAGTTACTGACTCGAGTACGGCCAGGTCTTCATCAGATGATGAAGTTACTGACTCCAGTAGGACCGGGACTTCACCAGATAGGCCTTCACCAGACAATAAAGTTATCAGTAGCATAAGGCCTTTACCAGATAATACGTAATATCACTGACTCAAGTAGGATTGGGCCATCTTCCAGTGACAAAGCATTAGATAATTTGGAAACTGGAACAAGAATTGACCCGGAGAACTATTTCTTGAAAATGAACGATGTAGTCTCAAAGAAGCACAAGGTTATAATGCATATAGCCATTCTTGTATCAGTTGCATACGGGATAACTTTTATGCTATATTTGCTCATCAAACCATATTTCCACAGTTGTTTTCATGGCAAGGTCACAACTTGCAAACTTATTGGTCACGTTTCGTGGAAGATCATGTACCAGCCTGTCGACTGGGCTGTCATGTTCTATTTCAGTTCTTATGCCCAGGTTCTCAGCAATATGTTTGACAGAATAAATGAGGCCATGGAAAGGAATGTTAACAAAATGAGCTGTGAAGGGTTCATTGACAGGTAACTGTGTACTGTTTTTATTTGTTTGTTAAAATTTGCGGAAAATGGCATCGGGTGTTGAAGTAATTAATGTCCTCCAGTAATCGGTGCCCCTCTTGATATGGTAAGTGCAAGCCCAATTCTGTGTGCTCAGCTTAGAAGGTTGTTGACAACTTAGTGCAAGTCATATTGACGAATGTCAAAAAGATATAGAATCCTGATATGTGAGAAAGAATTTGGTTGAAGAAAAGTTACTTTCCCTTCTTATAAGTGGGAAAAATGTGTGTATCGTATTATGCCTTTATTTGTATCATATCGTTTCATGATATATTCTTTCTTTATTGGAAAAGCTGCCACGTAGGACAGGTTGAAAGTGGTAAACTCTCTTTCACCTTCTTGCTACATACACGTAGATCTTCATATTCTTGCAAGTGATATTAGGTAGGCCTATAGTATGAGAAATTTATGAGGCAAGAACCTACCTTTAAATGTATTCATTATATTCATACAGGTATCAGAAGCTGTACAAAGAAATTGTCACAGAAACAAATAAGTTTTCCAGCACCCATGGACCACTACTTGCAGTTACTCATTTTGCTATTACTGTCCAATTCTGCTTTCATGGATATATCATTGTCAATTTCTTTGGTGAAGCTATTGTGGCATCAGTCATGACTTTAGTGGCATTGCTGTTGATAAGCATTTCGTTCGGCTGGACTCATTTTCAGATCATCAATACAGCTGGAGTGCCTTTTATGGGGAAGGAAAGGATTTACTGTCATAGTGAATCTGGTACTTTGCGATTGATGGTACCAATAGAGTTCAATCAAGTCTCATCTGAAATCGAATGTCATCAAGATCACATCGACACTTCGAGCATCATAAATCACGAAGTGCCATTTTCACAATGCTGACTTTTTGGAAGGGCGAGAAATATTTGCTTCGATTTAATTATCCAAATTTCATACCATTTCAGCAAAATAACTGGGAAGCCATGGATTTTAAAAATGTTAATTTGACAGATGCCCAAATTAGATTTTTAAAATGTTTATTTGACAGTTACCCAAATTTTTAGCCTCCTTGCTTGAACGTTTTCTATTACCCGAAGTTGGGGGGGGGGGGGGTATGAGTCAGTACCTTGAACAATCAAAGCAGTAAGTTCACTGTAAAAAGTCTCCATAAGGTTTTTAAACAGCTGCAATGGAAATTGAAATTTGCAGGCAGAAACTGTTGTGAGAATTTCCATAACATGTGTCTGGAATATCATATGCATTCTTAAACGTCTGTTTCTGTCTTCTGAAGGTATGTCGATACTTTATTTACATTTAAAAGCAATGAAACAGTGAAATACTCAGATGCATTGGATATTATATGTTTTTGCTGATACATTTACAAATCCAAAATTTTTAATGTGGTAACTTGACACGACCATGGTCACCAACTGCATGATTTACAGTGCCGCTGCAAGTACAGTGGTACCTGCGTTTTAAGACCCCCTGTTATAAGACCAATTGCCTTATGTGACCGCCTCCCTACCACACTAAATAGTATTTTTAGTGCATTTTGCACCCCGCAAGAGACTGCTTCATGACTGCTGAAGGGTGGTATCTCAAATTTTTCCCTTTTATGACACAAAACATTTTCACCAGTTGAGAATCCATGCTTCCAAATATAAGTAGTTTAGTTGAAGATGTTTACCATTGACACAAAGGCAAAACATCACCCATTTCACTTATTTTCAACCAATATTATATGTATATTGCACTCACAAATAACATAAACACATTACACTGTAAAAATTGTATTTTTTGTGTCCGCTTAACTGATTCAGTGAGATGGATGCACAATTCATTTGAGCTAGCATAGCTTGTTGTTTAAGTTATGATAATGGACAGATTGTCATAAGTTGGTACAGCAACTATGTAGCTCAAAGGAATCCAACTAAGTTTTGCAACCATCTCATTCAATTGTTTAAGCTTTCTCAAAATTTCAAATTTTACAATGTAGGCCTTTGCAAAGTAATCCCGTTCTTTTCTAGATCCAAACATTTCGGGATGATATCAACAATTTTGCTGGAGTGAGCGTGATGGGTTGTTACAACATAGACAAACCCAATGCCATCACGGTATTTATAATATTTTTTCAAGAGAATTCTCTGTCTTTTAAGATCTTGCTACATCCTATAAAATTATCATTAGGTAACGATATATACACATTAAAACTAATAGGCCCCACACAAGTATGATAAGCCCCCTCTCATGCACCCCCTCCCTCAGTGTAAGTAGCTACTGCTCACACTCACACTGTACTATGACATAGCTTGTTGTTTTAAGTTATGATAAACTGTCGTCACAAATTAAAACAACAAGCTATGTTAGCTCAAAGGAATTGTGCAACCATCTCACTCAATCATTTACAGATGATTTCATATTTGTAGACATTGATGAAATTACATATAATTTGCTAAATTGCTAGTGTGACATCAGAAAATCCTGCCAGGTGATTGGTCAAGTTGACCATTGCGTGTCACTTTTTTCAGCTTGCTTCAAGCAAGTGATGTTTGCTGGAAAAATGATGTCATCATTTTGACCAATAGTATACAGCGAAGGCCAACTTGGTATTGTGGCAGATGTTTACACATGTCAAACTGCAATCTGCATGAACTCTTTCATTTCTTCATGAACTGTTGTATCTCACACTTCTGTGTACAACAGTTGATTGTTTCAATTGATGTTAAATCTGGGTTGAGGCGGAGACTGGAGTTTTACCTGAGTTGGTGCTACATGTTTCAAGAGGGGGGGGGGAGTACTAATTTTTGCATTTTGTCCAGAATCTATTTACCTTGCAGGCTAAACAGAATTTATGACTTGGGAGGAATGGGAGTTTCACCCGATGGAGCACCAATTTTTCACACATGTGTGAAGGGGGGTACTTGTTACTCACGACATGATTAAGGGGGGTATGAAATTTTAATAAAAGAAAGGGGACATAATAAAAATCTGCTTGGAATGTATGAAGGTACAAATAAGCATGAAACCAAAGGGAGGTATACATTTTTGACAGAAAGTTCCAACAGAACTCCCAACCGCCCTCCCCCCTTCCCCGGAATCATAAATTCTGAATAGTCCCTCAGGACAGGATTGTGGCCCAGTGATGTAGCCAACATTCATAAGAAAATCACAGTCGGAATCAGTTCAGGGACCCCATGATTGGTAGCCCATTGTCCTGCCGCCTGAGCCGAGCCCCTCCTTTGAGAAAATGTTACATTCACAATTACACATGTCTATTTTCTGTATAAACAGTCATTACATGGATCACCTGATCCCAATCGTCTGAATGCACAGTAGCCTATTGGACTTGCAGAATGTGTGTACTAAAAATGTGTGAAACACAAACTGAAACTCTCACTTGAAACTGTTAAAGTCAGTCCCTGTCAGGAGATCAATGGCTTAGAATGCCATGGTCACCCATGTAAAACACTATGTCACTTTTCAGGAGAGAGTGGTGTCATACCTTCTCTCGACCAATGAAAATTGCAAGAAAAATGATGTATTTTCTACCTCACATGTCTACAAATATGAAATCATCTGTAAGCGACTCAGAATTCAAATCTGACACTGAACAGGTAAGCTGTTACCATGCGTTGCACTAGAATTTGTGCCTCCATGTAAATGATACATAATGATTTATCATAATAATTGTGAAATCCAATTAAAAGTCTGAAGCCCTAGTCATTCACCTAAAGAGCTACCCCCCTCTCCCAAGACAAGCTATCCATGTAACCCAATGCAACCCTAGACAGTGCATTATATTGAACTTAACATGTTCTTGAATTAATTTTATTTTTCAGTGGATTGGCTGTTTTGCTACATACTTTTTCTTAGTTATCCAACTGGCATCTCTTTGAAGTTCAGTATAACCCGATGACTTTTCCATGCAGATACCTGCACCTGTGTGTCCAAATACTTTCATACTAATCCTGTCTACAAGTGGACCGCTGCTATATGCCACTTCTTTTTCCAGCATTGGCAGATCAGAACATATGCTGTCATGAGTTGCCACCTAGTGACTAGTGTGCTATTCCGCGAGCTCCTGCGAACGTCCACATCATCTCAGTCTGAGGAACTCACACAATTTTGTCTGGAAGAGAAACTGGGGCTGTTTCTGATTGTGCCGATGGCCTTGTCTATTTCCTTAGAGAATGTGATTGCCGAGTCTGACTCTGGTATACATCAATGCTGAATAGAAATTTTGTGAATGTGCAATGAAATTGGAACTATTTCTTGGGACAGCAATGCTGTAGCATACAAAATCAACTTTTGTGTCAGGTGGCAGCAGCATGCAGTTCTCATTTTCACCAGACTGATACTAAGCTATGTGTGCTTAGAAAATAAATGGGCCATAATGATAGTATTTGTTACCAAGAATTCGAAATTTATTAATGGTCATCACTGTGTACCATTTGCTCTATGCGAAGCGACCCAGTTAATCATAAAATCTTAAATTTTAGACCAGAATCAAAAGTAATTACAGTATAACATAGCCAGTATGCTGTGTTTGTGTATTAGACATCTTGATATAAAATTTCAAGCTTTAAATATTTAGCAATCAAAAGATTTGTTGATTCTAGTAAAAAATGCAATACAATTTACTAAAACTACCTAGTCTTCCAGAAAACTTAATTGATTGATTCCAAACTTTTTATGTGTATCGTGTGTACTATAAGACAGCATACTGGCAGTATGGCAAAGTTTGTTGCTAACTCTATATATATATATGAAAACTAGCAAAATGTAAACAAAGGAAATCCTTAATTGGGTCACTTGTTTGGTACACAGTGTATAGCTGCATTTGCTTATATTAAGTGGTCCAATATACATGTGTACACCTGACTTTTTGCATTTGTTAACTTTTTTTCAAATTTTCATAGAACTAACTACTGAAATTGACATCCAACTGAAAAAAGTGTTTGTAAAAAGAGTAGACTCAGCAATTTTCATATTAAGCAACGTAATTATTGAGCCATGGCAAACCATGCACTCATTGACATACAGAATCAATGGTGCCAAAGTGTCCCATTAAATCATTAAATGTGTCCTGTACAATGGTTAGTCAAAAAGTATATAATGGGTGTCGTTGTACAAGGCCATTTGAAATAATTCAATATAGACCTCTAGGAGCTATACTGAGCCTCGGTTGGTTTTGCTTTTACTTTGTTTTGTTTTTTTGTTCATTTTAAGCTATAAAGCTCAATACTTAAACATGTATTGTACACAAGTGTTACATTGAATTTTATACCTGCTCCTCGCAGGTGTGAAAAAGCAGGGTTGCATAAAAATCCGATTTAAATATTAAAAAAATAAAAAAATCGGATTCATTTGATTAAAATCAGATTTTTTATATTTAAATCAAGCGGTCGTATTTTTTCAAATATAATGACTTTCAACGAAATTGAAGTCATAATAAATGATAAACTGTTCTTAATAAGATCTTCTGTAATGGGAAAAATTTCTTTCACTCCCCAAAAGTCATGTAATCAAGTTGAAATTTGAAGTTGTAGATCGTTCATATCTTTTCCTTTTCCCAGCTGCAACAAATTCCCTCAAAATATGAATTAAACGCCAATTCAAGTGTGGAATTTTGTCAACTTTTTGGAGCTACTATTGCTAGGAATGACCAATGAAATAGGAAAAGTTTTACTTGGCTTCCAACAGAGACTTAACAGGGTTTAATCCTATTCCGAAGTCACAATTTTTGAATACTTGGAAGCCACTGTCCATAGAATATCATAGTTTGGAGCAAAGGAATGATTGAAATTACTAACGATGACCACAGAATCAGTATTTTATAATTGCTATTGTTTGTTATTGTTGTTTTCTTGTTTAATGAGTGCTTCTGTTGGCATGAGATTAGGAATGTGTCTCTTGAAAGAGGATTGCTGTTTAAATTGGATTAAAGTAAGCCAAAAACCACCCTGGTATCTCCATCGTAGCAGTGATTCCTTACCAATTCAAGTATGAAGGTGTCAACTGATCCATTATAGCATTTATATGCAAACTATTTGCAGTTTTCTAAAATATAGTGATTTTCAATAAAAATCATTGATTAAAATCACTGATTTAAATAACGATTTAAATCAAATGATTTAAATCAAATGATCTAAATCAAGCAACCCTGAATTGAGCCCCGATATGACTTTACGCCAAAATGCTAATTTCTCAGGCACCAGTGAGTGTGTTTATCTGGATAGCAATTCATAACTGTTCGTTACGATATATAAAATTCATACAAGCATTGAGAAAGCCTCATTGTTCATGGGTTGTCCTCAGAATGGTCTGAATTGAACCCCTCCATATTTACTTTAGTGGTAGGAAAACAAACTTTTCCTTGCCATACTTCTGCATGTGGCTGTATTTTGTCAATAAAATGATAGAAACATCAGGATGTGAAATTACAAGATATGATGGCACCACCAATCATATGCCTTGCCAGAAACCAAGAAAACCCAACCGTCCCATAGTGCCCCGAGTCCCATTGTGCCCGGGTCTCCCCTACCTATTGATGATGGATGATGATAACGTTGGCTCGATCCATTCTCCCAGGATCTGTTCCTCTTTGCATGCAGGCAGAAGTAAAATATTTGTTTATTAAGAGAAATTTATACCAAATATGATATAACTTACAAATATATTACCTTGTTCACAAACCGGTGTTTCTTAGGATAGCACTCAAAGAAAGATTTTGCCTTTCTATTTTCACCGAATTCAACAAATTTCTCGAAATCTTCCCCCCTCATCACTGAAAGATCTATAAATGCTTTTTAATAGCCTCAGATATTATCATTTTTCGAAAAATGCACTAAACACGGCTTTTTGCAGAATGGCAACAATTAACGACCTTTTCAATCGTCTCTCATGTGGTTTATGAGTCAGAAGTCCTTGGTTGTCACATTTCGGCAAATTATTGGTGAATTTGAATGTAATTTTGTATGGATGGTGTTAAGCAACTCAGCAAATATCATGCCCCCAAAAAATAAAAAAAATTGCAAACAAACAATCAAAATCACTAACAGTCTGGAATTTGAGGTCAAGGTAGTGGATCATGTTGAGTCTACTCCGAGAGCCACGGACATACATGTATAGGCCTATAAAAGCCAAATCGCCTGAAGCCCACCATAAGAAAGACTGCAGCTTTGGAACCAGTTTACGATCCACACGGAAACAATACATGCAGAATCAACATGAAGTGCTCAATGTTCCTGCTCGTTCTGGCCATGGTGGCTGTTTACGAGGTGAGGGATCATCTTCAGTCTGGTGAAACTGAGAACTGCATGCTGCTGCCACCTGGCACAAAAGTTGATTTCCTATGCTACAGCATTGCTGTCCAAAGAAATAGTTCCAATTTCATTGCACATTCACAAAATTTCTATTCAACATTGATGTATACCAGAGTCAGACTCGGCAATCACATTCTCTAAGGAAGTAGACAAGGCCATCAGCACACTCAGAAACAGCCCCGGTGCCTTCCAGACAAAATTGTGTGTCTTCCTCTGGTCGAAAATAGGTGGACGCTCGCAGGAGCTCGCTGAATAGCACACTAGTCACTAGGTGGCAACACAAGACAGGATATGTTCTGATCTGTGGCAATGCAAGAGCAGGCCACTTGTAGACAGCCACTGTTGAGTATTGATCATCAGAGTGAAGTTCAGCTTTCTTTTGAGTTACAATATGGGGTATAAATAAGACCAAATGGTTGTATGGTGGTATTTTGAGATGTACTCCCACTCGTGAAGATATCCTGAGTCCTCTGTACCCACTCGTGCTGACGCATTCGTGGGTACAGAGGACTCAGGATATCTTCAACTCGTGGAGTACATCTCAAAATACCATCATACCCATTTGGTCTTATTATAATACTCAATGCTTTTATTAGGGAAAAAGAGATAGAGAGGACACTCTTTTGGGCCTAACCCAAGGGGCACACAACATTGCTAATTGGTGGAGGGCTTGTCTGTTTGTCGTGTAGATCGATTTATTAATTTCAAGATTGAGTGATTTATTTGCTTGACGCAATAGGTGAGGTAGAAATATATAGAAATCAATGAAGCAAGGAGACCCCCAAAAGGCAAATCTTTTCAATGCTGTGTTTCAGTAAGCTTATGACATTGTTGCTATCCCTGTAGAAGTAATCTGCATGAGAAATATTTATTGTCAATTATATTTTGGGCCATGAGGGAAATTTTTCTCCTCGGGGGAGGGGGGCGGATTTGGCCCACCTTTCCCTTATTATTTATAAATTTTAAAAGAGACTTAGTCAACCTTTCAAATTAATAATAACTAATAACCACAGCCATGTCAGCCCAGCTTATCTTCTGTTAACGTTTTTTTCTTTCTTATTTTTCCTTTCCTTCCAGAGTGTTGCATTTCACTTAAACGACTCCTTTTATGAAGACAGGAGACAGGCTCCTCAGTGCATGTCTGACATCGAAGCATGTGCAAATGCAATGACAAATGATATGTCTACTAAGGGAACATGCCCGTAAGTCCAAACACAGGCTCTTTTTTTAAATTTCTTTCAATAGACCAAATACAACTGCCATCGATATGGAACTGCCACATGTGACTTCAACTTACAATCGGAGAATGACAAACAGGGGAGATGGGGGCGGGCACCTTGGACCCCTTTTTTAATGTTTTGGCTCTCGATCGAAAACTTCTTAAAATGCATGAAAAATTCAATTACTGACTGACTTATTGAGTTTATCTGTATTGTATATTTGTGGATAAAAATGAGACTACAAATATGTTTTCAATGGTCCAACGTGCCTATGAGCTGGGGCACGTTGGACCATAAAACATTTGCATTGATTCCAATGTTCTGATCAATGACTATTTGAGACATTTGATTTTCTTGTCATCAGATGACCCCATGTTGAAGCTACGTGTAAGTGTTTGGTCCTGAATTTGAATTATTGGATGCTGGAGCTTCAGCAATTGTCCAACTACTGACAAATGGTTCATTCCTTCTCTTGCAAGAACCATAAATGGCAAAACAACTTCTCATCAATAACAGGATGACCGTAGTCAGCTTGGAGCAATACAAGCACTTCTGCATATCATGCTTCCAATTTGTCCATATTAGTGATCTAATTCGAAATTAAACATACTTGCAATACATCAAATATAGCTGACTATCAAATTCACCTTTATGCCGGAGTGATCACCAAATTGTGAACTTATAGGAGTGCAAAAAAGAACACAAGTGACTGTCCTCTTTTTCTGTAGGCACGCTGTATGCAAAGTGAGCTCCCTTTTCCAAGAGCAGCCATGATGGATAGTACTAGTGCTGCCACGTTGCTGCACCATGCACAGGCAGAAACAGTGTAATTTGTGTATTGTTGGGCTAGGCCTGTCCACTGACTTCTTTCACTAATAACTATTACAAGGTATGACAGCTTGAAGATCCCAGCAGACGACCTTCTTCTAAGCCAGTGGTTTAATTCCTTTAAATTCACATTTATCACAAAGAAAACACCTGGATGTCCCATTCATAACTTTCTCTGGTACATTTTCTTGATATTAAACATACCTGGTAGTGTTGACAGTCGTTTTAAACAACAAAACTAAGCAAAAAATTAATCTAAAATCTGAATTCCACACAGAACTGGTACGTTGTCATAGCCACACCAACAATAATAAAAATATGTCATATTAATTGCTGCATCTTGAACTCTAATTTTCACACAACATTTGCAGAACAACACGTTTATTGTGGTGCAAAATTTTAAGCTCGAATTAATGTGTTTTGAATCATGTAGAAGAGTTTTAAAAATCGAAGTGAGGGCATTCAAGCATGTCAACACAAATAGAAAATTCACAGATTTTAGTAAAATTCAGTTTAGACGGAACAAAGAACATGCTGACATGCAAGTGAATAATTTCTGAAAAAAACTGTGATACACTTTCAGTCAGTGCAATGAGCTGTGAAATATCAGCCTATCTGTGAACTGACAGCACTGGGATAAAAATAATATACCACTCTGACATATCAATTTAAAACAAGGGACAAGTGCTATCTTAATTTCAACCAATCAACCATGTAACATGCACAGGTCTGTACTCTGATTGGTGGAGAGTTTCAGTGAGGTTTATGCATGAGCAGTGATTGACTTGCCCACAAATTGCAGATGCAGACCGCGACATTTCTTTTCATATGACTCTCTGTATGAGATGCTGGGAGGAGCTTCTACATCTACATCTCACAATTAAAATGATAGCATCCGGGATTTATCTCAAGTTATACACCATGCCTGCTACTGTCACTCTTCCACCACTGTCCTTGCTGTACTAAGGCTGGGGTCTCCCCTTTTCAGTGCCCTACGTTCCTCCTACACATCGCCCTAGCAAATAATTCGTTTTCCCGTAGCAGACAATTCAGAAATTCCTCCACCATTCCTGCATAACAGTTATCCTTGCAGTGGCGCCACTATCCAGTGCATGGTGGTGCCATCTGTTGTTTTTCGCTTCGGCAAGAGTTATCCTTGCAGTGGCGCCACTATCCAGTGCATGGTGGTGCCATCTGTTGTTTTTCGCTTCGGCAAAGATCGGCAAATTTCGTTGTGCCATTCCCCGATCATGACCAGCGCCAGGATCAAATTCGTGATCGCGCTCCTTACACAGGCCTGCCTAAATTTCTTTTTATTTCACCGATTTACCAGCATAATGTGACCAGTACATGACACCTTTGAATTCCTGCTAAGCCTGCTCATCGTATCTTCAAACTTCAGGATCAGGTAGCTACAAAATTATTTCAACAACTTTACTACTGCACAAAAAAAAAACATTTTCCGTGTGATCTTCTCTTTGGCCTCTCTTCACCATTTCACAATTGTTCACTTTTCTTTGTCTTGCTGTCATTCAATTTTGGTTCAACATTTGCATTCTGCTGCACAAATTAAAAATCAATTCAACCTATTTACTGAGTCTCTCTCCGTCCTTGCTGTACTAAGGCTGGGGTCTCCCCTTTTCAGTGCCCTACGTTCCTCCTACACATCGCCCTAGCAAATAATTCGTTTTCCCGTAGCAGACAATTCAGAAATTCCTCCACCATTCCTGCATAACAGTTATCCTTGCAGTGGCGCCACTATCCAGTGCATGGTGGTGCCATCTGTTGTTTTTCGCTTCGGCAAGAGTTATCCTTGCAGTGGCGCCACTATCCAGTGCATGGTGGTGCCATCTGTTGTTTTTCGCTTCGGCAAAGATCGGCAAATTTCGTTGTGCCATTCCCCGATCATGACCAGCGCCAGGATCAAATTCGTGATCGCGCTCCTTACACAGGCCTGCCTAAATTTCTTTTTATTTCACCGATTTACCAGCATAATGTGACCAGTACATGACACCTTTGAATTCCTGCTAAGCCTGCTCATCGTATCTTCAAACTTCAGGATCAGGTAGCTACATAATTATTTCAACAACTTTACTTTCTACTGCACAAAAAAAAGACATTTTCCGTGTGATCTTCTCTTTGGCCTCTCTTCACCATTTCACAATTGTTCACTTTTCTTTGTCTTGCTGTCATTCAATTTCAACTTTTGGTTCAACATTTGCATTCTGCTGCACAAATTAAAAATCAATTCAACCTATTTACTGAGCCTCTCTCCTCTGAAAGTGACTTCTTAAAGTGATTTTCCATCAAGGCCTAGGGGTGACCATTTGATATCCCGGTGTGGGGGGTTGGCCTTTTTTTTTCTGCTGCACAAATTAAAAATCAATTCAACCTATTTACTGAGCCTCTCTCCTCTGAAAGTGACTTCTTAAAGTGATTTTCCATCAAGGCCTAGGGGTGACCATTTGATATCCCGGTGGGGGGGGGGGGTGGCCTTTTTTTAAATAAACAATTTCTTGCGAAATAAATAAATTCTTTTTGGGGAGTCTTGAAATGATTAATTTCTGCCAGGGGTATTTCCTAATAAGGTGCTTGATTAAGGAATGAATAATCAAAACTCCAACCCCCCCCCCCCTCCCGCGGCAGAGTTATCCCTCAAATCATTTTAATTGTGAGATTCACTTTAATATAACCACATTTTCTTCCCGTTTCAGACTACATATGAAAAATATGATTTCCAAGTTGGTTAACGCTCAGTCTACCCTTCAACATGATTCTCCATTCATCCATCAGACATAACACGTATGTGCCTTTTCCTATGTTCAATCTTTTTTCCACTTCCAAAGCTACTCTAATTATTAAGACGTCACATTTACTCTCAATTAAACAGCAGTTATTACTTATCACTAAGTTATTAGAGCACTAATTAATGTCATTTCTGCTTTTTAGATCTCCATCACCATGCCGAAAAGACAAAGAGATGACACATTTCGAAGATCAGAAAAGCGCCGTAAACAAAATTCACAGATCAGGCGGCAATGGCTTGCTCTTGGAGACATTGGGAGTTTCACTGAGCTATCAGCACCTAAACAACATGATCTGGGGTCAATGAATTTTCTATGCACAGCATGTTCAGCTCTAATGTGGAAGGATACACTTCATTCCGGCTCCCTTCGCAGAACTGCAATCTTTTCCCTCTGCTGCAATCAAGGCAAAGTCTCTCTGCCATTGATACAAGATCCTCCTGTCCAGCTCCAGGAGCTACATGAAGCCGATTCCCAACAGGCAAAAGACTTCCGCAGCAACATCCGTGCCTACAATTCGAGCCTGGCATTCACTTCATTGGGTGTCAATGAAGACATCCTGCCGAACAGAGGCCCGTACACATTCCGCATTCAAGGTCATGTCTATCACCGGATAGGCCATCTTCTCCCTGAAGAAGGAGCCAAGCCTAAATTTGCACAGATCTATATATATGATACTGAAAATGAAAGTGCTAATCGTACGGCATGGAACTCTGCCCTGGCATTGCCCACAATCTGCACCTTGCAGTCAATGCTTCATGAATGCAATCCGTTCGTTCATGCATTCAAACATGCTACTGAGTGCATCCAGACAGATCCATCATTGAGATTTGTCTTACGAGCTGATCCCACCACAGACCTAAGACGATACAATGCGCCTACGGCATCAGAGGTCAGTGCCATTATACCTGACCAAACCGGAGAAGCATCAAATCGAGACATTGTCCTCTACAAAAGAGCAAGTGACACTCAGTCTGAGCATACAATCATGCACATCAGTGAGACAAATGCATCATATGACCCATTACACTATGTTCTGCTTTTTCCTTATGGTCAGCTTGGCTGGACTTATAAAACAACATCCTTAACAAACAACAAGCCTGTAAGTGCTATGCAGTTCTACGCTTACCATCTCATGCAGCGGCAAAATTCGTTCAACATACTGCTACGCAGCGGCCGTTTATTCCAGCAGTATTTGGTGGACCAATATGCCAAAGTTGAACATCTTCGCCTTGCCTACATTCACCAAAATCAACAGAGCCTGCGTGCCGACCTATATCAAGGACTCCAAGATGCCATCCAAAATGACAGTTCCGATCTCACATCTCTTGGTCGACGCATTATATTGCCCTCCTCCTTCACTGGAAGTCCCAGAAATATGCATCAAATGTACCAAGATGCAATGGCCATCGTCAGGCGTTATTCAAAACCAGACCTGTTTGTCACTTTCACAAGCAATCCCAAGTGGCCGGAGATTACAGCAGCATTACTCCCACACCAAACAGCATCGGATAGGCCTGATATTGTTGCCAGGGTGTTTCATGCCAAGAAACAAGCCTTGATACATGACATTGTACAAAACAAAATCTTCGGACAAGTTCAAGCTTATGTGTCAGTGATTGAATTCCAGAAGCGTGGACTCCCTCACCTGCATATGCTCTTGATCCTGAAGCCAGATGACAAACCACGCTCACCAGACGACTATGACAAGTTTGTTTCTGCAGAAATACCAGATCAAACTCAAGCAACATTGCTGGAAGTTGTGGCACAAAACATGATGCATGGTCCCTGCGGGAATGCGAACCCAAACTCTCCTTGCATGGACCAAGGACAATGCACGAAGCAATACCCAAAATCATTCTCGGACACAACTCAGCAGTCGACAGATGGATATCCCATTTACAGAAGGAGAGAAAATGGCAGAGAAATTCACAAGAACGGTGTAGTCCTTGACAACCGCTGGGTAGTTCCCTACAACCCTTTCCTGGCAGCAAAATACAAGGCTCACATCAATGTTGAAATTTGCTCCACTGTAACGGCAGTCAAGTATTTGTACAAGTATGTGTACAAGGGCCAAGACCGCATAATGGCATCTGTCCAGCAACCAGAGCAAAGTGAAAACATCAATGAGATACAGCGCTTCATTGATGCAAGATACATCTCCCCTGGAGAAGCCTCCTGGCGCCTTTTCCACTTTGATCTGAACAAACGTTCCCCCGCCATTCAGCGCCTTGATGTTCACCTTCCGAATCAACAGTCTGTGGTCTTCACCCCAGAAAATGCAGAGGAAGCACTACAGAGAGCAACACAAACCACTCTTACAGCATGGTTCCAAGCCAACAGAGTATACCCAGCAGCTCGCACAATCCTCTACCAGGAATTCCCCGAACACTTCACTTACAACCAATCAACCCGCAAATGGACACCCCGCAAGAAAAATCTTGCAGTAGGCCGTATGTATACTGCATCACCAACACAGGGAGAACGTTACTACCTACGTATTCTCCTCAATCATCTGCCTGGCCGCACATCCTTCGAAGACCTCCGCACACTGCCGAATGGAGATGTTGCTCCCACCTTCAAGATGGCCGCACTTGCCCGAGGATACTTGGAAGACGACAGAGAGTGGCTTAGCTGCCTTGAAGAAGCAGCTTTGGCAGCATTCCCTAAACAGATCCGCAACCTGTTTGCCACTCTCCTGATTTTCGCCGAACCTGCAGAGCCTTTCTGTCTCTTCTACGCATTCCTCCATCCTATGTCTGAGGATATACGCCATGCCACACCATCGCTCACTGACATGCAAGTCACACAGATCACCTTGAACGAAATTGATTCATTTCTTCAACGTCACAACAAAACTCTCTCGGACTTCCCCGACATGCCACAATTGGACACAGATATTGGCTTGCAAGCAACATCACAAGACAACTACACCTTCGATCCACAAACAGAGAAAGACAAGGCAGACCAAAACAGTACACTGCTCAATCAAGACCAAGGTCTCATCTACAATGAAATCATCGGAGCAGTCATTGCCAAAAAATCAGCTCTGTACTTCTTAGATGGTCCTGGTGGCACAGGGAAAACCTTCATCTACAACACAATTTTGCAAAGACTTCGTGGCATGAACCTGCACCCAATTGTTGTGGCATCATCAGGAATTGCTTCAGAGCTGCTGGAAGGAGGAAGAACGGCCCACTCCAAATTCAAAATT